>JAGSMR010000035.1:4747500-5032500 GCA_029286605.1 Sericinus montela | reverse complement strand
CGAAATTCCGAGCACCCAACAACTCGGCTATCGTGACGAACTCTAGGCACTGCTAAATCGATCAACACATGCAAATGGGCTCACTATGCCCATATGAAGCACTACTTTTTTCCGTTTACAAGTTCTATTAGAAGTGTGGTGTAAGAAAAACTATCCTCTTTTCCCGTGGTTCTCATAATAGAAAATATTTAAGCGGAAAATATTTGAAAATCCAATCGGCTACCGACAGTCTTATGCCAAAAAATACCGATCAAACTTTATCAGACCGTTGATAGTAGCGTAGCTATGGTGCAATTGATGGTACGGTGGTATGTCAAACACTAACTTATGGGAGAGGTTTATGTCCTTAACTGGATTTTACAGGTCATTACTATAATGTCAGATACACTATGATGAAAGTCTGGCTTGTTTAAAAATAGTAATAATTAAGTGAAACTACTTACTATTTTTAACGCTATATTGAAAAAAATAAACAAAGCTGCGTTTCTTGTTTACCCATTTTATGAAGCGACAGTTGTCAATTCTAAGATGCTCTTAACACTATCCAACAAGATAAATTGCAATCCCTGTACAGTAGGGGAGCATAGGTGCTTGTCATATTGAGTATCATGAATGAATTCGGGAAGAAAAAAAATAAAGTAAAGCTTCTTTCTTTCGTAATAATTGAAAAAACGTCATTCCCTAGTTAATTTATTAAGGTTGCACTGCTGATAAGCTGTTACATCAACTGTTCTCGTGGCAGATGCCAGTAAAATAAGAGCATCGCAATTCTAATGTCTAGGAAAAATTCTTCTGTTCTTTCTTTAAAATCTACAATTGTAAAAAATATTTTCTCGTCATTCCCAGTACAGAACTGATGAATTATATGTCCTCCTAGCAACCTTTTGCGATTTTATGGTATTAGACATTCATTGTAGGCTCTTACGCCGCTACCATTTGGCAAAGTGATACAGGCGTTAGACTTTTGGACCAATAGTCGCCTTCTTCGACACCCATGGTGAAATTGTTTTGTTATTATTTAATTCCGTCAGCCATACCGTTTCTTACTAGCGCTTAATAATTATGTTTGGCCTATTTCATTCTAGTACAGAAGCAGAGCATAGGCTTCTCTGATCTTCTTTTTCTTTTAACAGTTGAATTGGCCATCGCAATATCGCAGCTGCTCTGTCAAGATCTTCATTTTAATGTGATTTTTTCGCTTTAACCCAAGGTTACTATCTTACTCACTGATAACGTTATCGGAAAGGGGTAAACTCTTATCATGCTGTACATGTTGGGCGACTCTTATTTTGGGAAAATAAACAACGTGACAGGTGGTGAGCACGTTGCCGTCTTTAAATCCAAGCTAGCCATATAATTCGTACATACGTTTTTGAAAAACCCATTGGTTCGCCTGCCGTCTGGGGATCGAACTCGGGTCCCTCGACTCGAAATTCCGTGACTTCCTAATTTTAAAAAGTGAAATTTAAACTTATTCTTTTTATAACATATATATATATATATATATATATATATATATATATATATATATATATATATATATATATATATATATATATATATATATATATATATATATATATATATATATGTATATATATATATATATATATATATATATATATATATATATATATATATATATATATATGTATATATATATATATATATATATATATATATATATATATATATATATATATATATATATGGACTGGATTTTACAGGTCATTACTATAATGTCAGATACACTATGATGAAAGTCTGGCTTGTTTAAAAATAGTAATAATTAAGTGAAACTACTTACTATTTTTAACGCTATATTGAAAAAAATAAACAAAGCTGCGTTTCTTGTTTACCCATTTTATGAAGCGACAGTTGTCAATTCTAAGATGCTCTTAACACTATCCAACAAGATAAATTGCAATCCCTGTACAGTAGGGGAGCATAGGTGCTTGTCATATTGAGTATGATGAATGAATTCGGGGGGAGAAAAAAAATAAAGTAAAGCTTCTTTCTTTCGTAATAATTGAAAAAACGTCATTCCCTAGTTAATTTATTAAGGTTGCACTGCTGATAAGCTGTTACATCAACTGTTCTCGTGGCAGATGCCAGTAAAATAAGAGCATCGCAATTCTAATGTCTAGGAAAAATTCTTCTGTTCTTTCTTTAAAATCTACAATTGTAAAAAATATTTTCTCGTCATTCCCAGTACAGAACTGATGAATTATATGTCCTCCTAGCAACCTTTTGCGATTTTATGGTATTAGACATTCATTGTAGGCTCTTACGCCGCTACCATTTGGCAAAGTGATACAGGCGTTAGACTTTTGGACCAATAGTCGCCTTCTTCGACACCCATGGTGAAATTGTTTTGTTATTATTTAATTCCGTCAGCCATACCGTTTCTTACTAGCGCTTAATAATTATGTTTGGCCTAGCTTCATTCTAGTACAGAAGCAGAGCATAGGCTTCTCTGATCTTCTCTTTTTCTCTTTTTGACAGTTGAATTGGCCATCGCAATATCGCAGCTGCTCTGTCATGATCTTCATTTTAATGTGATTTTTTCGCTTTAACCCAAGGTTACTATCTTACTCACTGATAACGTTATCGGAAAGGGGTAAACTCTTATCATGCTGTACATGTTGGGCGACTTTATTTTTTAAAAATAAACAACGTGACAGGTGGTGAGCACGTTGCCGTCTTTAAATCCAAGCTAGCCATATAATTCGTACATACGTTTTTGAAAAACCCATTGGTTCGCCTGCCGTCTGGGGATCGAAATCGGGTCCCTCAACTCGAAATTCCGTGACTTCCTAATTTTAAAAAGTGAAATTTAAACTTATTCTTTTATAACATATATATATATATATATATATATATATATATATATATATATATATATATATATATATATATATATATATATATATATATATATATATATATATATATATATATATATATATATATATATATATATATTGTTTTTTTCTTCTGATATTCCCGCCATCTGTCGGTCGGTAACAATATTCAAGGCTGTTTCTATTATAAATCAAATATATACGGAGTTTTTGTAAATATGGATATGTAAATATGGATTTTACAGTAAATAAGTTTCAAATTAAAATAAAAGATTCTTCTATTCTGTTATTGAAAATTTTATTGAAAGTTATCAAAATACATGTCGATATTAAACCCCGTATAAAAGGGTCGGAGTATGATTATGCGTTTATATATTTCAAGCTCGGAGGCCGATAAAGCTTTAAAAAGTTACAAATAAGTACAGACAAGGAATTCAATAACAGAAATATTGCTAAAGTCGTCCTTTTTCTTTATACTGTAATAGGAATTTTACATTTTATTCTATAATAAACCTTTTACGCTACTAGTATTAATGTTCTTTAAAATAATTTTTAAAACTAAATCCAAGGCATATTTATGCTTTTTTAAAATTTTATACGTGCATAAAAATAATGAAATTTCTTCACGCCATTCCCAATACAGAGGTAGACACAGATCTAGATAGTAATGTCTTTCGACACATCTTTCTACCAGAAATTTTTTTTGTACAACGTGACAGGTGGTGAGCCTTTCGCCGTGTTTATGTCCAAGCAATCGATATGTCATATATAAGTTTTTAAAAAAATCCATTGGTTCAAGCCATCTGGGGAACGAAATAGTGTCTCTTGATTCGAATTGCGATCATCCCACCCCATAGCTATCGCGACTTTTTATTTTTTTACTAATTGATAGATAATTTATATTTTAAATACTTGAAAGTATTTTATTAGGTTTATATATTTTGATAAGGTTTTCTAAGTGAAGTTGATGGCATATATAGTCCAACCTTATAAAGAAGATTAGGACTAAAACTAGACCCATGCCTTTTGCGAAAAAGAAGCGTTAACTCTACAATTCGTCTTCGCTTACGTAGCGGTAGAAATTTTAATTTCTTACGACTGTAATAATATGTACCTGTTTTTGTATAAGAATATGTTTTACTTTAACATTATACATATTTGAGTAAATTATTGTAACTTCTTAAAACACAAAGGAAGATAAGGGAAGACATATCCTTACGCCTATACCACACAGAAGCAACAACAATTACGTTTACATCCGAACCATATGAAAGCGTCTCGTCCAAAAAGCTGACATATTATATTAATTTCCATATAAATACGAAAAGGACCGGCACGTCAGATAAAGGTCGTGATATTTCAATAAGGTATTCGAATTGACAGTTTGTAATTGGATATTTTCCGGTGAGACTGGATTAGGTCCTCGATTAACATAAAGGGCTGATGATGTTTGACATGACCCTTATATGGACTTCATTTGTTTACCTGACGTAAATAAAAATTCTTAAATTAAATTAATTTCATGTACATGAGCGTTTATAGTACCACTCATTACTTGTTCTCTAAAGTTATACATCCGATGGACTTTAAATTTAGCATAGTTACTTATTTCACTTTATAGACGCCCACGAAGAAATTAATTTCTCACTACGAAATCACGTTTGCATTATGTTATTGCAATATCATTTCGTTTTTCTTTAAAACTATCAATCAATCGTTTTTCAATTTCGTTTTTCTTTAAAACTTTTTCCCTTTTGTACTTTTGATTTTCACCCATCACTTAATTTTTTACTCAAATTAGAGCGGTAGATAATGCATCTGGAATGAAAGTGTACCAATTTATTTGTTCTTGTGCATATTAAGTTTAAGTAAATAATTAAAATTGTTGAGCATATCAAAAAATGTACTCAGTTTAAAGTTTCTCTATGAAACAAGAAACATGATAAACGCCGTTATTAATTACATACATGATTAATGGGAAAGGTTGTGATACGTAGCTGAAGTAGCCTTTAATAGTTAACAAAGTATGGTACATTAAAATTCTTTATCGTCGTAGATCAGACGAAAATTATGAACAGCATAATTTATCGGATAAGTTTTATTAACTCTGAACGTTTTAGTAATTTTTTTTATTTGAAAAATAATAAATAAATACATATATAGACAGTCACATTCATTGATCCGATACCAATGTAAATAGCTAAAGCACGTGATGTATGGGATTCGAAAATAACTAAGGCACCACAAACACCCAGAGCCGATAAAATGTAGAAAAAGTGGTTTGTCTAGATTGACTCGTCCGGGAATCGAACCGGGGACCTCGATGGCGACACCTTGAAAACCGGTGTTTACGTCACTAGTTCACGGAGGACGTCAAGTGAGTAAAAATGAGTAAGCACTTGTCCTCCATCGAGCGCGACGCCATAGATGAGGTCTATGATGGAACGAGTTTTATGAGGAGCCTGTGTACTCACACCTTGAAGAGATAAACGTTGTATACACTGGAAATACAGACGCCAAAATATTTCACCACAGGACTTGTTTTTTTTTTCTATACGATCGATTTGTCTTTATGTATTAATAATAACCATATGTCTACGAGTTTTTGTATAAGGTGAAATTCTGTATAATACTTTTATCCTTCTTTGTAACTTACTTTTACGGCTTTAAGTTGGCTAACTTCTAATGAAATGTTCTCCGAAATGTGGAAAGGGAAACTTTACTTACTTACTTGAAGGTAATGTTCGCAATAAATCTACAATATAAATATAATATATCAAGTTACTAAGAAGTATCAATTGAGAATTGAGTTAAAGTATATATTTTTATCAATTAAGGTAAAGTAATAATTTTGATTGACAACCGTGTGGTAACGGAGTAAGAATATTGTCATTTTCTTTCTTCCCGTGGGTATCGTAAGTGGCAACTAAGAGAAATAGCTTTGAATATCGTTATAGCAACCGATAAATGGCGGTATAACCATCTATAAAAATATCAGACCAGAATAGTCAGATAGAACATGGGCAGCAGCATCTGAGGTGCGTATGGTCTGGTACTGCGATCCAATCCGCTTGCGATTATGGCAAATCCTCCACATGGGAGAGGCCTATGTCCTGCAGTGGATTTTAGCAGGCCGATATTAATGTATGTACGTAATAATTTTGATTATTTCATTAAACTCCAATATTTCTTTAGTCACTTATTTCTCAATACTTTGTAATTAAGTGATTAAAATGAAAGTTTTTATTCGAGACATGTATGTTTATATTCAATAATAATATTTTTAGTCTCTTATTTCCAATACTTTGTAATTGGGTGATTAAACTGAAAGTTTGTATTCGAGACATGTATGTTTATATTTAATAATAAACATGCGATAAGCACACCACCTATCATTGTGTCCGAAATAAGCTCCGGTGAAATGTTGGTCTTAATGACTTAATTATCTAGACCTCTGTCTACCCCTGTACTGGAAATAGCTTAAATATATTTTCGGATGTTATCCTTAGCAGGATTTTCGAACCCTTAGCTACGGAGGAAGGGTTGTCGAGAATCAAAGTATCTACAATACGACTATAAATTTAGTAGTACTATGTTGAAGTCATCGCTTTACGCTTGAGTAAGTTCTAGAGGTGATTAAGGGGTCCACAATGTGCGGTTGAGCTTTTTTAAATGCACTTAAAATATTCATCAAGTTCCGTAATCGTTTTTTTGTAGCAAAACACACATTCTGCGCCAATATCCCCAAAAAGATCTGATGTCCGTTAAAATACGGCCAATCTGCTCTTATGGACTTTCTAACTACTCTAGCGGACTCTGCTATACCCAGGGGACATAGCAAACCATGTATATCAACTTTATTATTTATTAACACTATATATTTACACTGTACATATAAAATATAGTATCCATACGTTTGTGGCTGCACAGCTTAAAAGTAATCGATGGATTGAACTGTACTTTTCATAGGTTGTGGCATTTTACCCAAAAGTGTTTTTAAATATTTTGTATCCGGAAATTCTGACAAGAACGGGAAATATTTTCTTAAAAATACAAATACGGCGTTGAGGATGTGGGATTTGTTTTGTAACCTACGAGAGAAACAGCATGATAACCTTTGTCGTTGTCTTACGAATGATATTCTTCACTTTAGTATGTTTCATAGTTAATTATTACTAATTTTAGTTATTTAAAAATAGAAACAATCAGTCACGATAGCCGATTGGTTGGGTGAATGGAATGCGAGTCATCTCAGACTCCAGTTCAATGTCCTGGAACTCGTACGAATATGTCTTTTTAAACTTATGAACGATTGATATTGTCGGCTTTGACATAAAGACGGCGACAATCTCACCGCCGGTCACGTTGTCCCAAAATAAGGTCCGGTGAAATGTAGGTCAAAAGAATAAAATTTTGTAGACTTCTAGCTACCCTAAATAATATTAGACAGAGCCACGGTGAAGCGTGGCCGGAATAACCAAGTAATCATAAGTTACAAAAGTATTGAAATAATTCTACAAATTTAGAACGCAACAAAAACATATCATGAAGAGTTTATACTTGAAACCGGAAAAATATAAATTTCAATACCAACGATTTATATTTACCACATCCGGTGTAAGAAATTGCATTAAATATGTATAACATTTAACATGTGGTGCCGGCGTAAGCATATACCAACTTCTCGATTAGTTATCGTAGCAGGTGCCTAAAGGAATAGCCTTGACAATCGTAAGGGCTACCGTAGGATGGCGGGGTTACCATCTAGAAAAATATCTCACCACAAAGAATAGCTTTCTTCGATAAACTAGTTAATAAAATAGATAAATATCTTTACGCCATTCCTAATTTAATGGTAGTCAAAGATCTTGACTTCGTTTCGACTCACCTTCCACCAAAGATATTTTCGGAACAACGTGACAGGTGGTGAGCACGTCGCCGTCTTTATGTCCAAGCCAACGATATAAATCGTACATAAGTTTTCTGGTATTAGCGCGAATACTACACGTTCTAATATTTTTAAAGCTTTAAATTAAAATTTTTGGTCGAACTTTGTTTAGGAAAATTGAAAAAGGATATCCTTATCAATTTTCCTAACCAAAGTTCACCAAAACAGTAGTTGTTTAGCCGTAATAGCGTAACAGCCAGAAATTTTTACATTCACACTTATAATCATACTTTATCTCTTTCTTTCTTTATTCATGACAATTCTTTTCATTACGGTTACCATCATCTAGTCATTTCATAAAATGAAATGACTAGATGATGGTACACTACCCTCCTTTTCTTTATTTATTATTTCTATATCTAAAACTCATTGGTACTAGCCTGCCTCCTAGGGATCGATCTTGGGTCTTTTCAATCGAATTCCGATCATCGGACACTAAGACGGCGATGATATCAAACCCAAAAGAAGATTGGGTGAAAAGTGAGTCGAACCTCTATCTACCCCATTATGGGAAATTTCTTGAAGATAAAAAAATAACTAAAATTTCTATCGTGCAAGTCCTTGATAGTACTTAAACACATACATTTAGTTCTTTAAATTGTCTCAAAATTCACATATTCCACAGCATAGTACTGTATTCTTTAGCTTCTCTTTTACTGTTCAGTCCACCCTCCTCTGAATCGCTCTTCCTCCTGATGTCCAGAAAGCTCTTATAAACATTCTTTAAAAAAATGGTTCGAGAGTATCTTCAGAAAAATGATTCTGGCTGACAAATTTACATTTTTTATTATCTTCTCAATGTACTTTTATTTATTTTTAGTATAGTAGTTATTTGTGTAGATATATATTTGTATAAGTATATATAAGTATATTTGTATGGTATATGTCTGGTATATGTATATTTATAATAAATTAATATTTGCGTATATATCTATCAAATATTATATATTGAGATAATTATTCCCACTTAACACACCTGCTATTTATTTTCTGTTTCGCCAGGGTTGGCTGGTAGAGAATGCTATAAGGCATTAAGTCCGGCCATTGTTACCCTTTATTAGGTGTCAATAAAGTATAAATAAAATAAAAATAAAACTTACAACAAAATTTAGCGCAAGTGCAAGATATAAGTTAGCAAAGTTTTATCCCAATCGAATAAACGGTAATATATAGTATAAAGTACCACAAACAGACATTCATTTCTATATATTAGATACATTACTGACAATTTCTACAACAGATTTTTATTATTCGATATGACCGATAGTACTCAAAAGAAAATTCGTAAAGAGATGATTTGATTTGAACCCAGGTTATTTTCTGTAGGCGATTCGAATAAAAATTTATATGACGCATTTGGAAATGGATTTATTTCGTGAAATTTACGATCGCAAATTTGTTACCCAACTGCAATGTTTGTCTTGTTTGTGAATAACTTGAAATAAACTTTGCCAAATCTGAAATTGAATTCAGAAGTTGGCAGATGTTACAATGGCAATCTATCTCCTCCGGTGTGTAAACATAATTCTATTTTTAACTGTAATTTTAAAGGTGCGATTCAAGTATCACAATCTTTTTAAAACTATGCCTTTACCTTTAACTGTTTTTCATTATTACAACTATACTCTGAATATTCTGTCAGAAAAAAAAATTAAGTAAATAAATAAATATAAATATCTTCACGCAATTCCCAATAAAGGGGTAGACAGAGGTCTCGTCTAGACAATTAAGTCCATTCGACCCATCTTCCACCGAAGATATTTTCGGGACAACGTGACAGGTGGTGAGCCCGTCGCCGTCTTTATGTCCAAGCCAACGATATAATTTTTTTTTTTGAAAAACCTATTGGTACGAGCCCGGCAACTGGGGATCAAACTCGGGTCTCTCGACTGAAAATTCCGACTACCCAACCACACGGTTATCGTGATAAAAACAACGTAAAGAAAAAATATACTACATAAAGGTTTTGAAGAAAACTCGTTGGTACGAGCCACCTGGGGATCGAATTCGGGTCTCTTGACTCGAAATCCGATCACCCAACCACTCCGTTATCGTGACTTATTTATGTACAGACTTATTGCTATATTTTTTAAATGTAGCAATAAAGTTACGCTATCATTTCTTGAAAATAAGTTGAAATAACATTCATCATTAGATCTCTAAAACTATACCTCCGATTGACATGAAATATAGCATAGTTACTCTACTACTACAGAGAGGTTTTGCCGAAAATTTACGAAATTTATTATATCCTATACATATATGCTCAAGAAAACTATTTTATTTAAACTATTTAAGAATACTAACTACAATATTACTTACAATTACAATTAAGTGTATTCTTCTTAAACACTCCAACAAAGCTATAATGTTATCTGAAGTGATTCACAGTAACAGTAAAATGACAAAATGGAACATGAGACGAATATTTCGCTGTCAGTATTTATATTTACCCCAAAATATTTAAATATTGACATTTTGACCCAAATTTTTAAAAAAAGCTCACGAAACTCGCATTCCTTCTTACTTACTTAAAATCTTCTCTAGATACTATTAGATGAAAATCTTAAATATTCGCGACCCTATCCCGAGAGTTTTGTTTGCATGTAAATAATCTCATTTATAGAGGTACGATATCTTAGGATATTTTTAAATAAGATGTTCGAACCTCTTTTCTTTCGTTGCGGGTTGTGGAAATTGCGACAGTTCTACGCAATACTTTTCGCTGGGTAAAAGGTTCGTGATATAGAGCCTCCACGGAGTCCCATTCATCGTTTCTAGATAACAAAACAAGGTGAGAAATTATCGAGCACTTGTCACCTGTGGCAGTGAATCGCCGTATTCGAGGGTTCACTAGAAGATAAAGTGAATTCTTTCAATAACAGTACAGATACATATTGAACTGCTGAAACCATGGGTAGATTGGCAGAGAATGCCTTTAGGCATTCAGTCTACAATTTTGTGTATATTTTTCTTGTTTTAAAGTTACTGTAAGTAAATGATTGGGTTAAGTAATGCTTTATAGATAATTAGCTGTTACTCTGTCCACTCGCCTGGATCTCTATACCGTGCAAACACTTTTATTGTTGGATGAAATTGTCTTATGCCCTTTTCCAGGATCAAAGCTACAACTTCAAAGCAGGGTTACTACCAACTCGGTTATCGGGTCGTCACTCGGCTATATATCTTACGCTCATAACAAAACATAATAATTTTTACTTATTTATGTTATATTTTATTATAATTGTGTTATTCGTATTTTACACAAACATTCATAAAAGTTAAGGTAGACATACTCTCTACCTTAACGTTGCCTTTTTTTCTGCAGAATTCGGTAAAAAAATTGTAGAATGCAAGTCAAAATCCTTCGCTCGGTGACTTCATTACACGTCACTTTATGCTCGCTGATATTGCATTTGCACTTGTCCTACTTCTCCCGCAGATATGTGATTAAATTCTGTTTGGTGGCTTATTGCTTTTGCACACTTGTCGAGTATCAAATAGTGGATGTAATAGCGAGCGATGGAAGTTATGCTGGATAAAATATCGTAATATTATGTAATTATGAAATATTGTAACGCAGTCAGAGCAGTGTTTTATAAGCTATATTTTTTATATGATCCACCTTCAAAAAGAAAATCAAAAACCAATGAACAACTTTGGTAGCTGTTATTTATTAATTTAAATATACTTCTTAATGGAAATGAAATATTATAATAAACACTACTCAGTATTTTATGAATTGACGCGGTGACAATGGGATCAAACTGGAAGTATACCTTTCAAATAAAACAGAAGTTTTAAATTCGGTTTACATTTTATGGAGTTATAAAATAACTAGATAATTTATATTGCGCGTGGCAGTAAAACGACCAGTAATAAAACACAAAATTATATTAAATAGTGAATGCTTTCCAGTAACAATCTTAAAAAACATACAATAGAATCGATAAACTCTTTTTTCGTCTTTGTAAGTCAATTAAAAATAAAGAGAAACTGTAAAGATGAGGAATAACTTAAATCACATATTTCAAAAAATAAGCTTACAGTTGTAAATGGCAATTAATATGATGTACAATTAAACAATATTTACGGTAAACTTAAAAAGAGGTAACTTTTTATAAACTTGTTCTAATTACGTCGGAGTTAATCTCCTGAACTGATGACCCGATTCAGTAAATATTTTTGTTAAGCCTCTTAAGGCTAGTTGTAACTTTGTTTTATTGTTGCTGAGCTGTATGATGTATGTGAGCTGTATGATCTGTGGATTGAGAAGAGAAAAAGAAAAGCTTCTAAATCAAATATTTATTTTTATCTTTACAAAATATTATTATATTTTTAAATAATAAATATTTTTTTATCTTTACAAACAGTCTATTGGCTTAAATAATTATTCTCTTCGACCATTATGGGATTAATTCGACCATTATGGGAATATGGGAGCTTTTTTAGTACATAAGGTTTTTGTTACTAATACTAACTACCGATAGTGAAACTATCGCAGTAAATTTCTCTTAGAGTATTTATAATGAAATTCAATCACACTCATTAAGAAACGACACTGTTAAATTAAATTTTAATATCTTCACGCAATTCCCAATACAGGGGTAAACATAGGTCTAGTCTAGTCAGTTAAGTCTCTTTGACCCACCTTCCACCTAAGATATTTTCGGGACAACGTGACAAGAGGAGAGGCCGTCGCCGTCCTTATGTCCAAGCTAACGATGTAATTCGTACGTAAATTTTTGAAAAACCCATTGGTACGAGCCTGCCACCTGGGGATCGAAATCTTGAATCGAAATTCTGACCAGATTCAGATGAAATATTTTTTTTCAACATATAGTTGCTAGCAGCACTTTCTTCGAAGCTAAAGGTTGCGTGTTCGAATCCGTTAGGAAAAATTTTTTTATAGTGATTGCGAATGTTGAGACCCGAATCATAAATGATTTATGTATGTAAATATTAATATTTATTAGTTATGTGTTTACATGTATGTAGGCATATTTTATTTATGTATATAAATATCCATTTTATATGTACCTTCAAGCATTTACCCAATATTTGAGTAGACAGAGATCTAAATTATTATCTGTAATCGAATTTCACCGAAGCCTATTTGTGATAACATGACAGGTGGTGAGCATATCCTAATGTCCTAGCCAACGGTACAATGTACTAACATACATACATACACACATAACGGCTTATTACAGTACAATGCAGGACAAAGGCCTCTCGCATAGGGAGGATCTGCCATAACCGCCACGCTTAGCAAGCGGATTGGCAATCGCAGCGCCAGACCAGTCCTCAGACGCTGTGCCCATCTTCGGTCTGATCATTTTGGTCTGATGTTTTGGAGATAGTTATCCCGCTATCTATCGCTTGCCATAACGATGTTCAAGGCTGTATACCTTAGTCGCCTCTTACGACACCCACGGAGAGAAAGAGAGTCGCAATATTCTTACACCGTTACCACACAACTAACAATGTACTTACATAGACACATTAAAAATGATTAACATATAATATAATTACAAAAACACATATGTTAAATATTTATTTATACATATAAACTACATTGTCTCGAGTGTAAGCATTCACATTAATCACACAAATAATAGCCTCTACCGGAATTCGAACCAGCATACCCTTAGTAATATTTAGATTTAAGAAAAAAGCTTATTCAAAAATTTTTTTTATAGATAATAAAAAAAGCTTAATTTATTAAGAACGAAATTATTACAAACGTTTTAAATAGACACAACATAGATTTTTCAAAAATTGTGACATTTTTTTAAATAACTCTCGAATATCTTTATACAATTTAAAATTTTTGTAATGATTCTATAAACAATTTACAAAGTTGTACCTAAATTAAAATAATTGATGAGAATATTTTATAATAAAGTTATTTCTATAAAAATAAATCCTTTGGCAATTACGTTGAAAAGAACATACATAACATAAACAACGGCATATTAAATCTACTTCGGGACATCCCATACGGGTGACCTATTCATGGTGATGGGGTTCAGCAACCGTGGCTCGGACACCTACGATGAATGAAGAAAAACTTACATGGCCGGTCTGGCTCTACGAACACTTAGCGCTGCTAAATCGATCACACATGCAAATGGGCTTACTAAGCCCATATGAAGCAATACTTTTTTCCTTTGACAAGTTGTGTTAGATGTGTGGTGTAAGAAAAAACCATTCTCTTTTCCCGTGGTTCTCGTAAGAGGTGACTAAGGGAAAATATTTGAAAATCCAATCGGCTACCGACAGTCTTATGCCAAAAAATACCGATGAAACTTAATCAGACCGTTGATAGCAGCGTAGCTAAGGTGCGATACATGGTACAGTGGTATGTGAAATACTTCCTTACGGGAGAGGCGTATGTCCATTACCGGCTTATACAGGCCATTATTATAATGTCAGATATACTATGATGAAAGTCTGGCTAGTTTAAAAATATTAAAAATTAAGTGAAACTTCTCACTTCTATAACAAAATCCTGGTAAATGTGCAAAGCCTATTTTCTATTAACAGGCTTAAGAAATTTATTAAAGAAAAACTTTATAGGAAGGGTTATTATAATATAAACGAATATATAAATGACAGTAACCCCTGGAAATGAGGTTATCGCTCCCAAGCTATTTCTAGAATATATCATATCACACTCGTATAATGCATTATATTGTAAAAAATATTGACCAAAAAGAGGATACCTACGGAGTTTCTTTTCTCCGTTAGAGGAACCTCAGATTAAAAATGACTATCGATAAACGAATGAATGAATTCTTATGTCGATGAATAAATGATTTGATTTGAAACTATTAACTATTGATTTTAAAGGCTATATTGAAAAAATATATCCAAAGCTGCGTTTCTCGTACACCCATTTTATGAAGCGACAGTTGTCAATTCTAAGATGCTCTTAACACTATCCATCAAGATAAATTGTAATCCCTGTACAGTAGGGTAGCATAGGTGCTTGTCATATTGAGTTTGATGAATGAATTCGAGGGGAGAAAAAAAAAACTAAAGCTTCTTTCTTTCGTAATAATTGAAAAAACGTCATTCCCTAGTTAGTTTATTATGGCTGGGTATTAGGTAAGCTGTTACATCAACTGATCTCGTGGTAGATGCCAGTAAAATATAAGCATCTCAATTGTAATGTCTTGAAAAAATCCTTCTGTTCATTCTTTAAAATCTATAATTGTCAAAATATCTGCACGCCACTCCCAGTACAGGAGTAGACAGAGGTCTAGAAAATTAAGTCCTGTCGACCCACCTTCCACGGAAAACATTTTCAAGCCCGACGCCGTTTTTACATATGTCCAAGACAATGATACAAATCGTACATAAGTTTTTTTTATAAAGACATTGTTACGAGTCTTGGTGATCGAACTCGGGTCTCTTGACTCGAATTCCAATTACTCAACCACTGACTGTTATATGTGATTGTTTATAATTGTAGATGAAAAATGTTCACTAAAGTCTCAAGGTAATTAAATATTTGTACTAAAACTAACTTAAATACAAAGGCAAATACTATCGCGTAGAGGTGAAAATTACGTATAAATTATCCAAAAGTTCTGTTTGAATAATGTATAAAGTTTGGTGTTGTGTGTTCTCTTCTACGTATTTGAGATTTCACTTGTACGCCGACATACTCTCCGATACTTAATATGCAAAACGGATCAAATTCGAATACAGTGCCACTAAAATTACCTGCGAAAGTTGAATCTAGTCAAGACAAGCAGTTGTTTCTCATTTATTTTTGTTATTCTTTATGGAGATCATCACTGAATACACATACATACATACGTACTAGAGTATAAGGGAGTACGTGTGATTGAGCTCGATGCCAAACGTGACGCACTCAAGGCTCGCTCACCTGCAGCCATCACCTAGATGTATGTCGGAGGGGTGCAGACTTGTGTTCAATATGCTCGCGCGTTCAGCGTAAAAATCGGTTACGTCAGTTACCTGCAAGCACACGAACGACTCTCGAATAGTCCAAGTCACCGTGGTCGGAATCGGTCGGGATACTATATATATACATACACACATACATACATTACGGCCTGTTAAAGTCCACTGCAGGACAAAGGCCTTTCCTATAGGAAGGATTTGTCATAATCACCACGCTCAGTCCTCAGACGCTGCTGCCCATCTTCAGTACGATTATTTTAGTTTGATATTTTTAGAGATGGTTATCCCGTTATCTATCGGTTGGCATAATGATATTGAAAGCTGTTTCCCTTAGTCGCCTCTTACGACACCCACGGGAAGAAAGGAGTAGCAATATTCTTACGCCGTTACCACACGGCCACTGAACAAAGGCCTCTGTTAAATAAACTATTTGAATGAAGAGGTTTTGCTACCGTTGTTTGGGATTTTTATACTTTATATGAAGATGCTCTTGCCTGTTTCCTGATGTCCCTCTAGTCTTTATATGTCCCTCTAGAGACTTTTTGCGATTTTTATGGGATGTGACATTCAATATCGTCTCTTATGCCGCTACTATTTTGTAAAGAAGTACAGCCGGCTTTTGGACCAGTAGTCGCCTTCTTCGACACCCATGGTGAAATAGGGTTGTTATTATTTAATTATGTCAGCCATACCGTTTCTTACCAGCTCATAATAATTATGTTTAGCTAAGCTTCAGTATTAGCATAGTACACAAGCAGAGCATATGCTTCTCTGATCTTCTCTTTTTCGCTATTTGTTTAAGTTTACGTATAGCTGTAGGAATACGATTGGGAGCATCGATTTGTCAACCACATCGATGTCCTTGTGGCAGCGACGTCGACGAGTTAAGCCTCCACGGACTTTCATGCCAAAAAAGTGCCGGCTGACTATCTCGTCACGGTTCCTTGAATGAGATCATCCGAAGGGCTCTTGTTTCCATAAATATTTCATCGGTTTTAGAGCCTTGTGGAATATTTAGGGAGGATGGTAAGAGACCCGACGGCTTGACTTTAGTCCCTTTGGAGAGAGGCAAAGCTCTTGTGTGGGACGCAACTTGCGTCGATACATTTGCGGCCTCTCATATCAAGGGTACTTCGATAAGGGCCGGGGCGGCACCAGAGGCAGCTGAATCGGGTAAATGGCGTAAATATGAGTTTTTGAAAGGAGACTATATATTTTTTCCATTTGCCGTAGAGACAATCGGTCCGTGGGGTCCCCGCGCGATGAAGTTTCTAAAGGAATTGTATCCGCGACTTATCGTTGCCGCTGGTGACAAGAGGGCTGGTTCTTTTCTCGCTCAACGGTAAAGTCTAGCCATTCAACGTGGAAATGCAGCCAGCGTTCTTGGTACTATGCCACGAGGAGTCGGGCTCTACGATTAAAATAGTTTTTAGTTAATAAGTATTGTAAATATTAACATAATTTTATCTGTAAATAAATATTTATGAATTTAAAAAAAAAAGTTGAATAATACATTTGACATTTGAATTGGCCATCGCAATATGGCAGCTGCTCTGCCATCATCTGCTTCATTTTAATTACTCTTTTCGATTTAACCCTTTGACTATAAGTCGATAGTCATTACCATTTTCAAGATGACTATCTTAGTCACCGCTTATGTTGTCATTGTCCTGCAGGAAAAAAGGGTACATTCTTATTTTGTTGTACATGTTGGATGAGCTTTTTTAAATATAAATTTGTTCTTTTATAATTAGAATTCTTAAACATCAAATGGATGAAAGAGTCACAATAGTCGAGTGGTTGGGTGGACGGAATTTCGAGTCAAAAGACCCGAGTTCGATACCCAGGTGTCAGGCTCGTGCCAATGGGTTTTTCAAAAACTTGTGTAGGAATTATATCATTGGCTTGACCATGACGGACTTAATTGTCTAGACTAGACTTCTGTCTACCCCTGTATAGAGAATTGCGTGAAGATATTTATTTATTGTTTTAATTATTTTATCAAATGTATGAAAAGAAATGGCAGAAATAATTTTAGCTCTTGTTTGAAGACTGATATCGAATATGAAAATCTTACATTACGACGTACATATACTGACAATTACTACATATTTAATAAAGTTACCATGCTGGCAAATAAATCAAATGTATTCGGAGTTTTTGTAAATATGGATTTAGTAAATAAGTTTCAAATTAAAATAAAAGATTCTTCTATTGAAAATTTTATTGAAAGTTATCAAAATACATGTCGATATTGATCCGCGTATAAAAGGGTCGGAGTATGATTACGCGTTTATTTTTTTCAAGCTCGAAGCCGATAAAGCTTTAAAAGTTACAAATAAGCACAGACAGGTAATTTAATAATGGAAATATTGCTAAAGTTTTATTCATTTTTAGAAATTTATTATTTATTTTTAGAAATTTACATTTTATTCTATAATAAACGTTTTACGCTGCCATTATATACCAAGTATAGAAGTAAGTAGTATTTATGTTTTTAAAATAATTTTTAAAACTAAATCCAAGGCATATTTATGCTAACTTCTAATCTTCTACGTGCTTACAAATAATGAAATTTCATGTCACGCAATTCCCAATACAAGGGTAGATAGAGACGACTTTCGACCCATCTTTCTACCGAAGAATTTTTTGGAATGACATGACAGGTGCTGAGCCTGTCGTGTTTATGTCCAAGTCATCGACAGTAGTCATATATAAGTCAATAAAAATCCATTGGTTCAAGCTATTTTGGGATCGAAGTAGGATCTCTTGATTCGAATTGCGATCACCCAACCCCATGGCCATCGTGGCTTTTTGTTTTTTTACTAATTGATTGTTTTTACTAATCGATAGATAATTTATATTTTTAATATTTGAAAGTATTACAAGCCGGAATGACAGGAATTGTGATGGTATATATTTTGATTAGGTTTTCTGAGTGAAGTTGATGGCGTATATAGTCCAAACTTACAAAGAAGATTAGGACTAAAACTAGACCCATGCCTTTAGCGAAAAAGAAGCGTTAACTCTGCGTTAATTCGTCTTCGCTCATGTGGCGGTAGATATTTTAATTTTTTACGACTATAATAATACCTGTTTTTGTATAAGAATATGTTTTTCTTTGAAATTATACATATTTGATAAATTTATTGTAGCTTCTTACAACACAAGGGAAGATAAGGGGAGACATATTCTTACGCCTATACTACACAGAAGCAACAACAATTACGTTTACATCCGAACCATATGAGAGCGTCTCGTCCAAAAAGCTAACATATTGTATTAATTTCCATATATGTAAATACGAAAAGGACCGGCACGTCAGATAAAAGTCGTGATATTACGATAAGGTATTCGAATTGACAGTTTGTAATTGGATATTTTCCGGTGAAACTGGATTAGGTCTTCGATTAACATAAAGGGCTGATGATGTTTGACGCGACGTTTATATGGACTTCATCAGTTTACCTGACGTAAATAAAAATTCTTAAAATAAATTAATTTCATGTACATAAGCGTTTATAATACCACTCATTACTTGTTCTCTAAAGTTATACATCCGATGGACTTTAAATTTAGCATAGTTACTTATTTCACTTTATAGACGCCCACGAAGAAATTAATTTCTCAATAAGAAATCATGGAAACAAATAAATAAGTTCTGAACGTACATTTACTGGACGTGTCATGCACTGTCGGGCAAGAAGTGATGTTTTCGTTCATACGCGTCCTACACTCGATTACTAGATAAGTACAATCTTTTACCTCTTGATTCTAGACGCAAAATACTTCCTACTGTAACTCTTCACGGTATATGTAACCATAAGTTTAACTGTATAGATCTCGTAAATGAAATAAAATTAAGGGTACCTAGGTCGCTACAACGCGAAGTGCGCCTACACCGTTTGTTTCATACAAGAAATTGCCACACACAAGCTGGTGTGCGAGCGCCTTTAAGGCGCCTATGTGAATTGCATAACAATGAACTTAGCAACATAGGTATATTTTTAACCCATCCTAAAGAATACAAAAAATTAGTAACTGATCGGTTAAGAAGTAAGACTTAAATACAATGGTAATAATAGAGAGCTTTATAACATTTATAACACTTAATATAATACTTACATAACTAATGCTTTTTTCAGTTTCTGTTTATATAACATAATTTGTGGAAAACGTATAGATTATACATATACTATAATTGTGTAGATAAGATTTAGTATGTAATTAATATTCATGTATAATTGTTTGTTTTTCTTAATAAATGAAAAAAAAAAAGAAATTCGAAAGCAGTGTAGCATTGCCAGTGAAGGAAGAACCCGGTGAAATATGCTGAATACACATTTTATTATAATTAATCGATTATTATAATAAATTAACGAACCATGTAGCTAAGTTGAGATATTGGAATTTACATAGAGAAAAATACGTACACAGTTAAAATATTAAAAATCAATACAAAGTACATTTTTTTTTCACCAAAAATAGAGGAAAGGATTTAAATATCTCCTTATTTGTCTTATAAATAGGGTAAAATACAGTAAAATGAAATAAAACAACTTCTAGGAATATTGGGTTTTTAGTCGTTAAAAATTAGCAGGTGTCAATATTTATTTAAGTTAGTTAATTGACTCAGGCGTTACTTTGCGGAAATTCATTGTAAAGTTGTTATTGAAAAAATTACACAACTCTCCGCATGCAAATATAAAAAGGTATATGTTACCTGCTCCGAAGAGAAGAAGAGAAAACGCGACACGTGTTTCGCCTCAAAACAAGGCATTATCAAGCGAGTAGACTCTACGATGAGCGACCGCAGAGTCAATGTCTCTGCGGTCGCTCATCGTAGAGTCTACCCCTTGATAATGCCTTGTTTTGAGGCGAACACGTGTCGCGTTTTCGGTGGTGGTATATGTTACCTGGTATGAGTGTAGTGGTGGTGGTGGTGCATACAGTGGAATTAGTGCACGCATCTGTGGAGGGAGGGTAGTGCTCTTCTTCTCTCGGACCAGATAACATATACGTTTTATAATTGCATGCGGAGGGTTGCGAAGTAATTTTTTCAATAATAACTTTATTTATTTAAGTATCTATATATTGAATATTTATATGTTTGCATTATTTTATTGCAATATCATTTCGTTTTTCTTTTCGTTTTCCTTTTGTACTTTTGATTTTCACCCATCACTTAATTTTTTACTCAAATTAGAGCGGTAATTAATGCCTCTAGAATGAAAGTGTACCAATTTATTCGTTCTTGTACATATAAGTTTTAAATAAGTAATTAAAATTTTTGAACATATTAAAAAATTGTACTTAGTTTAAAGTTCCACTATGAAACAAGAGACATGATAAACACCGTTATTAATTACATACATAATTAATTGGAAAGTTTGTGTTACGTAGTCGACAACCTTCCACAGGCCTAGTTAATAGTTAACAAAGTATGGTACATTAAAATTCTTTATCGTCGCAGATCATAGAAAATTATGTACAGTATAAGTTATCGGATAAGTTTTATTAACTCTGAACGTCTTAGTTATTTTTTATTTGAAAATTATTAATAAATACATATATAGACAGTCACATACATTCATCCGATACCAATGTAAGAAGCTAAAGCACTTGAGGTATGGAATCGAAAATAACGAAGGCACCAAAAACACTTAGACAAAATAATACCGATAAATGTAGAAAAATGGTTTTCCTACATTGACTCATCCGGGAATCGAACCCGGGACCTCGATGGCGACACCTTGAAAACCGGTGTTTACGTCACTAGATCACGGAGGACGTCAAGGAGTAAAATGAGTAAGCACTTGACCTCCATCGAGCGCGACGCCATAGATGAGGATGGATCGAGTTTTTGAGGAGCCTGTGTACTCACACCTTGAAGAGATTAACGTTGATTAGACTAGAAATACAGACGCCAAAATATTTCACCGCAGAACATGTTTTTTTTTTCAATACAAACGGTTTGTCTTTATGTATTAATTATAACCATATGTCTACGAGTTTTTGTTTCAGGTAAAAATTCTGTAATAGTATTATCCTTCTTTGTAACTTACTTTACGGCTTTAAGTTAGCTAACTTCTAATGAAATGTTCTCCGAAATGTGGAAAGCGAAACTTTACTTACTTACATGAAATTAATGTTCACAATAAATCTAAAATATCAATATTCTATATAATATATCCATAGAGTTAAAATATATCTTATTATCAATTATGGTAAAGTAATTATTATGATTGACAACCGTATGGTAATGGAGTAAGAATATTGTCACTTTCTTCTTCCCGTTGGTATCGTAAGAGTCGACTAAGAGAAACAGCTTTGAATATCGTTATAGCAACCGGTAAATGGCGGTATAACCATCTCTAAAAATATCTGATCAGAATAATCAGACTGAAGATGGGCAGCAGTGTCAGAGGTGCCAGTGGTCTGGTACTACGATCGCCAATCCGCTTATGCGCGATTATGGCTAATTCTCCATATGGAAGAGGCCAATATCCTGCAGTGAACTTCAGCGGGCCGTTATGTATGTGTGTAATAATTTCGATTATTTTATTAAACATACATTTTTATAGCCACTTATTTCCCAATTCTTTGTGTGTGATTAAAACGAAAGTTTGTATTCGAGACATGTATGTTTATATTTATATAAACATGCGAAAAGCAAACCACCTATCATTGTTCAAAATAAGCTCTGGTGAAATGTTGTTCGAAGGGACTTAATTGACTAGACCTCTGTCTACTCCTATATTGGGAATAGCGTTAAGATATTTTTTGTCGATATTAGTTGTTTGTTTGTTGTGTTTTATGTCCCTACCAGGATTTTCCTAGGATTTTTTCAGGAGCCCGTCGCCGTTTTTATGTCAATTTTTGAAAAACCCATTGGTACGAGCCTGCCACCAGGGGATCGAACTCTTGAATCGAAATTCCGACCACATTCCGATGAAATATTTTTTTTCAACATAGCACTTTCTTCGAAGCTAAAGGTTCAGTGTTCGAATCCGTTAGGACAAACATTTTTATAGGATTGTGAATGTACCCGAATCATAAATGTTTTATGTATGTAAATATTAATATTTATTAGTTATGTGTATACATGTATGTAGGCATATTTTATTTATGTATATAAATATCCATATTATATGTACCTTCAAGCATTTACCCAATATTTGAGTAGACAGAGATTTAAATTATTATCTGTAATCGAATTTCACCGAAGCCTATTTGTGATAACATGACAGGTGGTGAGCATATCTTAATGTCCTAGCCAACGGTACATACATACATACATAATGTACATACATTATGTATGTATGTATGTACATACATAACGGCACGGGGAGAAAGGGTGTGGCAATATTCTTACACCGTTACCACACGACTAACAATGTACTTACACAGACACATTAAGAATGATTAATATTCATATACCTCATAGACCTCTGTCTACCCCTGTGTTTAGAATTGCGTGAAGATATTTCTTTATTTTATATCGACATCTAAGTTTGCCTGAACAGCGATAGGCTTACCACCTGTCACAAAAGTGGATAGAAATGAGTAAACTGTTTACCCCCCTATCGCGAAATACATGAAGATGAAATATTTCATGAAATAAATATACATAACATTGTCTACAGAATGGAGAATTTTTATTAGTAAACGTTGGATAGAAATTGGTAGCTAATTTTAGACAATCTCAATCTCCGTCAATCAAGATGAATTATTCTTTGTTGCTTCCGACGACGATGAAGCACATGTGCTTGTCAAACGGAGGATGATGGATGTCGTGCAAGTTGGATAAGATTCAATATAACCGAAGTGAAACTTTCATTATACCTGTCAAGATACATCCTGTCGCTGTGATTATTTATTACTTTGGACTGTTCAGTGGTCGAAATTCGACTGCAATTCAATGAAGCACTAAGTGGGAATATTTATTTTTCGACATAAGTGTACATCAATGTACTTACACATGTTTAGTATATATTATAAATACACATAGAATGCATGATAAACGATGATGGAGTGGATAACATAAGTAAACAATCCGACTAACAAAGTTTCAAATTGATTGTAGATCAATGTATGGAGAAGTCATCAACCTGTAACACACAGTTTTTACTATCACGGGTTCAACGCAAATATAATGACCATGATCTTCACTATAAATAAATAATTTCTTTCTTTCTAAATAAAACTATAAAATCAATCAAAAGTAAAAATTAAATACCATACACAATTAAAAGTAAAAAGTCGATCCCCAGGTGGCAGGCTCGTACCAATGGGTTTTTAAAAAACTAATTTACGATTTATATCGTTGACTCTGACATAAAGACGTAAAGACGACGACGGGTTCACCACCGGTCACGAAAATATCTTCAGTGAAAGGTGGGTCAAAGGGACTTAAGTGTCTAAACTTGACCTCTGCCTACCCCTATATTGGGAAGATATTTTCTTAAAAAGTAAAATTAGTAATAATCAATTGTATAATATTTTTTAACAAATAATGCCGACTAACATAAAAAAACAGAATAATAAAAGAACAGTAGACAGAAGTCTTAAATCCTTTGTTAAACATAATTTATCTATTAAATATAACCCATCATATGTTATTTGAAGTCCATTTGGGCAATGTGAGATGGTGAGCCTATCATCATCTTTGTGTCTAAGCCAACAGTGTAATATAATTTAAAACACATATATATATATATATATATATATATATATATATATATATATATATATATATATATATATATATATATATATATATATATATATATATATATATATATATATATATATATATATATATATATATATATATATATATATATATATATATATATATATATATATATATATATATATATATATATATATATATAAATACTTTCTTAAACATAATTTCTCTATTAAATATAACCCATCATATGTTATTTGAAGTCCATTTGGGCAATGGGACAGATGGTTTATGTCCAAGCCAACGATGAAATTCGTACATAAGTTTTTTGAGAATGTCATTGGTGGATCCACCTGAGGATCGAACTCGGGTCTCTCGACTCGAAATTCCGAGCACCCAACAACTCGGCTATCGTGACGAACTCTAGGCACTGCTAAATCGATCAACACATGCAAATGGGCTCACTATGCCCATATGAAGCACTACTTTTTTCCGTTTACAAGTTCTATTAGAAGTGTGGTGTAAGAAAAACTATCCTCTTTTCCCGTGGTTCTCATAATAGAAAATATTTAAGCGGAAAATATTTGAAAATCCAATCGGCTACCGACAGTCTTATGCCAAAAAATACAGATCAAACTTTATCAGACCGTTGATAGTAGCGTAGCTTATGGTGCAAATTGATGGTACGGTGGTATGTCAAACACTAACTTATGGGAGAGGTTTATGTCCTTAACTGGATTTTACAGGTCATTACTATAATGTCAGATACACTATGATGAAAGTTCGCTTGTTTAAAAATAGTAATAATTAAGTGAAACTACTTACTATTTTTAACGCTATATTGAAAAATAAACAAAGCTGCGTTTTGTTCACCCATTTTATGAAGCGACAGTTGTCAATTCTAAGATGGTCTTAACACTATCCAACAAGATAAATTGTAATCCCTGTACAGTAGGGGAGCATAGGTGCTTGTCATATTGAGTATCATGAATGAATTCGGGGGGAGAAAAAATAAAGTAAAGCTTCTTTCTTTCGTAATAATTGAAAAAACGTCATTCTTTAGTTAATTTATTAAGGTTGCGCTGCTGATAAGCTGTTACATCAACTGTTCTCGTGGCAGATGCCAGTAAAATAAGAGCATCGCAATTCTAATGTCTAGGAAAAATTCTTCTGTTCTTTCTTTAAAATCTACAATTGTAAAAAATATTTTCTCGTCATTCCCAGTACAGATCTGATGAATTATATGTCCTCCTAGCAACCTTTTGCGATTTTATGGTATTAGACATTCATTGTAGGCTCTTACGCCGCTACCATTTGGCAAAGATATACAGGCGTTAGACTTTTGGACCAATAGTCGCCTTCTTCGACACCCATGGTGAAATTGTTTTGTTATTATTTAATTCCGTCAGCCATACTGTTCCTTACTAGCGCTTAATAATTATGTTTGGCCTAGCTTCATTCTAGTACAGAAGCAGAGCATAGGCTTCTCTGATCTTCTCTTTTCGCTTTTTGACAGTTGAATTGGCTATCGCAATATCGCAGCTGCTCTGTCATGATCTTCATTTTAATGTGATTTTTCGCTTTAACCCAAGGTTACTATCTTACTCACTGATAACGTTATCGGAAAGGGGTAAACTATATATATGTATATATATATATATATATATATATATATATATATATATATATATATATATATATATATATATATATATATATATATATATATATATATATATATATATATATATATATATATATATATATATATATATATATATATATATATATATATATATATATATATATATATATATATATATATATATATATATATATATATATATATATATATATATATATATATATATATATATATATATATATATATATATATATATATATATATATATATATATATATATATATATATATATATATATATATATATATATATATATATATATATATATATATATATATATATATATATATATATATATATATATATATATATATATATATATATATATATATATATATATATATATATATATATATATATATATATATATATATATATATATATATATATATATATATATATATATATATATATATATATATATATATATATATATATATATATATATATATATATATATATATATATATATATATATATATATATATATATATATATATATATATATATATATATATATATATATATATATATATATATATATATATATATATATATATATATATATATATATATATATATATATATATATATATATATATATATATATATATATATATATATATATATATATATATATATATATATATATATATATATATATATATATATATATATATATATATATATATATATATATATATATATATATATATATATATATATATATATATATATATATATATATATATATATATATATATATATATATATATATATATATATATATATATATATATATATATATATATATATATATATATATATATATATATATATATATATATATATATATATATATATATATATATATATATATATATATATATATATATATATATATATATATATATATATATATATATATATATATATATATATATATATATATATATATATATATATATATATATATATATATATATATATATATATATATATATATATATATATATATATATATATATATATATATATATATATATATATATATATATATATATATATATATATATATATATATATATATATATATATATATATATATATATATATATATATATATATATATATATATATATATATATATATATATATATATATATATATATATATATATATATATATATATATATATATATATATATATATATATATATATATATATATATATATATATATATATATATATATATATATATATATATATATATATATATATATATATATATATATATATATATATATATATATATATATATATATATATATATATATATATATATATATATATATATATATATATATATATATATATATATATATATATATATATATATATATATATATATATATATATATATATATATATATATATATATATATATATATATATATATATATATATATATATATATATATATATATATATATATATATATATATATATATATATATATATATATATATATATATAATACATATATTGTTTTTTTCTTCTGATATTCTCGCCATCTGTCGTTCGATAACAATATTCAAGGCTGTTTCTATAATAAATCAAATATATACGGAGTTTTTGTAAATATGGATTTAGTAAATAAGTTTCAAATTAAAATAAAAGATTCTTCTATTGAAAATTTTATTGAAAGTTATCAAAATACATGTCGATATTGATCCGCGTATAAAAAGGGTCGGAGTATGATTACGCGTTTATTTTTTTCAAGCCTGAAGCCGATAAAGCTTTAAAAAGTTACAAATACACAGACAGGTAATTTAATAATGGAAATATTGCTAAAGTTTTATTCATTTTTAGAAATTTATTATTTATTTTAGAAATTTACATTTTATTCTATAATAAACGTTTTACGCTGCCATTATATACCAAGTATAGAAGTAAGTAGTATTTATGTTTTAAAATAATTTTTAAAACTAAATCCAAGGCATATTTATGCTAACTTCTAATCTTCTACGTGCCATAAATAATGAAATTTCATGTCACGCAATTCCCAATACATGTGTAGATAGAGACGACTTTCGACCCATCTTTCTACCGAAGAATTTTTTGGAATGACATGACAGGTGCTGAGCCTGTCGTGTTTATGTCCAAGTCATCGACAGTAGTCATATATAAGTTAATAAAAATCTATTGGTTCAAGCTATCTGGGGATCGAAGTAGGATCTCTTGATTCGAATTGCGATCACCCAACCCCATGGCCATCGTGGCTTTTTGTTTTTTTTTTTACTAATTGATTGTTTTTACTAATCGATAGATAATTTATATTTTTAATATTTGAAAGTATTACAAGCCGGAATGACAGGAATTGTGATGGTATATATTTTGATTAGGTTTTCTGAGTGAAGTTGATGGCGTATATAGTCCAAACTTACAAAGAAGATTAGGACTAAAACTAGACCCATGCCTTTAGCGAAAAAGAAGCGTTAACTCTGCAATTCGTTTTCGCTCATGTGGCGGTAGATATTGTAATTTTTTACGACTATAATAATACCTGTTTTTGTATAAGAATATGTTTTTCTTTGAAATTATACATATTTGAGAAATTTATTGTAGCTTCTTACAACACAAGGGAAGATAAGGGGAGACATATTCTTACGCCTATACTACACAGACGCAACAACAATTACGTTTACATCCGAACCATATGAAAGCGTCTCGTCCAAAAAGCTAACGTATTGTATTAATTTCCATATAAATACGAAAAGGACCGGCACGTCAGATAAAGGTCGTGATATTTCGATAAGGTATTCGAATTGACAGTTTGTAATTGGATATTTTCCGGTGAGACTGGATTAGGTCCTCGATTAACATAAAGGGCTGATGATGTTTGACGCGACGTTTATATGGACTTCATCAGTTTACCTGACGTAAATAAAAATTCTTAAAATAAATTAATTTCATGTACATAAGCGTTTATAATACCACTCATTACTTGTTCTCTAAAGTTATACATCCGATGGACTTTAAATTTAGCATAGTTACTTATTTCACTTTATAGACGCCCACGAACAAAATAATTTCTCACTAAGAAATCATGGAAACAAATAAATAAGTTCTGAACGTACATTTACTGGACGTGTCATGCACTGTCGGGCAAGAAGTGATGTTTTCGTTCATACGCGTCCTACACTCGATTACTAGATAAGTACAATCTTTACCTCTTGATTCTAGACGCAAAATACTTCCTACTGTAACTCTTCACGGTATATGTAACCATAAGTTTAACTGTATAGATCTCGTAAATGAAATAAAATTAAGGGTACCTAGGTCGCTACAACGCGAAGTGCGCCTACACCGTTTGTTTCATACAAGAAATTGCCACACACAAGCTGGTGTGCGAGCGCCTTTAAGGCGCCTATGTGAATTGCATAACAATGAACTTAGCAACATAGGTATATTTTTAACCCATCCTAAAGAATACAAAAAATTAGTAACTGATCGGTTAAGAAGTAAGACTTAAATACAATGGTAATAATAGAGAGCTTTATAACATTTATAACACTTAATATAATACTTACATAACTAATGCTTTTTTCAGTTTCTGTTTAAATAACATAATTTGTGGAAAACGTATAGATTATACATATACTATAATTGTGTAGATAAGATTTAGTATGTAATTAATATTCATGTATAATTGTTTGTTTTTCTTAATAAATGAAAAAAAAAAGAAATTCGAAAGCAGTGTAGCATTGCCAGTGAAGGAAGAACCCGGTGAAATATGCTGAATACACATTTTATTATAATTAATCGATTATTATGATAAATTAACGAACCATGTAGCTAAGTTGAGATATTGGAATTTACATAGAGAAAAATACGTACACAGTTAAAATATTAAAAATCAATACAAAGTACATTTTTTTCACCACAAATAGAGGAAAGGATTTAAATATCTCCTTATTTGTCTTATAAATAGGGTAAAATATAGTAAAATGAAATAAAACAACTTCTAGGAATATTGGGTTTTTAGTCGTTAAAAATTAGCAGGTGTCAATATTTATTTAAGTTAGTTAATTGACTCAGGCGTTACTTTGCGGAAATTCATTGTAAAGTTGTTATTGAAAAAATTACTTCACAACCCTCCGCATGCAAATATAAAAAGGTATATGTTACCTGCTCCGAAGAGGAGAAGAGAAAACGCGACACGTGTTTCGCCTCAAAACAAGGAATTATCAAGGGAGTAGACTCTACGATGAGCGACCGCAGAGTCAATGTCTCTGCGGTCGCTCATCGTAGAGTCTACTCCCTTGATAATGCCTTGTTTTGAGGCGAACACGTGTCGCGTTTTCGGTGGTGGTATATGTTACCTGGTATGAGTGTAGTGGTGGTGGTGGTGCATACAGTGGAATTAGTGCACGCATCTGTGGGAGGGAGGGTAGTGCTCTTCTTCTCTTCGGACCAGGTAACATATACGTTTTTATATTTGCCCTCCGCATGCAAAGTGTTGCGAAGTAATTTTTTCAATAATAACTTTATTTATTTAAGTATCTATATATTGAATATTTATATGTTTGCATTATTTTATTGCAATATCATTTCGTTTTTCTTTTCGTTTTCCTTTTGTACTTTTGATTTTCACCCATCACTTAATTTTTTACTCAAATTAGAGCGGTAATTAATGCCTCTAGAATGAAAGTGTACCAATTTATTCGTTTTTGTACATATAAGTTTTAAATAAGTAATTAAAATTTTTGAACATATTAAAAAATTGTACTTAGTTTAAAGTTCCACTATGAAACAAGAGACATGATAAACGCCGTTATTAATTACATACATAATTAATTGAAAAGTTTGTGTTACGTAGTCGACAACCTTTCCACAGGCCTAGTTAATAGTTAACAAAGTATGGTACATTAAAATTCTTTATCGTCGCAGATCAGACGAAAATTATGTACAGTATAAGTTATCGGATAAGTTTTATTAACTCTGAACGTCTTAGTTATTTTTTATTTGAAAATTATTAATAAATACATATATAGACAGTCACATACATTCATCCGATACCAATGTAAGAAGCTAAAGCACTTGAGGTATGGAATCGAAAATAACGAAGGCACCACAAACACTTAGACATAATAATACCGATAAAATGTAGAAAAAATGGTTTTCCTACATTGACTCATCCGGGAATCGAACCCGGGACCTCGATGGCGACACCTTGAAAACCGGTGTTTACGTCACTAGATCACGGAGGACGTCAAGTGAGTAAAAATGAGTAAGCACTTGACCTCCATCGAGCGCGACGCCATAGATGAGATGGATCGAGTTTTTTGAGGAGCCTGTGTACTCACACCTTGAAGAGATTAACGTTGATTAGACTAGAAATACAGACGCCAAAATATTTCACCGCAGAACATGTTTTTTTTTTTCAATACAAACGGTTTGTCTTTATGTATTAATTATAACCATATGTCTACGAGTTTTTGTTTCAGGTAAAATTCTGTAATAGTATTATCCTTCTTTGTAACTTACTTTTACGGCTTTAAGTTAGCTAACTTCTAATGAAATGTTCTCCGAAATGTGGAAAGGGAAACTTTACTTACTTACTTGAAATTAATGTTCACAATAAATCTACAATATCAATATTCTACATAATATATCCATAGAGTTAAAATATATCTTATTATCAATTATGGTAAAGTAATTATTATGATTGACAACCGTATGGTAATGGAGTAAGAATATTGTCATTTTCTTTCTTCCCGTTGGTATCGTAAGAGTCGACTAAGAGAAACAGCTTTGAATATCGTTATAGCAACCGGTAAATGGCGGTATAACCATCTCTAAAAATATCTGATCAGAATAATCAGACTGAAGATGGGCAGCAGTGTCAGAGGTGCCAGTGGTCTGGTACTACGATCGCCAATCCGCTTATGCGCGATTATGGCTAATTCTCCATATGGAAGAGGCCAATATCCTGCAGTGAACTTCAGCGGGCCGTTATGTATGTGTGTAATAATTTCGATTATTTTATTAAACATACATTTTTATAGCCACTTATTTCCCAATTCTTTGTGTGTGATTAAAACGAAAGTTTGTATTCGAGACATGTATGTTTATATTTATATAAAAATGCGAAAAGCAAACCACCTATCATTGTTCAAAATAAGCTCTGGTGAAATGTTGTTCTAACGGACTTAATTGACTAGACCTCTGTCTACTCCTATATTGGGAATAGCGTTAAGATATTTTTTGTCGAAATTAGTTGTTTGTTTGTTGTGTTTTATGTCCCTACCAGGATTTTCCTAGGATTTTTCAGGAGCCCGACGCCGTTTTTATGTCAATTTTTGAAAAACCCATTGGTACGAGCCTGCCACCTGGGGATCGAACTCTTGAATTTCGACCACATTCCGATGAAATATTTTTTTTGCACATAATACTTTCTTCGAAGCTAAAGGTTCAGTGTTCGAATCCGTTAGGACAAACATTTTTAAAGTGATTGTGAATGTTGGTACCCGAATCATAAATGTTTTATGTATGTAAATATTAATATTTATTAGTTATGTGTATACATGTATGTGGGCATATTTTATTTATGTATATAAATATCCATATTATATGTACCTTCAAGCATTTACCCAATATTTAAGTAGACAGAGATCTAAATTATTATCTGTAATCGAATTTCACCGAAGCCTATTTGTGATAACATGACAGGTGGTGAGCATATCTTAATGTCCTAGCCAACGGGACAATGTACATACATTATGTATGTATGTTTGTACATACATAACGGCACGGGGAGAAAGGGTGTGGCAATATTCTTACACCGTTAACACACGACTAACAATATACTTACACAGACACAATAAGAATGATTAATATTCATATACCTCATAGACCTCTGTCTACCCCTGTGTTTAGAATTGCGTGAAGATATTTCTTTATTTTATATGAACATCTAAGTTTGCCTGAACGGCGATAGGCTTACCACCTGTCACAAAAGTGGATAGAAATGAGTAAACTGTTTACCCCCGTATCGCGAAATACATGAAGATGAAATATTTCATGAAATAAATATACATAACATTGTCTACAGAATGGAGAATTTTTATTAGTAAACGTTGGATAGAAATTGGTAGCTAATTTTAGACAATCTCAATCTCCGTCAATCAAGATGAATTATTCTTTGTTGCTTCCGACGACGATGAAGCACATGTGCTTGTCAAACGGAGGATGATGGATGTCGTGCAAGTTGGATAAGATTCAATATAACCGAAGTGAAACTTTCATTATACCAGTCAAGATACATCCTGTCGCTGTGATTATTTATTACTTTGGACTGTTCAGTGGTCGAAATTCGACTGCAATTTAATGAAGCACTAAGTGGGAATATTTATTTTTCGACATAAGTGTACATCAATGTACTTACACATGTTTAGTATATATTATAAATACACATAGTATGCATGATAAACGATGAAGGAGTGGATAACATAAGTAAACAATCCGACTAACAAAGTTTCAAATTCGATTGTAAATCAATGTATGGAGAAGTCACTTCAACCTGTAACACACAGTTTTTACTATCACGGGTTCAACGCAAATATAATGACCATGTTCTTCACTATAAATAAATAATTTCTTTCTTTCTAAATAAAACTATAAAATCAATCAAAAGTAAAAATTAAATACCATACACAATTAAAAGTAAAAAAGTCGATCCCCAGGTGGCAGGCTCGTACCAATGGGTTTTTAAAAAACTAATTTACGATTTATATCGTTGACTCGGACATAAAGACGTAAAGACGGCGACGGGTTCACCACCAGTCACGAAAATATCTTCGGTGAAAGGTGGGTCAAAGGGACTTAATTGTCTAAACTTGACCTCTGCCTACCCCTATATTGGGAATTGCGTGAAGATATTTTCTTAATAAGTAAAATTAGTAATAATCAATTGTATAATATTTTTTAACAAATAATGCCGACTAACATAAAAAAACAGAATAATAAAAGAACAGTAGACAGAAGTCTTAAATCCTTTGTTAAACATAATTTATCTATTAAATATAAACCCATCAAATATAATTTGAAATCCATTTGGGCAATGTGAGAGATGGTGAGCCTACCATCATCTTTGTGTCTAAGCCAACAGTATAATATAATTTTAAAAACATACATATATATATATATATATATATATATATATATATATATATATATATATATATATATATATATATATATATATATATATATATATACATATATATATATATATATATATATATATATATATATATATATATATATATATATATATATATATATATATATATATATATAAATACTTTCTTAAACATAATTTATCTATTAAATATAAACCCATCATATGTAATTTAAAGTCCATTCGGGCAATGGGACAGATGGTTTATGTCCAAGCCAACGATGAAATTCGCACATAAGTTTTTTGAGAAACTCATTGGTGGAACCACCTGGGGATCGAACTCGGGTCTCTCGACTCGAAATTCCGAGCACCCAACAACTCGGCTATCGTGACGAACTCTAGGCACTGCTAAATCGATCAACACATGCAAATGGGCTCACTATGCCCATATGAAGCACTACTTTTTTCCGTTTACAAGTTCTATTAGAAGTGTGGTGTAAGAAAAACTATCCTCTTTTCCCGTGGTTCTCATAATAGAAAATATTTAAGCGGAAAATATTTGAAAATCCAATCGGCTACCGACAGTCTTATGCCAAAAAATACAGATCAAACTTTATCAGACCGTTGATAGTAGCGTAGCTATGGTGCAATTGATGGTACGGTGGTATGTCAAACACTAACTTATGGGAGAGGTTTATGTCCTTAACTGGATTTTACAGGTCATTACTATAATGTCAGATACACTATGATGAAAGTCTGGCTTGTTTAAAAATAGTAATAATTAAGTGAAACTACTTACTATTTTTAACGCTATATTGAAAAAAATAAACAAAGCTGCGTTTCTTGTTCACCCATTTTATGAAGCGACAGTTGTCAATTCTAAGATGGTCTTAACACTATCCAACAAGATAAATTGTAATCCCTGTACAGTAGGGGAGCATAGGTGCTTGTCATATTGAGTATCATGAATGAATTCGGGGGGAGAAAAAATAAAGTAAAGCTTCTTTCTTTCGTAATAATTGAAAAAACGTCATTCCCTAGTTAATTTATTAAGGTTGCGCTGCTGATAAGCTGTTACATCAACTGTTCTCGTGGCAGATGCCAGTAAAATAAGAGCATCGCAATTCTAATGTCTAGGAAAAATTCTTCTGTTCTTTCTTTAAAATCTACAATTGTAAAAAATATTTTCTCGTCATTCCCAGTACAGAACTGATGAATTATATGTCCTCCTAGCAACCTTTTGCGATTTTATGGTATTAGACATTCATTGTAGGCTCTTACGCCGCTACCATTTGGCAAAGATATACAGGCGTTAGACTTTTGGACCAATAGTCGCCTTCTTCGACACCCATGGTGAAATTGTTTTGTTATTATTTAATTCCGTCAGCCATACCGTTTCTTACTAGCGCTTAATAATTATGTTTGGCCTAGCTTCATTCTAGTACAGAAGCAGAGCATAGGCTTCTCTGATCTTCTCTTTTTCTCTTTTTGACAGTTGAATTGGCCATCGCAATATCGCAGCTGCTCTGTCATGATCTTCATTTTAATGTGATTTTTTCGCTTTAACCCTCGGCATGTAAGTCAATAGTCATTACCATTTTCAAGGGTACTATCTTACTCACTGATAACGTTATCGGAAAAGGTAAACTCTTATTATGCTGTACATGTTGGGTGACTTTATTTTTTAAAAATAAAAAATATCTTCACGTAATTCCCAATACTGGGGTAGACAGAGGTATAGACTAGACAATTAAGTCCCTTCGACCCACATATGGATATGTAAATATGGATATGTAAATATGGATATGTAAATATGGATATGTAAATATGGATATGTAAATATGGATATGTAAATATGGATATGTAAATATGGATATGTAAATATGGATATGTAAATATGGATATGTAAATATGGATATGTAAATATGGATATGTAAATATGGATATGTAAATATGGATATGTAAATATGGATATGTAAATATGGATATGTAAATATGGATATGTAAATATGGATATGTAAATATGGATATGTAAATATGGATATGTAAATATGGATATGTAAATATGGATATGTAAATATGGATATGTAAATATGGATATGTAAATATGGATATGTAAATATGGATATGTAAATATGGATATGTAAATATGGATATGTAAATATGGATATGTAAATATGGATATGTAAATATGGATATGTAAATATGGATATGTAAATATGGATATGTAAATATGGATATGTAAATATGGATATGTAAATATGGATATGTAAATATGGATATGTAAATATGGATATGTAAATATGGATATGTAAATATGGATATGTAAATATGGATATGTAAATATGGATATGTAAATATGGATATGTAAATATGGATATGTAAATATGGATATGTAAATATGGATATGTAAATATGGATATGTAAATATGGATATGTAAATATGGATATGTAAATATGGATATGTAAATATGGATATGTAAATATGGATATGTAAATATGGATATGTAAATATGGATATGTAAATATGGATATGTAAATATGGATATGTAAATATGGATATGTAAATATGGATATGTAAATATGGATATGTAAATATGGATATGTAAATATGGATATGTAAATATGGATATGTAAATATGGATATGTAAATATGGATATGTAAATATGGATATGTAAATATGGATATGTAAATATGGATATGTAAATATGGATATGTAAATATGGATATGTAAATATGGATATGTAAATATGGATATGTAAATATGGATATGTAAATATGGATATGTAAATATGGATATGTAAATATGGATATGTAAATATGGATATGTAAATATGGATATGTAAATATGGATATGTAAATATGGATATGTAAATATGGATATGTAAATATGGATATGTAAATATGGATATGTAAATATGGATATGTAAATATGGATATGTAAATATGGATATGTAAATATGGATATGTAAATATGGATATGTAAATATGGATATGTAAATATGGATATGTAAATATGGATATGTAAATATGGATATGTAAATATGGATATGTAAATATGGATATGTAAATATGGATATGTAAATATGGATATGTAAATATGGATATGTAAATATGGATATGTAAATATGGATATGTAAATATGGATATGTAAATATGGATATGTAAATATGGATATGTAAATATGGATATGTAAATATGGATATGTAAATATGGATATGTAAATATGGATATGTAAATATGGATATGTAAATATGGATATGTAAATATGGATATGTAAATATGGATATGTAAATATGGATATGTAAATATGGATATGTAAATATGGATATGTAAATATGGATATGTAAATATGGATATGTAAATATGGATATGTAAATATGGATATGTAAATATGGATATGTAAATATGGATATGTAAATATGGATATGTAAATATGGATATGTAAATATGGATATGTAAATATGGATATGTAAATATGGATATGTAAATATGGATATGTAAATATGGATATGTAAATATGGATATGTAAATATGGATATGTAAATATGGATATGTAAATATGGATATGTAAATATGGATATGTAAATATGGATATGTAAATATGGATATGTAAATATGGATATGTAAATATGGATATGTAAATATGGATATGTAAATATGGATATGTAAATATGGATATGTAAATATGGATATGTAAATATGGATATGTAAATATGGATATGTAAATATGGATATGTAAATATGGATATGTAAATATGGATATGTAAATATGGATATGTAAATATGGATATGTAAATATGGATATGTAAATATGGATATGTAAATATGGATATGTAAATATGGATATGTAAATATGGATATGTAAATATGGATATGTAAATATGGATATGTAAATATGGATATGTAAATATGGATATGTAAATATGGATTTTACAGTAAATAAGTTTCAAATTAAAATAAAAGATTCTTCTATTCTGTTATTGAAAATTTTATTGAAAGTTATCAAAATACATGTTGTTGAAAGTATTTTATTAGGTTTATATATTTTGATAAAGTTTTCTAAGTGAAGTTGATGGCATATATAGTCCAACCTTATAAAGAAGATTAGGACTAAAACTAGACCCATGCCTTTTGCGAAAAAGAAGCGTTAACTCTACAATTCGTCTTCGCTTACGTAGCGGTAGAAATTTTAATTTCTTACGACTGTAATAATATGTACCTGTTTATGTATAAGAATATGTTTTACTTTAACATTATACATATTTGAGTAAATTATTGTAACTTCTTAAAACACAAAGGAAGATAAGGGAAGACATATCCTTACGCCTATACCACACAGAAGCAACAACAATTACGTTTACATCCGAACCATATGAAAGCGTCTCGTCCAAAAAGCTGACATATTATATTAATTTCCATATAAATACGAAAAGGACCGGCACGTCAGATAAAGGTCGTGATATTTCAATAAGGTATTCGAATTGACAGTTTGTAATTGGATATTTTCCGGTGAGACTGGATTAGGTCCTCGATTAACATAAAGGGCTGATGATGTTTGACGTGACCCTTATATGGACTTCATTTGTTTACCTGACGTTCATAAAAATTCTTAAATTAAATTAATTTCATGTACATGAGCGTTTATAGTACCACTCATTACTTGTTCTATAAAGTTATACATCCGATGGACTTTAAATTTAGCATAGTTACTTATTTCACTTTATAGACACCCACGAAGAAATTAATTTCTCACTACGAAATCACGTTTGCATTATGTTATTGCAATATCATTTCGTTTTTCTTTAAAACTATCAATCAATCATGTTTGCATTATGTTATTGCAATATCATTTCGTTTTTCTTTAAAACTTTTTCCCTTTTGTACTTTTGATTTTCACCCATCACTTAATTTTTTACTCAAATAATAGCGGTAGATAATGCCTCTGGAATGAAAGTGTACCAATTTATTTGTTCTTGTGCATATTAAGTTTAAGTAAATAATTAAAATTGTTGAACATATCAAAAAATGTACTCAGTTTAAAGTTTCTCTATGAAACAAGAAACATGATAAACGCCGTTATTAATTACATACATGATTAATGGGAAAGGTTGTGATACGTAGCTGAAGTAGCCTTTAATAGTTAACAAAGTATGGTACATTAAAATTCTTTATCGTCGTAGATCAGACGAAAATTATGAACAGCATAATTTATCGGATAAGTTTTATTAACTCTGAACGTTTTAGTTATTTTTATTATTTGAAAAATAATAAATAAATACATATATAGACAGTCACATTCATTGATCCGATACCAATGTAAATAGCTAAAGCAAGTGATGTATGGGATTCGAAAATAACTAAGGCACCACAAACACCCAGAGCCGATAAAATGTAGAAAAAGTGGTTTGTCTAGATTGACTCGTCCGGGAATCGAACCCGGGACCTCGATGGCGACACCTTGAAAACCGGTGTTTACGTCACTAGTTCACGGAGGATGTCAAGTGAATAAAAATGAGTAAGCACTTGACCTCCATCGAGCGCGACGCCATAGATGACGTCTATGATGGAACGAGTTTTATGAGGAGCCTGTGTACTCACACCTTGAAGAGATAAACGTTGTATACACTGGAAATACAGAAGCCAAAATATTTCACCACAGGACTTGGTTTTTTTTCTATACGATCTATTTGTCTTTATGTATTAATTATAACCATATGTCTACGAGTTTTAGTATAAGGTGAAATTCTGTATAATACTTTTATCCTTCTTTGTAACTTACTTTTACGGCTTTAAGTTGGCTAACTTCTAATGAAATGTTCTCCGAAATGTGGAAAGGGAAACTTTACTTACTTACTTGAAGGTAATGTTCGCAATAAATCTACAATATAAATATAATATATCAAGTTACTAAGAAGTATCAATTGAGAATTGAGTTAAAGTATATATTTTTATCAATTAAGGTAAAGTAATAATTTTGATTGACAACCGTGTGGTAACGGAGTAAGAATATTGTCATTTTCTTTCTTCCCGTGGGTATCGTAAGTGGCAACTAAGAGAAATAGCTTTGAATATCGTTATAGCAACCGATAAATGGCGGTATAACCATCTATAAAAATATCAGACCAGAATAGTCAGATAGAACATGGGCAGCAGCGTCTGAGGTGCGTATGGTCTGGTACTGCGATCCAATCCGCTTGCGATTATGGCAAATCCTCCACATGGGAGAGGCCTATGTCCTGCAGTGGACTTTAGCAGGCCGATATTAATGTATGTACGTAATAATTTTGATTATTTCATTAAACTCCAATATTTTTTTAGTCACTTATTTCTCAATACTTTGTAATTGTGTGATTAAAATGAAAGTTTTTATTCGAGACATGTATGTTTATATTCAATAATAATATTTTTAGTCTCTTATTTCCAATGCTTTGTAATTGGGTGATTAAACTGAAAGTTTGTATTCGAGACATGTATGTTTATATTTAATAATAAACATGCGATAAGCACACCACCTATCATTGTGTACGAAATAAGCTCCGGTGAAATGTTGGTCTTAATGACTTAATTATCTAGACCTCTGTCTACCCCTGTACTGGAAATAGCTTAAATATATTTTCGGATGTTATCCTTAGCAGGATTTTCGAACCCTTAGCTACGGAGGAAGGGTTGTCGAGAATCAAAGTATCTACAATACGACTATAAATTTAGTAGTACTATGTTGAAGTCATCGCTTTACGCTTGAGTAAGTTCTAGAGGTGATTAAGGGGTCCACAATGTGCGGTTGAGCTTTTTTAAATGCACTTAAAATATTCATCAAGTTCCGTTATCGTTTTTTGTAGCAAAACACACATTCTGCGTCAATATCCCCAAAAGATCTGATGTCCGTTAAAATACGGCCAATCTGCTCTTATGGACTTTCTAACTACTCTAGCGGACTCTGCTATACCCAGGGGACATAGCAAACCATGTATATCAACTTTATTATTTATTAACACTATATATTTACACTGTACATATAAAATATAGTATCCATACGTTTGTGGCTGCACAGCTTAAAAGTAATCGATGGATTGAACTGAACTTTTCATAGGTTGTGGCATTTTACCCAAAAGTGTTTTTAAATATTTTGTATCCGAAAATTCTGACAAGAACGGGAAATATTTTCTTAAAAATACAAATACGGCGTTGAGGATGTGGGATTTGTTTTGTAACCTACGAGAGAAACAGCACGATAAACTTTGTCGTTGTCTTACGAATGATATTCTTCACTTCAGTATGTTTCATAGTTAATTATTACTAATTTTAGTTATTTAAAAATAGAAACAATCAGTCACGATAGCCGATTGGTTGGGTGAATGGAATGCGAGTCATCTCAGACTCCAGTTCAATGTCCTGAAACTCGTACCAATATGTCTTTTTAAACTTATGAACGATTGATATTGTCGGCTTTGACATAAAGACGGCGACAATCTCACCGCCGGTCACGTTGTCCCAAAATAAGGTCTGGTGAAATGTAGGTCAAAGGAATAAAATTTTGTAGACCTCTAGCTTCCCTAAATAATATTAGACAGAGCCACGGTGAAGCGTGGCCGGAATAACCAAGTAATCATAAGTTACAAAAGTATTGAAATAATTCTACAAATTTAGAACGCAACAAAAACATATCATGAAGAGTTTATGCTTGAAACCGGAAAAATATAAATTTAAATACCAACGATTTATATTTACCACATCCGGTGTAAGAAATTGCATTAAATATGTATAACATTTAACATGTGGTGCCGGCGTAAGCATATACCAACTTCTCGATTAGTTATCGTAGCAGGTGCCTAAAGGAAAAGCCTTGACAATCGTAAGGGCTACCGTAGGATGGCGGGGTTACCATCTAGAAAAATATCTCACCACAAAGAATAGCTTTCTTCGATAAACTAGTTAATAAAATAGATAAATATCTTTACGCCATTCCTAATTTAATGGTAGTCAAAGATCTTGACTTCGTTTCGACTCACCTTCCACCAAAGATATTTTCGGAACAACGTGACAGGTGGTGAGCCCGTCGCCGTCTTTATGTCCAAGCCAACGATATAAATCGTACATAAGTTTTCTTGTATTAGCGCGAATACTACACGTTTTAAATAATAGTTTGTTTGTACGATAAATCCGAAAATAGTTTTATTTAAAGCGCCTGTAACTTGGGGATCGAACTCGGGTCTCTTGACTCGAATTGCGACCAGCAAACTACTCAGTTATCGTGACTTTTAACTTTTTTCTTATTAATTTAAATGAAATATTGTAATAATAGCCATTTTTATTATTGGAGATTTAAATTTATATATTTAGTTAAGATGGGCTATTATATCGAAGTTATATCGGCACTGCCACATCAGTAAGTATTTAAATTAGTAAATATAAAGTTTAGCTAACAAAGTTATTCCTTGCTTTTTTGTGTTGTTTCGAAGACGGTTAAATTTTTTAAAAAGTTATTATTAGTTAGAAAAACGTAAGTGCAAATAAGTAGTGAATACCATATAAACTTTCTGAGCTCAAACCTAGCAGTAAACGAAATCAGTTGTTACAATGATGATGATAATGAATACAATGTGCCTAAATTTTCGAATCAGTCGACGGAAACTTTTAATGTTTATTAGTGGTAGAGCCACGCATCAGCTTTTGTTGTTGCATGAATGGGCTTGCACGACCGGGAAAGTACCACGACCTCCCAGAATACCGGCGTGAAGTAGAAGTCTAACAAACTTCTGCGTTTCGTCTGGTTAGTGCAGGTAACCGGTGACCACCATCAGAGGCATACTCTGGTATTGAGGGTGTTTGTGGGCGGCGGTAATCACTTACTATCACGTGCCGCCACCTGCTCTTTTGTCTCCCTTTTCTAGAAAAAAAAATATACAAATTCGTCTCGTTTAAACCAATTCATATATACCGGGCAGAATCTTTCAAAAAATGGTATTATTTTTTCCGTCTGCGTCCTCTGCTTATTTTCGTCTGGTATTTTTAGAGATAGTTATCTCGTTTACTGTAGGTGGGCAATTGCAATTTTTAAAGCTTTAAATTAAAATTTTTGGTGAACTTTCGGAACTTACTGTTTAGTCCACCCTCCTCTGAATCGCTCTTCCTCCTGATGTCCAGAAAGCTCTTATAAACATTCTTTAAAAAAATGGTTCGAGAGTATCTTCAGAAAAATGATTCTGGCTGACAAATTTACATTTTTTATTATCTTCTCAATGTACTTTTATTTATTTTTAGTATAGTAGTTATTTGTGTAGATATATATTTGTATGTATATGTGTATAAGTATATATAAGTATATTTGTATGGTATATGTCTGGTATATGTATATTTATAATAAATTAATATTTGCGTATATATCTATTAAATATTATATATTGAGATAATTATTCCCACTTAACACACCTGCTATTTATTTTCTGTTTCGCCAGGGTTGGCTGGTAGAGAATGCTATAAGGCATTAAGTCCGGCCATTGTTACCCTTTATTAGGTGTCAATAAAGTATAAATAAAATAAAAATAAAACTTACAACAAAATTTAGCGCAAGTGCAAGATATAAGTTAGCAAAGTTTTATCCCAATCGAATAAACGGTAATATATAGTATAAAGTACCACAAACTGACATTCATTTCTATATATTAGATACATTACTGACAATTTCTACAACAGATTTTTATCATTCAATATGACCGATAGTACTCAAAAGAAAATTCGTTAAGAGATGATTTGATTTGAACCCGGGTTATTTTCTGTAGGCGATTCGAATAAAAATTTATATGACGCATTTGGAAATGGATTTATTTCGTGAATTAAATTTACGATCGCAAATTTGTTACCCAACTGCAATGTTTGTCTTGTTTGTGAATAACTTGAAATAAACTTTGCCAAATCTGAAATTGAATTCAGAAGTTGGCAGATGTTACAATGGCAATCTATCTTCTCTGGTGTGTAAACATAATTCTCTTTTTAACTGTAATTTTAAAGGTGCGATTCAAGTATCACAATCTTTTTAAAACTATGCCTTTACCTTTAACTGTTTTTCATTATTACAACTATACTCTGAATATTCTGTCAGAAAAAAAAATTAAGTAAATAAATAAATATAAATATCTTCACGCAATTCCCAATAAAGGGGTAGACAGAGGTCTAGTCTAGACAATTAAGTCCATTCGACCCATCTTCCACCGAAGATATTTTCGGGACAACGTGACAGGTGGTGAGCCCGTCGCCGTCTTTATGTCCAAGCCAACGATATATTTTTTTTTTTGAAAAACCTATTGGTACGAGCCCGCCAACTGGGGATCGAACTCGGGTCTCTCGACTCGAAATTCCGACTACCCAACCACACGGCTATCGTGATAAAAACAAAGGAAAGAAAAAAATATACTACATAAAGGTTTTGAAGAAAACTCGTTGGTACGAGCCACCTGGGGATCGAATTCGGGTCTCTTGACTCGAAATCCGATCACCCAACCACTCGGTTATCGTGACTTATTTATGTAGACTTATTGCTATATTTTTTAAATATAGCAATAAAGTTACGCTATCATTTCTTGAAAATAAGTTGAAATACCATTCATCATTAGATCTCTAAAACTATACCTCCGATTGACATGAAATATAGCATAGTTACTCTACTACTACAGAGAGGTTTTGACGAGAAATTTACGAAATTTATTATATCCTATACATATATGCTCAAGAAAACTATTTTATTTAAACTATTTAAGAATACTAACTACAATATTACTTACAATTACAATTAAGTGTATTCTTCTTAAACACTCCAACAAAGCTATAATGCTATCTGAAGTGATTCACAGTAACAGTAAAATGACAAAATCGAACATGCGACGAATATTTCGCTGTCAGTATTTATATTTACCCCAAAATATTTAAATATTGACATTTTGACCCAAATTTTTAAAAAGCTCACGAAACTCGCATTCCTTCTTACTTACTTAAAATCTTCTCTAGATACTATTAGATGAAAATCTTAAATATTCGCGACCCTATCCCGAGAGTTTTGTTTGCATGTAAATAATCTCATTTATAGAGGTACGATATCTTAAGATATTTTTAAATAAGATGTTCGAACCTCTTTTCTTTCGTTGCGGGTTGTGGAAATTGCGACAGTTCTACGCAATACTTTTCGCTGGGTAAAAGGTTCGTGATATAGAGCCTCCACGGAGTCCCATTCATTGTTTCTAGATAACAAAACAAGGTGAGAAATATTCGAGCACTTGTCACCTGTGGCAGTGAATCGCCGTATTCGAGGGTTCACTAGAAGATAAAGTGAATTCTTTCAATAACAGTACAGATACATATTCAACTGCTGAAACCATGGGTAGATTGGCAGAGAATGCCTTTAGGCATTCAGTCTACAATTTTGTGTATATTTTTCTTGTTTTAAAGTTACTGTAAGTAAATGATTGGGTTAAGTAATGCGTTATAGATAATTAGCTGTTACTCTGTCCACTCGCCTGGATCTCTATACCGTGCAAACACTTTTATTGTTGGATGAAATTGTCTTATGCCCTTTTCCAGGATCAAAGCTACAACTTCAAAGCAGGGTTACTACCAACTCGGTTATCGGGTCGTCACTCGGCTATATATCTTACGCTCATAACAAAACATAATAATTTTTACTTATTTATGTTATATTTTATTATAATTGTGTTATTCGTATTTTACACAAACATTCATAAAAGTTAAGGTAGACATACTGTCTACCTTAACGTTGCCTTTTTTTCTGCAGAATTCGGTAAAAAAATTGTAGAATGCAAGTCAAAATCCTTCGCTCGGTGACTTCATTACACGTCACTTTATGCTCGCTGATATTGCATTTGCACTTGTCCTACTTCTCCCGCAGATATGTGATTAAATTCTGTTTGGTGGCTTATTGCGTTTGCACACTTGTCGAGTATCAAATAGTGGATGTAATAGCGAGCGATGGAAGTTATGCTGGATAAAATATCGTAATATTATGTAATTATAAAATATTGTAACGCAGTCAGAGCAGTGTTTTATAAGCTATATTTTTTAAATGATCCACCTTCAAAAAGAAAATCAAAAACTAAAGAACAATTTTGGTAGCTGTTATTTATTAATTTAAATATACTAATTAATGGAAATGAAATATTATAATAAACACTACTCAGTGTTTTATGATGTGACGCGGCGACAATGGGATCAAACTGGAAGTATACCTTTCAAATAAAACCGAAGTTTTAAACTCGGTTTACATTTGATGGAGTTATGAAATAATTAGACAACTTTTATATAATATTGTAATAATGCTTTTAGAAACTTACATTAAATCACATGACATCAACATCTTTAAAAATATAAATATATGCGTACATAGGTATATCATCACATACGTTGGCTTTGATTCGAAAGTAAGCAGCTTAAGCACTTGTTGTATAAAAAAAAAAAAAAATATCTTCACGCAATTCCCAATAAAGGGGTAGACAGAGGTCAAGTCTAGACAATTAAGTCCTTTTGACCCACCTTCCGATACCATAGTTGCTAGCGACACTTCCTAGGAAGCTTCGTTCGGGTTGCGTGTTCGAATTCGTAAAAAAAAAAAAAATATAGTTATTGTGAAATTTTTTTTAGAAAAGGGAGGCAATCGAGCAGGTGGCTCACTTGATGGTAAGTGATTACCACCGCCCATGAACACCCGCAAAACAAGAGGCATAGCCAATGCGTTGTCGGCCTTTGAAAAATGTATAGGCTCTTTTCTTGAGGATCCCTAATTTGTATCGTATTTTATTTATGTATATCCATGTTATGTGTATCTTCAAGCATTAACCCAATATTTGAGTAGACCGAGATCTGAATTATTATTTATGACCGAATTCCACCGTGGTGCATGTGGTGAGCATATCGTTATCTTAATGTCCTAGCCAACGGTACAATGTACTTACATAGACACATTAAGAATGATTAATATTCATATATATGTATAAACATAAAGTCACGATAGCCGAGTGGTTCGGTGGTCGGAATTTCGACTCAAGAGACCGGAGTTCGATTCCCAGATGGTAGGTAGGTAGGTCAAGTAGGGTAGGGTTTTTCAAGACGGCGACGGGCTCACCACCTGTCACGTTGTCCCGAAAATATCTTCGGTGGAAGGTGGGTCGAAGGGACTTATTTGTTTAGACTAGACCTCTGCCTACCCCTGTATTGGGAATTGCATGAAGATATTTATTTATTTTATTTATTTATTATTTATATAAACATCTTGGATGTTGGATGTTGGATGATTGACATCCAAGTTGGCCTGAACGGCGATAGGCTTTCCACCTCTCACGACAAGTGGGTACAAAGGGCTAAACTGCGGAGAACTCTGAACTCTAAGCCGTAAAAAAATTAATTTTTAAAAAAATAAGCTTCCTGAAGGTCGAAAGAAGATCTCCTCTGAAGATGAGTTGGAAGCTCTGAAGGTCAAGTTTGCTTCTGCACCGTCGTCTAACAGGGCTGGCAATAGTCCTCGTCATGAAGACAGTGTTTCAGTGGGCAAGAAGGTCTCTCATTCGCAGCAAAGCCCATCCAATTCTTCACTTGTCAGCAAGAAATAGCGCGAACTAATAATCCTGCTAGAACAAATCAGAAGCAGAGTGATGACATCAAAAGAGCAAGGCGTTTCGCTTCCAAGCGATAGTCTCTTCACTCCTTTAATAATCAAGGTGAAGTAATTAGAACATAATATTGACATTCTTTGTATTTTAACATATGCACTTTATTTTTTATTCAGTTTTGTTGTAGACTTTCACACTTGGTCAATTTTTGAATACTTGGTCTTATAACTTTATTTATTTGTTTTTAGGCCATTACTGTATTTTATTTGTAATATTTATCAAAATCTAATTATAACATCAATGTCAGTTTACTAAAGTAAATGACAGTAACAATGTCAAAATCACAATGTGAATGCCAGATTATACGTGTATTACTCTATGGTCACTGATAATAACAGTGGCAGATTTTCTTTACTTCATTGAGACGACTATATACACTGCGTAGTACTTAACCTCGTCGTATTAAATTCGCTTTCTATTATTTTGAATATTTTTCAACAGTGTTTCGTTATTATGTTTAGTTAATTGATGCTTCATGTATATTTTGGACATATATTTGTAGTTCTGTTGCGATATTGTTTTCGTTTTTGTTTTCTTTTTTTTTTATTTTCTACATGTTCATAATTGTGTAGTGTTTATTTTTTTTTCAGTTTGGTTTATTTTAATGTAAACAGTCAACTTGAGGGTTGGTGTATTATGATTGTTTGCTATCCTTCTATATCATTTGACGTGACGCTTATATGGACTTCATCAGTTTACCTGTCGTAAATAAAAAGCCGTAAATTAAATTTTATTCAAGTATATTTATATTTATTTATTTATCTTCACGCACAATCCCTGACGGGGTAGCCAGAGAGAACAGATCGCCAAGTGTCACGATCCCTACATACTTCTTTCGCTTCTTTCAGATTCATCATCTTCTTCATACATGCACGTCTAGGTATCCGAGTACTCTTGACCCTCCTCTCTTCGAGCAATTTGCTCACATGGTCTTCGAAAGTTAATCTCGGTCTACCTCGACACCTTTTAATATTAACTTTCGCGCTATATATTTTCTTCACCATTCGGTCTTCACTCATTCGCTCAACGTGCCCAAACCATCGAAGCACGCCCTTATCCATTTTTGAGACAAGGTCATCTTTCAAACCTGCCATATTGCGAATCTCTTCGTTTCGCTTTCGGTCGGCCATGGTAAGGCCGCACATTTTACGAAGAGATCGCATCTCCACTGCATTCAACCTGCTTTTATGCTTCTTCTGGCATACCCAGGTTTCGCTGCCATATAACAAAGTCGGTACCAACACTGCGTTATGTATTGCAAGGCGTGCACTTTCACAACGCCTTGCCTTTTGATTAACGCAGTCAGGGCACCATTGACTTTGTTCCCGGCAGCGACACGCCTGTCCACATCTAAATCACATCTTCCATCCCGGCTAAACGCACTCCCCAAGTATACAATTTCATTCACCTGTTCTAGACATTCCTGATTTACCCAAATTTCGCACTTCGTTCTTTCTTCGTCCCTTTCAAATACCAGAACCTTAGTTTTATTAGCATTCAAACGGAGACCATTAATTTCACATTCTTCTTTCATACACGTGACTAATGCCTGCAGTTCTGCTCTGATGGTGCTATAAGCACTGCATCATCAGCATAAAGCAGACAATTTACTTTTATGTCACCCAATTTCACACCGAAACAGCTATCTTTCAGCTTCTGTAAACAGCTGTCGAGATACAGTATGAATAGCCAGGAAGACATGACACAACCCTGTTTTACGCCCGTTTGACGCTAACACGCTAAACAGGTCATGCCCTACCGCACACAGGCTTTACAGTCACAGTAAAGTGACTGCACAGCCCTTAGCAATCGACCATCCACACCATACCCCGGCAACAGTTCCCACATTTTCTTCCTTACAACCTTATCAAATGCTTTCTCAAGATCCACAAAAGCACAGAAAATCTTCTGGTTAGCAGCCAGAAGCTTCTCCGTGATCATGCGGAGAGAAAACATTTGATCCGTGCATCCTCTTCCAGGTCTAAATCCGCATTGTGCCTCCCATAGAAATCTTTCCGATTTATCTTGCATCCTACGTGTCAAAACCTTCGAGTAAACTTTACTTGCTAAACTGGTCAAGCTGATCGCCCGATAGCACCCGCAGTCATAATGTGAACCTTTACCTTTATATAAAGGCACAATGACCGCGGATCGCCAATCATCCGGAACAGCCCCCGTTCGCCAGCACAAATTGCACAGCAGATGAAAGCTGTCCCAGACGCGTGGCCCACCATACTTGACCATTTCAGCAGTAACTCTGTCTAGTCCCGCAGCCTTACCACATTTCAAACTTCTAATCGCACATTCAATCTCTTTCATACTGATGACCTCAGTGTCATCGAGGTCCGAGTCTGGCGTACCAATCATGGCGTCACCCCGGATCCTCACTAAGATCATCACACGCATACATCTCTATAAAATTCGCTCCATCGCTGCATGACGTCCGATTTTTCTGAGAGGACGTCATTGGTTCCCTGAAAGCACTTTATTCATTCTTAAGGCTGTCGCACCACTCGGGTCCTTCCAACCTCTTTCCAGAAGAGTTTGAGTTCTCCTTGAAGTTGTGCGACAACCTTTCGTCCGCTTCCATTCTACTCCTTTAACGCACTTCCTCAATCAATGCTTTCGTGTGAACTTTCTGGAGCTTATATCTTTCCTCTTCTCTCTCATATCCTTATCATTACTAGAGGCCAAGTAGTCTAACCATGCTTTCTTCTTCTTATTTACAGCTTCTTTCACTTCGTCATTCCACCATGCATCACCCTTTTACTACTACCTCTTTTCACAGTTCCACACACGTCTTCCGCTGCACTAACCATTCCATCTCTAAGGCTCTGCCATATTTCTTCCACACATTCTTTCCTAACACCAATGCTGTCCAGCTGGCTACCCTTGCTTGATATTTATTCCTAGTGTCCGCTTCCTGAAGCTTCCAGCTTCGGATGCTACCGACCGACTGTGGTTCTGGTATCGTTGTCCGGTGGCGCCAACCCGCGAACAGACCCCAAATCTAGTAATCACTAGGTAGTGATCCGTTCCCAGGTCAGCACCTCGGAACACTCGCGTATCCATCACCTGTTTTGGCAGTCGGTCATCCACCAGGAATAAATCGATCATACTTCTCTCATTCTCTCTTGTTCTAGTATACGTATGTATTTTCTTGTGACTAAACATAGTGTTTGTCACAAGAAGACCCTTTTCCTTGCATACAGCCAGTATAAGCTTGCCAGCATCGTTAACCCTTTTATCGCCAAACATTCCAAGCACCGACTCGTACCCTGGCCGAGCGGTACCAACCCATCCATTCAAATCACCACATACAACAATTCTTTCGTTTCCTCTAACCAAGTCTAGAACTTCTCTTACATTCTCCCAAAACTCCTCCAGCTCAGCTCTGGATGACGAAGCCACCGGCGCATAAACAGCCAAAAGGAATAACTTCGTCAGTCCCAATTTAAAGCGAACCCAGAGAAGTCTCGAGTTCACAACCTTATATTCAGTCATAACATCGACCAACCGAGACGACAGCAGCACCCCACTCCCCTGGCAGGCGCTCTCGCCTCCGGGACCTGGACCATAGAGCTAACGCCCCGCCAGGGAGCTCTTCAGTACCACTGCCCTTCCGCTTGGTCTCCGACAAACACACGACATCTAATTCTCTTTCTTTCATTATTTCAATCAACTCATTCGTCTTATCTCTCATGCCTCCTCTAACATTCCACGTGCCAACTCTCTGCTCCGTCCTCCACCTTCCGCCGTGTCGGGCTGTGCGTGACGGTGGCGGTCCCCATCGCCGCTTTGCGCGCTGCATTTCACACCAACGGGGACGAACTGGTGTGCGTCGCCTTGGGGGGACGCCCTAACCCTCGTTGGCATGGGTGCGCAGCTGTGTAGAATTGCAGCCCTGAAAAGGGCTGGCAGGGGTCGCGACGAGCACGCTTCTACAATGACCCCCAAGTATAATCTGTATATAAGCGCATATAATTTAGTACTTTATTAGTAGTACTTTATTATCTGTATATAATCTGTTTTACCACTCATTAATTCATCTCTAAAGTTGTACATTCGATGGACATGAAATTCAGCATACTTATTTCGCTTTGTAGATGCTTACGAAGAAATAATTTAGTCACTAATAAATCATCTGTTTGGTTAAAAAAAATCGATTAAAGCGGGTGAAGACGCAGGCGGGAAGCTAGTATAAGCTGCTGTCTAAAAATAAATCTGACCCACGTTGCGGCGGATATCCTGTAAGTTGTTTTAAAACATCTCTAATACTATACGTAGAAACAATATTTATTTGAACTATTTAAATTAAATATTTATTAGATATTTATTTAAATTAAAGATTATAAAACGTTACTACTACTACCTATGATGTGGTTAAATTTTATACCAAAATCAATGAAGACAAATATTAAAGATACATATTAATCCATATAAATATTATACTACAGCAAATAATAATATAATCAAAATAATATATAAATGCATATATAAAATTGGCAAACATATAAGTCTTTTGAACGCACACTTACAGGACCTGTCTTATATCGTCGGGCAAGGAATTCCAAAGTAGTGTAGCACTAAAAGTGAAAGAGTTACCCAAGATCCCGACAAAATGTGCCAGAATACAAATTATAATAATTAGAGGATCGATGAACCACATGCCTAACATAAGATACTGGAATTTTTATAGAGATAAAATACGTATACAGTATCATCGACTGCAATTAAAACATGTTTCACTTACAGGGACTTTATTAAGCAAATCAATCATCCATGTTTTTGGGAAGAATTTGCAGACAAACAGAATCCAACTCAGCAAAACTTACGCACTAATTATTATTATGGAAGTCGTAACTAGCGATGGCGTAACATTCAACTTGAGATTTGCAGACAGTCTTAAAATAATATCTGTATGATCTTTTCAGCAATGTGTAGTTCATTTTGAGTGGCTTATTTGTTTTTAAATAATTTAAAATGCATTATTGTGCGAGTGTCTCTTACTAAATTGACTACGTGCCACGTTTTCTATCGTATTACCTACATAGCCTTAAATTAAATACAAACATAATAATTTGCGAAAGTAATAAAAAGGTGGCGATGGCAAAGTAAAAGAAAATTAAATTCGTTTTAGTTGATAAGGAAAGTGCTTAGAATACATTAGCAAATTATATCGTATTGTTTATGGAATCATAACTTTATCTTGTATAAGCTTTGCCCACTGTTTCGCCCGCAATGAAATTTAAAATAAATGAAAAAATATGTCTTTACACCATTCACAATACTGGAGTTAGCAGAGGTCTTGACAATTTCGAAGAAGTCGGTCCTAACCTATCGGACCGACAATTCGGCTTCCGAATAGGTCGATCGACAATGGATGCAATAAAATGTCTCAAGAGCGAATCAAATGAGACGGTGAGACAGGGCAAGGTCATGCTGGCAGTGTCTTTAGACATTGCCAACGCATTTAATAGTCTGCCTTGGAATACTATCAGAGAGGCACTAAGGTCTCACAATGTACCTGCCTATCTTACGTGAATTGTGGAAAACTACCTCTCAGAAAGGTTTATTTCCTATCCTGGGCAAGAGGGCCAAATGCTAAGAAGGGAAATGACTTGCGGTGTCCCTCAAGGATCAGTTATCGGCCCTCTTCTGTGGAACATCGGATTCGACATGGTCTTGCGCGGCAATTTTTCACCAGCTACTGGTGTAATATGCTATGCAGATGACACTCTTGTCACTGCGCGAGGAAATACCTATGAGGAGGCTGCCCGCCTTGCAACTGAGTCGGTGGCACAAGTTGTTGCCAGGATAGGTATGTTGGGACTGGACGTGGCGCTGAATAAGTCCGAGGCTATTTCCTTCCACAGGCCTCGAAAGGCACCGCCACAAGGTTCTCACATCGTTGTCGGTGACATTCGCATAGAGGTTAAGACCAACCTGAAATATCTTGGACTAATCCTCGACAGCCGCTGGAACTTTCACGACCATTTTAGGACGTTAACTCCTCGCTTAATGAGGGCAGCATCTGCATTAAAGCGGCTACTACCAAATATCGGTGGACCTGTAGCGAGCAGCCGCTGCCTGTACTTGGGTGTGGTCCGGTCGATGGCCCTATATGGTGCTCCCATTTGGGCAGAGACTCTGACAGAGAGAAGCGTCATATTCTTGAGAAGGCCCCAAAGAGCAATGGCGATTTCGATTAGTGCAGGTGCTTTCTGGACATGGTTGCTTTGGAAAGTACCTGTGTCGTATAGCCTGCAGAGAGCCGACAACTGTGTGCCACCATTGTGGCAATGAGGAGGACACAGCTCAACATACGCTGCAGGAGTGTCCAGCATGGTCCGAGCAGCGCCGAAACCTCGTTGCCTCCGTGGGAGAGGATCTTTCCCTCACTGCATTAATAAAGGCCATGGTAAGCAGCGAAAGATCATGGAACGCCGGACTGTGCTTTTGCGAACAGGTGATGATGCAAAAGGAGGCTGCGGAAAGAGAGAGAGAGCAGAGCTCTAACCTTTCGATCCGCAGCCAGAGAACTGGGCGAAGAAGAAGGGTATATCAAGCCCTTCTCCATCCGCCATAGTATGGTAGGTCGACGGATATATAGTTGTTCCGTCGACTTGCTGTATTGTGGTGGATGACTTAAAGACGGTGCACACGGTGTTTGACCGCGTCAAATACATGCCAGTTGTGGCCAGTTGAAGGGTTCCACAAGAATCACCGTCGTCGGGGCTGCGGTAGTATGCGAAAGCGTTCCCGTGGCCTCGACAAAAGACGCTGAGAAGATAAACGTGGGGTTTTAGCCGGTAGGAGTCCGGCATAACCCTTGCGCCTCTGCGGCGGATGGGTATCCATGAGGATTTCCCCACGAAAAAAAAAAAAAAAAAAAAAGGTCTTGACAATTAATTTTTTCGACCCCCTTCCAACGAAGCCATTTTTTTTTTTTTTTTTGAGAAGGTGGCAGGTAGTGAGCCCGTCGCCGTCTTTACGTTCAAGCCAACGATATAAATCGTACATAAGGTTTTTGAAGAAACCCATTGGCACGAGCCTTTCACAGGGGGACCGAACTCGGGTCTTTTGACTCCAACGCCGTTCCAATCACAACTCGGCTGTCGTAACTATTTGAAATAAATTAGATTATATATAAGTTTTACTCGTCATTCATTCTGACTTTTTTCCTATTTCCGGCTCCTAATGGATGAGCGATAAGAAGCCTGATAATAAACAGGCAGCAATCTTTGTCTATGTCTATAGGCTATCGATGGCAAAAATAGAACTCAATATTCAATATGTAAATCCAGAAATTAAAGCGTTCAAACAAACTAAGTCTTCAGGATTATTATGTCAATTTATAGTCTATAATGGAAGTACATCACTCGAGCCCCCTGTTCAATTCGAGCAAAACAAGAGTATTTCCGTATCTTTTTTTTCGTTTAAGCTTACAATGTTTTCGTTATGGATAAAGTTCGAAATTTAAACTTCTTTGTATTTACTTTGAGTGTTAACTGAACCTAATTATGTCTACAAATAAGCAGTTCTAATTCTAATTTTAGACTCACTCATTATACATGTATGTGATATTTGGTTATTATCAGTTTAATAAATAAAAATAGCCCATATATGGGTGATTCGAATTCTCATCACCAAGCCACTTAGCTATAGCTAAGTGGCTTGGTGATGGGAATCAGAATTTCTCAGTATCGTAATAACAAGGCTCGTAATCTATTTGTATCCTTGGCTTAGACTTTAGGACGGCGAAAGGCTCACCTCTAATCACGTTGTGCCCAAAATAAGCTTTCGTGAAATAAGTGTGGAAAGGACAAAATTGCTTTTTTTTACTTCAACGCATTTTTCCAATTTTGAGGTATTTTTGGTTGAAGTTGATATTCACCCAGAGGATTCCAGACATGTTGCCTGTCCACCAAAAAGCAAATTATACCATTAACGAAGTGATTTTTATTTATGAACATTGATCTATATTTAATGCTATTGCCGATGTTATTATGTTCAATGTTTTTATGCTTTAGTGCACCGTCTGTGAAACATTATCATTTAGTAGTCCCAGTCAATTATTTCACGATAATCATTAGTGCGTAGCACTGACCTTTAGTAATCGTAACCTGAATGACTTTCAGACATAGAAGAAAAAAAAGATGTTTTCAGTGTGCCCAAAAGTTAATTTTCATTACATTTAACCGACTGCAATAAAGAGGAGTGAATTATTTTGACACTTCGTACCATTAAATCAACCGTTAACAATGCACTAAAGTCTCATTATCAACGTCGTCTTTTTTCAAGTATACAATTTTTTAACCAACCAACAAATATAAATGCATATTCATACATAAATAAAGTCCACTGCAGGCAGTAGGCCTTTCCCAAAAAGCAAATAGATTGGCGATTGCAGTACCAGACGCTGTTGTGCCTTAGATGCGAGGTGACATACCGGTCCTTTTAAATTTTGTTCTAGTATTTTTTTATGATCGTTTTTTCTCCATCTACCAGCAGCAATATATACTTCAAAAGTTTTTCCCTTTGTCGCCTCTTACGACACCCTCGGGAAAAAGGGAGTAGTAGATTCTAACACGAATACCACACAGCAAAAAAATATCAATTGTATAGCAAATTCAACATCAATTTACTTTAAACTAAAATAGAACTTAAAAAAAACTTAAATAAAATAAATAAATGTCTTCACCGAATTCTCAATACAGGGGTATACTAAATATATAACTCAATTGAGGTCTAGTCTAGACAACTAAGTCCTTTCGACCCAACTTCCACCGAAGATATTTTCAGGACAACGTTACAGATGGTGAGCCCGTCGCTATTTTTATGTCCAAGTCAACGATATAATTCGTACACAAGTTTTTTGAAAAAACCACCTGGGGATCGAACTCGGGTCTCGAAATTCCGACCACCCAACCACTCGGCTATCGGGACTCTTAAAACCTAGACTCTAAAACTCTCGGCAAAAAAAACTTGACTTTCCTTTGTCTTCAAATAATTTATAAGGTGAACAATAGGACCTGTACACCTGCCACAAAAGCTTCGAGAAACGTCCGCCCCTACATTTGTTCCTGACAGATGCTTCTTATGGCGTTGCGTACAATGAAAAAGAGATGTATTATGAGGAAAATATGTTTCCAACGAGTATTTAACGTTTTAATAAGTTGATATTGTGAGTGTAGGTAGAGAATTTAATACCTTAAAGAGACGTCAATAAAGAATTCATATAAATACAGATGCGTTACAGAGGCTCCACCTTCCTTTGGTCAAAATCAATTATAGGCAGAACACTTTCATTATTGGAGCAAGCAGATGTTTTAACACGGTGGCGAAACAGCATGACATTGATTTATTTAATACCTCTGGCAATCAGATGAAAAGGTTGTTAAGCGACGTGTTCTTTAACATCTGTTTAAGTTTGTTTCTCAATCTAATTATTAAATTAAGTTAGCTACAAGTATTCCAAAAATTGTAAAATAAAATAAGACGTCGGGGAGTCAAAGCATGAGTACATTTTTACAAAAAAGTGTCTTTTTAAGCAAATTTTTTAAGACTTGTCTTTTGTAAGAATTGTCTAGAGTTACTAAAATACATAAAATTATACTTTAAATTATAGCAGTGACTGATTCGAATCTAGCACACCATTGTCATGAATTAACCATTACTAACCACTTATATTTTTGAAATATAAGTATATGTAATACTAGCTATACTGGATACTTGTGGGATAACTATCTCAAAAAATCAGACTATTTTAAGCAGACCGGTAATAGGCAACTGCGTCAAAGGTATGAGGTGCCTGGTAAGCCAAACATAGTGAATATGTCAGGGCCTGAGTTACGGGAGAGGACTATATCCTATGTTTAAATTTATAAGGCCTATGTAGTGTAGGAAGTAACTCTATATAATTCAATATTACACAATTAAAATACGAAAGTCACCACAAAAATTGATTAATGAGTAAATTACTGACAAATACTTCCGAAATAATAAATTTGAATATAATTTTTTTACGAAATAATTGTTATTTATACAATTTACATGTTTGTCTGTTAGGTTAATTCAGAGTATTTCATTAACAAAGCACGTACGTGGCAAGGCTTGGCACTGATGTCGCTTTTTAGTTAGCGGTTGACCGAAATTGCAATTTACCTCATGGAACAAGTTTCTCTACCTGAATAACAGAATATGGCTGTTTGCAAATTTAACCGAAATTTCATTTGCATCGCAATATAAACCTTGTGAGTGTTTAATACGTTAATTCAGACCGTATGTATCTTTACTGCTTACATATTGTTAGTTTCTACTGTTACGAGCTATGGGTTGCGGGATTGGTTAAAGGGGTGATGTTTAAATTTTCTCTTTATTTTAACACTCCTTCCGCTTTTAGATCTCTTCTAATTTTTAATTTTCCTTTTTCAGGAAAATTTTTGAAACTTTTAATAGAAAACACAGAGGCAACATGTTGGCAGACTATTTTTCTGTGGTTTTTCTCATTGGTTTTAATCGAAAAATTCAGGTCTGCCAACTTCATATACTCATACCATAGTTAGTAGACCTCATAAAAATTACTTTAAAAAATAAATACAACAATAGTCAGAGTCCTGGATGTTAGTCTCTTAGATTTTTTTTTGTTTAGAATCCTTGTGTCAGACATATGTGTAGGACCTATCATGTATAACATATTTTGTTTTGTTTGTTTCGAATTGTCAATAGTCACGAAAGCCGAGAGGTGGTCAGAATTTCAAGTCACGAGACCCGAGTTCGATCCCCAGGTGGCAGGCTCGTACCAATGGGTTTTTCAAAAACTTATCTACGAATTATGTCGTTGGCTTGGACATGAAGACGGCGACGGGCTCACCACCTGTCACGTTGTCCCGAAAATATCTTCGGTGGAAGGTAGGTCGAAGGGACTTAATAGTCTAGACTAGACCTCTGTCTACCCCAGTATTGGTAATTGCGTGAAGATATTTGTTTACTTATTTAGATTTTATTAAAACTATCTCAAACTTGTGCATCAAAATATATATTTAACTGAAGTTATATGTAACAAGACACTAAAGCATCATGAAATTATAGAAGATAAGTCACCTTTCATTGTGTTCCCCGTAATTTATAAGAGAACAATGAATCCCGTATATGTACCTGTCTGCCTGTCACACAAGCTTTGAGATAAATACCCTTACTTGCATTTGGTCTTGACACATCATGTTTCTAAGACCGCTTTGTAGAATGGATGAAACGTATTTAACATGAAACATGAAGCAACATTTATATTATTTCGGTATTCGGTCTTATAGGTTAATCCTCCTAAGATTAATTGTCCGGATCTCCGTATAAATATAAAAATATTGTATAAATATACTCCGTATAAACATATAAATATATAAATATTTCTGGTAGTTTACTTTTTAATTTCTGGCATATCAAGCGCGTCAGCAGGCTACCAGATGTAACAGGCTATTGAAGCCAATAAACAACCTAAAACTACTTAGTCGCACTACAGTCCGAGGAGTATCCCAAAAATGCATATGATCGGATTTGCTATTTCTTTCTTTTATGTAAGTTAAAAAACGATATCTGTCTGTTTGCCTCCCCAGATGATATGCTCGTTTTGTTTTTTTCAAAACTCAGCGATAGTTCTACGCCAGTATTGGTAATGGCTTAAAGATATTATTTTCTTTTATATATAATAAAATCTTATCTATAGTAGTGGCCACACTGGCACAATTATTATTCTTTTAAAAACTATCAAAATAAGTTTAACCTTTAAACAAACTCGCATATGTACGGACACGAAAAATTTACAATTTTTTTATTAGTATGGACGTCTATACGACGGTTTGTTTTAATATTTAATTCCAGTTCATTTACATGGTTAAAATTAAAAGTCAAAATTAATCAGTAAAGATATTTGCTTCGAAAACAATTAATTTAATTACGCTAGATGTTTTGTAGGTTTGGTTTAATTTCTGTCTAGACGTCTAGACCATGAAGCTCGTTACAAATAAGGTTAATTTCATCATTACTGTATGAAATCAAAACGTGACTTTTAGTTTGTCTCAGATTCCGAATGGGAAAGCAAAATATAAATTAAATTTGAAAACGCATTCACTTTCAAAACGTGAGGAGGAACGTAAAAATATGATCATGTAACATGACGCCTGTTCAATTATTCGTATAAAAATACATAAATAAATATCTTTACGCAATTCCCAATACAGGGCTACCTGTATACACAGAGGTCTAATCTAGACAATTAAGTCGATCGACCCACCAACGAACCCATGCCAACGTTATAATTCGTACATAAGTTTCTGAAAAACACATTGATACGACCATGCCTCCTGGGGATCGAACTCAAGTCGCTTGACCCGTAATTCCGACCAGCCCCCACTCCCCCCGAGTGGGGGGGTGGTAGTAGCTGAGTAGCTATCGTGACTTACAAATAAATAGATACATAGATAGGGACAACATCACATACACTTCATCACAAAAATTGATCTCGTCACAAAGTAAGCAGCTTAACCATTTGTATCACATCATAATCACAAACAACGAAGGCACCACAAACACCCAGACCCGAAAAAATGTGGAAAAAGTGTTTTCTACATTGACCTGGCCGGAGATCAAATCCAGGACCTCATATCTGGCGACACATTGAAAACCGGTTTGTACGCTATTCGTCCACGGAGGTCGTCGAGAAATTCGAACCAGCAACTAATCCTATTCTTTTATTATTAATATCCTATTCTATTAATCCATAATTAAGCATTGTATTTATATATAAAAACAGAAAGACATTTTCGTTTTAAAAAACTCTACTACTACTACTACTACTACTACTTATCTTCACGCACAATCCCTGACGGGGTAGCCAGAGAGAACAGATCGCCAAGTGTCACGATCCCTACATACCTCTTTCGCTTCTTTCAGAATGATCATCTTCTTCATACATGCACGTCGAGGTATCCGAGTACTCTTGACCCTCCCCTCTTCGAGCAATTTGCTCACATGGTCTTCGAAAGTAAGTCTCGGTCTGCCTCGACCCCTTTTAATGTTAACTTACGCGCTATATATTTTCTTCACCATTCGGTCTTCACTCATTTGCTCAACGTGCCCAAACCATCGAAGCATGCCCTTATCAATTTTTGAGACAAGGTCATCTTTCACACCTGCCATATTGCGAACCTCTTCGTTTTGCTTTCGGTCGGCCATGGTAAGGCCGCACATTTTCCGAAGAGATCGCATCTCCACTGCATTCAACCTGCTTTTATGCTTCTTCTGGCATACCCAGGTTTCGCTGCCATATAACAAAGTCGGTACCAACACTGCTTATGTATTGCAAGGCGTGCACTTTCACTACGCTTGGCTTTTGATTAACGCAGTCTGGTTACCGTTGACTTTGTTCCCGGCAGCGACACGCCTGTCCACATTTAAATCACATCTTCCATCCCGGCTTAACGCACTCCCCAAGTATACAATTTCATTCGCCTTTCTTCGTCCCTTTCAAATACCTCTACCTTTTTTACCCTTCTTTTTGTTACTACCACCACTTATACTTGGCGGCAGAACTGCATGTATACTGTTCACATTTCTATTCTCTTCGAAGTTATCAGATGTGTTTATGTCAAAAGCCCTTATATTTAATTAGAACGTAACCCTTAAATTATTGAAAATCGTAGGTACCTACACCGATTAAGCCGTTTATAACGTGAGTTTAGAATGTGAACCTTATTATTTTTATTGTATTATTTATTATATTATGCTTATTGCTTGTTATGCCCATTATGCTAGTTCTAAGGTTTAACAAACTAGTTTAACAAACTCAATTTTCAATAATTCGCAGAGTTTTTTGTTTGAGGCCCATTTTTAATGATTTGTTCGAAAGAGAAAAAAAACACTGGTGTAATAACAAACTCTCGTATCAGTCGAATATTGTTTTGGCAAGCTCACGTTGTTGTTTTTGACACATAACTGACAGTGGGCTGAAAACATTAATTAATTGCATTCTGTATTTACATGCCTTCGTGAATATTTAATTGTTGTATCCGGCCACTTTATTACATTTAAAAATGATAGCGACTACATTATTAAAAAAAAGAAATCAATGTAAACAACGTAGATAGGGACAGCATCACATATAAGTTACCATATATACGATAGTATGATCTTCAGTTCATTTGTCGAGATTAGCAATGATAGGAATTCTTATGTTGGGGTGAGGCCTGACTCATATTTGGTGCAATGTGTCCAAGGCGGTGAGCCCGTCGCCATATATGGCCAAGCCATGCCTAGCCAATGTAGTTCAAGTCAACGATTCAATACTTACATCATTTTGGAAAAAACTCGACTTTTTTTGAACTTTCTACCATACTGTAGAAATTGGTACGGGCCATCGAAACCTAACCCCAGTCTCCTAATACGAATTCCGATCACTCAACAACTCGATTATCGTGGTTTCTAAGTAGTCTTAGAGGCTAAAAATTTATGTAGCGTTCATTGTATTCCATTTGAATCCAATCAATTAATTAATGTTTTATTAAATTACGACAAAAATTTACCCTTCAGAAGCTGACAATGAAATTCACAAAAGTTTTCGTACATCCGTCATACTCAGTTTGACACGTACATTTATATTTCCTTGCCGCACGAACTTGGTGTAATAATAATTTATCGATATCGACCGAGGTTAAGTTTGAAAATTGACAAAATTAAGAAAAAAAGTTATCTCAATACTGGTTTGGTTGTAGATCAAGACAACTACCAACCAACGACCATCCAACGATACGAAACATATATATCTCACCCATGTCATGAGTACGAAAGCTTTAGAAGTCATAAGTCCGTACTAATGACTCGTCTTAAGTTGCACCGGAAAGGAAGCGACACCTAAAGTTTTAATTAATTGCCGATGTTGAATTGAGTAATTCAATTTCAAGTCTCAATAGTATTCATAATACTAAAAACATGTTTATGGATTTTATTTATCACCGAAAATATATACCTAATTATAGTGTATGTGTCGTTTTTGTATAAGTTTCGAAAAGTTTCATTGGTCTTTGGGAAGATCGAATTGGGAGATAAGAGAATGGAATTCTGGTTTGAATTTGGTTAACTCAAAAAGATATACACAGCGGACAATTTTCTATCCACGAATTACGATTATGCGGAAGTACGATTATTGTAGTACGATTATTTTCATTAAATAAGTATTGTAAATATACACATTTTTTTATAGAAAAGGGAGGCAAACGAGCAGGTGGCTCACGTGATGGTAAGTGATTACCGCCGCCCATGAACACCCGCAAGGCTTAGCAGATGCGTTGCCTCCCTTAGAATGCCCCCCTCTAGAGGGGGTGTGGGCCACCGGTTACCTGCACTCACCAGACGAAACGCAGAAGTTTGTTAGACTTCTACTTTACGCCGGTATTCTGTGAGGTCGTGGTACTTCCCCGGTCGAGCCAGCCCATTCATGCAACAACAAAAGCTTAAGCGTGGCTCATAATTATGGTTTTGTAAATGAAATATTAAAAAAAGCAAAATGAAGTAATTTGCATTAATTACATAAGGTGTATGTAATTAATGCAAATTACTTCATTTGTATACAGGTGTATGTATATGTATAAAAGTATATTTTTTATTATAATCTAGTTATAAATTATCACTAAAATGGACAAGAGCGTGCTTCCAGGGTTTGGGTACGTTGAGCGAATGAGAGAAAACCAAAAGTTGAAGAAAATATACAACACGAAACTCATATTAAAGGAATCGAGTAGGCCGAGATTAAAATGTGACCATGTCAGCAAATTTCTCGACTTACGTGTATGAAGTAAATGTTGAACGGAAAAGTGTCAAAAAAAACATCGCTGTTTCTTTTTTCTGGCCACCGGGCCAGGGACTGCGTGACGATATAATTATAATAATAAATATTACGTCTGAGTCCTCCATAATCCTTTAAACTGAACAATAGAAAACATTTAAATAAAATGGGTATTACTGACCGTTGAACTATGATGCCCGTCAAGTTATTACTCGTTTTTATCATTTAATCCGTAACAGTAGCAAGCGAAATACCATTTCACAAATGGCGGTATCGCGGGCAATTGTTTTACAAGTCTATTTTAATAATAGCCATGTTCCGTGTTTGTTATCAGTACTCGTATCTGTTGTACAGGTCGGTGTTAATGGAATTATTGTTTTATTACTTTCATGTCACCTGCTACGTTCAACGAATGTAATTACGTTCTCTTTAAAAGACATCGTTATACCATAACCATAATCGAAATGAAAGTCTTCAATAGAATCGAATATACGACATAGAAGCTATGTCGTATATTTTATTTTGTCAAGGCTATGAAAAAATAATGCAAAATTACTGTGGTATTTTGTTCTTTATCTATACCTATAAATACGCGGCAAAAAAATGTATGTTATTATTATTTACTTACAAGATATAACCGATTATAAGCGCTTCGAGTTGGAAAACTAAAGATGAAGAAGATAAAGAAATGAGAATTGATAGGTAATGTCTTTATTTACAGAAAAATCTCTTTTTAGTATTCAGGATAGAATATGGAAGGAAAATGTTTCTTGATTTATTAAAATTATCAACATTCAACTGTTGTTAAGGTTGAGTTGTTATAATTACAGTTGTTAGGGCGTATCTATATTTTGAATGTTAATTGTTCTAACAATCAGAAGCGAATAATTAAATAGACTCAGTTAAATGTAGATCTTGTGTTACAATATAACTATTTACTCTGTGAAATATCTTCGGTGATGTTTATATATACAATTAAGATTCTATCCGATTTGAGAATAATATTAATATATAAATCTATCTGTAACAAAGACGCAGCTTTCGCTTCTTTGATTAAACCGCAGGTTCGATAATTTACCTGCATCATACAAACTTTTTCCCTCACTATAAATCAATATTAGGGATAAACCTTCGCACTGCTAGGCATAGTAAACTTAATGAAAGAGTGCTTTTCCCAGAAGCAGTTTTGCACGAGTTATCGGGAGATGCATCTCCTGGTAACCAATATATATTACAACTTGGAGAAAAAAAAAACAATAAAAATACAAAGAAGTTTAGATGACAAGAATACGTGAAACGTTTTTTTGTATTCATTCATTTCCAAACACAGGGGTAGCCAGAGTTCAAAAGAAAGTCTCACCGTCTTTATGTCCAAGTCACCATCGTACAAGAAAAATAGTTGGAGTAGTTAGAGTTGATCATGTTTTAGTAATCTACAATACTGGTATATATAGGCTTTTACATTAAAGAGGAATTTTCCATAATCACCACACTTTGCAAGCGGATTGGCGATTACGATTCTAAACATCGTACACCTAAGACGACGCTGTCCCTTACTGGTCTGGTGAGTTTTAATTATTGCTTTAGACCTAGACTTTCGCTTTAGATAATAAAAATATATATTACATTTCAAGGTCAACATGGACTTCATTCCGATAGTACGACAAGTAAGAAACCCGTTATGTACTGTTATAAAAGGTGCTGTGTCATTACAGGATAAGTATTTACCATCACTGAAGGTCTCGATAGAGGCGACTAAGAGAAATCCTTAAAAAATTTAATAGCATATCGGCAAACGTTCTTGAAGAATATCAAATCAATATTGGACACCTGGGACAGACACCAGCGTCTATGGTGCATGGTACCTGATACTAAGAACCATCCTCTAGCCCAGTGCTCCGCAACCGGTGTGCCGCGGCACACTGGTGTGCCGTGAGCTGAATACAGGTGTGCCGCAGTCAAATACATACATTTTACAAAAATTCATATAGAAAAATACACCTTATGCACGTCACTGAAGACTCACGCGCATGCGTTACATTTGCACGTGTCACTTGACGTTCGATCGTCTGCCATTATTGTTGTGTGCAGAGTTGTCACAATTTGTACAAAACTACTAACGATATTACTATTAATTGTGTGTGGTTAGCGTTCTTCGTGTGATATATAAAATATTATTTTATATCCCTTTAAAATGGATAAATTTTACGTGGAAAAGATGCATCTTCACGTACCGATGATGAAACACCCAACACAAGTCTTATAAAAATCAAAAGAAGATAGTGAAAAGAAAGTACGATGAAGACTACATTAAATATGGATTTTCATGGAGTGGTGACGAAACGGCTCCAAAGCCACAGTGCATCATTTGCGGCGAACAGCTATCAAACGAATCAATGGTACTGAGTAAATTATATCGCCATCTAAATTCAAACCATCCCAGCCAGGCCAATGAAGATAGACAATATTTTAAGAGACGTTTAGAACAAAATAAAAACAGAAGATTTTATGAAATCTGCTGTTACAGTTTCCGAAAAGGCCTTGAGGCTAGCTACCATGTTGCAAAATTAATTGCACGTCAGCAGAAACCACATACTATCGGCGAAACATTAATTAAACCAGCATGCATGGAAATTGTTCGACTTATGCTTGGGCCCAATGAAGTTAAGGAGGTAAATAAAGTTTCGTTGTCTGCTGATACTGTTAAAAGACGTATTCACGATATGTCAGGGGATATTTTGGCAACACTGATAAGAAAACTGTTATTGGCTGAAAAATTTTCGCTTCAGTTCGACGAAACAACTGATATTAAAAATAAAGCACAGCTAATAGCTATTATACGTTTCGTTGATGAGGATTCTATTAAAGAACATTATTTATTTTGTAAGGAAGTTCCAGAGCGAACTACCGGTGAAGAAATTTTAAAGTTACCGATGACTTATTCAAAATACATAATATTCAATGGAACAACTGCATTTCTGTTTGCACAGATGGCGCTGCGGCTATGATGGGTAGTAAAAAGGTTTTATCACTTGTGCAAAACAAAAATCCGACGTTACACTTTACACACTGCTGCATACATCGAGAAGCATTGATGGTCAAAAATTTGCCGGAGGAACTTTTAACACGATGAATGAATGCATTAAAATCGTTAACATAATTAAATCAAGAGCTTTAAATTCGAGAATCTTTGAAATACTCTGTGCAGAAATGGGATCCGGATATGAATCCTTATTGTTTTATACTGAAATTCGTTGGCTATCCTGAGGCAAAGTTTTGGCTAGATTGTTTGAGCTTCGTCACGAGGTGCGTGAGTTTCTTTCAAAACTAAATATGCCTGAACTATACCACCTCGATGATGATTACTGGATAGCCAAACTTGCATACATGGCTGATATTTTCGAGCATTTGAATGAACTTAATAAAAATGCAAGGTCGAAATGAGAATATATTAGCGAGCTCCGACAAATTACAGGGTTTAAAAAACTCGAACTTTGGCAGAAAGAATTGAAAAAGGGTATTTGGAAATGTTCCAAAGGACAAACCACCACAGTACAATTAAAAATAAACAATTAATTGTGGATCTGGCCCAAGAACATTTAAGTATGCTTCAGGAAAAATTTCATAAATATTTTTATTCCATTAATACTGAACAATACGATTGATTCGAAATCCTTTTGCAACCAATGCAATAAATTCTACAGAAGAATTGCCACTGCGAATTCGAGAGGAATTTATAGATTTAAGCAATGACAAGACATTAAAACTTTACTTCTCCGAAGTTCCATTAGATGTTTTCTGGATTTACATCAAAAAAGAATATCCTCGCATTTCAAACAAAGCAATCTTAACACTACTTCCATTTTCGACGACATATATTTGTGAGCAAAGTTTTTCAACTCTTTTATTAATTAAAAATGATAAACGTTCATGCTTAAAAGATCTTGATCAAGAACTTCGGGTTGCGCTGTCCAATATCGAGCCGAATATAAAACTTTTGTGTTCATTGAAACAAGCGCAGGGTTCACATTAATTATTAAAATTGTGTAAAATATTAACGTTATAATTATGTGTATGTATATTTTTCAAATAAAAAGCCAAATTATTTTTAAAATTTGTGTATTAATTCAATACCTACATATGTATTGTATATATTTTAGCCTTTAGTGTGCCGCGGAGTTCTCGGAAGAATTATGGTGTGTCGTAGGTGAGAAAAGGTTGCGGAGCACTGCTCTAGCCAATCGAGGCGATAATGTCATATTCTCCTTAGGGGAGTGGCCTATGTTTAGCAGTGGCCTTTACATGCCGTTATGTTTGTTTATACACAATACACACAAATATCTTTGAAACGATCAAAGAAAAATTTTATTCTTTGTCATTTCATATCCAGAAATATTTGCATTTTCTTTTACTGAATAGAGAATATTGCCATTTCAAAATTACAGTAACAAGGCAAAACGGATTCCGGTCACGTTTTCGTGGCTTTTAAGAGAAACCCGAAATTCTGTTACTGATAGGTGTCCCTTCTTTTCAAGATTAACATAATTGTGAAAAATAACATGAGCATAAATTTTATATTTTTTTATAAAATTGACATCAATTAAAATGACCGAAATGTCAAAATATTTATTTATTTTATTTAACATTTTATGTTCAGTTGTGTACACACTTGAATGTACTTGAATTTTACATTCATGTATGAATTGTCGGATGTAATTCCTAAAGGCATTCTCTATGAGTCAACCAGGACTTTTATTAATTTGTAATGTATATATCATACGAAATATATCCTATTACGCAATATATCGCGATAAGTACAAAATATTATTAATATCCTAAGGTTTAATGTCATTCCCGTTAGTATAAAACGCATAATGTACGATTATTTTGAATCTTTGAAAATTGAAACTTTTCTCTACTAAATACTTGTTAGGCATTTCTATAAAAGAACCGTATTACGTAACACAAACTAAATAGACTTACTCACATAAGGTCCTGTCGCGTAGCAAATAAAACGAGCGGCTTTAGTATTTCTAGTCACATACAATTGACTAAAGAAAACATGAAAATTCCATTTTTTATCTTCTTAACACAGTACGTATAAAATTGAGCTTTCTAAAAAGAAGACTGATTGTTGTTCCGAGAGAAAGGCTTCTGCCCAACTTTTCACTATCTGATTTTCTATCTTATGGTATGGATAAACCCCTATTTTTATATTATGTGTGAATGCAAAATTAAAGAAAATTCTGCTGTTAGTATCAAATCTATAATGAAAAAAATCTTCACACCATCCCCAATAGATGGGTAGACAGAGATTTAAACAATTAAGTCCTTTCGACACTTCTTCCATTGAAGACAATCTACAGGGAAAATAAATATTCTTTGTAGACCTCAAGTTTGCCTTTGTAAAGCTTAGAAACAAGTAACACGGTCTTAATTTCCCATTGTATTACCGAAAATAAAGCTGTCATTAACATTTACCGCTTTTCTGACTGTTTTAATATATGCTTTGACAGTATACATTAAATTTATATAAAATTATATGGCTTAAATGTATATTTAGCGTAATATAGCTTTTTTTTAGCACTGTAATAGTAATGTAGCTTTTTTAGAGTTTTACTGGCCATTAAGTAAATATTTTTTGATAGGTTCTTCCATAATTTAAACTTATATATTTCATCATATCGTTTTATCATAACGGCCATTGCTGGACATCGGCATCGCCAGTACAGGAGGGTTTGCCATAACCGCCACGCATAGCAAGCGGATTGGCGATCGTAGACATCTCGTACTATAGACGCTGTCCGTCAACGATCCGTTGATATTGATATCAGGAGATGGCTCTCTCGCCGTCAGTCGGTAGCCATTAATATTCTTATTTATTTTCTCATTGTCACGATATCCAAGTGGTTTGGTGATAGGATTTCGAGTCAATAGACTCGAGTTCTATCCTCAAGTGACCGGCTCGTGCCAATGGGTTTTTCAAAAGCTTCTGTACGAGTTATATTGTACATAAAGACCATGATACGCTCACCATATGTCATGATGTCCCAAAAACATTTTTTGGTGGAAGGTGGGCCAAAAGGACTTAATTGTCTAGGCCTCTGCCTACCTACTACCTGGGGATCTAACTCGCACCTTTAGACACGAATTCCGATCACCTAATCGGTCGGCTGTCGTGACCTTTAATTATAAAATAAGTAAAAATATTTATGAGAGGAAAGGAAGTCTGGTCCCCTCGTTTCCTTTAGTCATAGTATGTGACTTGAAATACAAATATTCTATACAGTTATTGCGTCTCCATACTGTTTTTGGTGTACGATGAAAAATATAAGAAAATTTAACACGCTTTTATTATTTATTGCAGATTTTATTTTAGAAATAATATTCTACATCAAAAGTTATCCTTAACTTTGCCACTTACGACACCAATGCGAAAAGGAGTGAAATATTCTTAAGTCGAAACCACCACAGCCAATTTTATACTTACATAGTTTTGAAAGTTGATTGGTAATTATTCAAATACTTAAACATTGTTAAAGTATTTGAATAAGATAATTTGCAGCACGTAGTCCTTTATCTTTATGACAAATAACCAGCGGTATTCTTGGCCAGGTATCTTAATAAAGTTCTTGGCGTCGCTCCGGAGATCATTTATTATGAAACGTCTTTTGTGGAATATAATAAAAGCCATTGTAATGTACAATATTAGAAATAAATATGAAACATATTTATTTAGGATATCATATTTCATGTTAGCAATTTTACTTTGTTACAGTGTGTATCGTTCAATATTACATTGTGTATCAAAGTGATTCAGATTTATTGAATTCAATAATAGATCTAAACTAATAACTAAATAAGATGATAATAAAACGGCGACAGACTTACCACCCGTCACCTGGTCCCAAATAAGCTCTTGTGAAATGTGGGTCGAAAGGACTAAATTGTCTCAACTTTAGACTTCTCCAATAATAAGAAAAGCATAAAGAATATTAGTAAGTATCACCAGACGAACTTTATACTAACTAATAAATAGTAGTCGGATGAAAACAGATGATGGGCCAAAGTCTTTTTGGGTTAGATTAAAGGGTAAAAGAGAAGAAACAGGCACCGAGGAAGAACGAGAAAAATTGGCATCTACACGGATGGTTGGAAAGATAGTTGCCAAGCAGTGGGACAAACAAGTTTTGATGAAACAAAACATGGATATAGACAAATAATTGATTTGATTTGACCGAGTAATAAATAAATAATAAATAAATATCTTCACGAAATTCCCAATAAAGGGGTAGACAGAGGTCTAGTTTAGACAATTAAATCTCTTCGACCCACCTTCCGAAAATATTTTCGGAACAACGTGACAGTTGGTGAGCTGGTCGCCGTCTTTATGTCCAAGCGAACGATATAATTCATAAATAATACAGGATGGGTCATGAAATAGTTAACATTTGAAAAAATCGTATAAAAAACCATTTAACATATTTTAGAAATCGTTTATTTACGAGAAAGCTAATTAGTTGTAATTTATTTTTTTTAATTATTTCGTCTAAATGACCACCGTTTCGGTTTTTGCACTCATCTAAGCGAGTCCTGAAGTTTTCGGATACTCTTCTGCAAAGAGACCGCGAGATCGCCGACATCTCTTCGATGATTTTTTCTATAAGCTGACGCAGTGTATTCGGTTTATCAATGTAGACACGACTCTTTAAATAACCCCATAAAAAGAAGTCTGCTGGGGTAGATCTGGACTTCTGGGTGGCCATGGGATGTCACCCCGTCTGGATATCAGCTTTTCCGGAAACATGTCTTTGACCACCGGCAACCATGTGTTATGATTATAGCCAGAAAATTCCAGTAGCATCGGTGCTAAGAACTCCCGTAACATTTTCACATACTCGGCAGAATTAACAGTAACTGAACGGCCTCGAGAATCTTCAAAAAAGTAAGGTCCGATGATTATTTTTGCTGAAATTGCAGCCCATTCAGTTACCTTAGGAGAGTGAAGTGGCCTCTCATGTTTAGCTTTAGTATTTTCGCTGCTCCAATACCTGCAATTCTGTTTGTTTACATGCCCATTTAGGTGGAAATGGGCTTCGTCAGAAAATAAGATGTTGTGAAAATTACTGAAACGAGTTAACATTGTTTCGGCAAATGACTTACGCAAATTTAAATCATTAGGGTTTAGTTCTTGCACTAGCTGGATCTTATGTGGATGTAATTTCAAATCTAACTTTAAAATACGGCGTAATGATGTGCGGGATAATCCTAATTCAGCCGAACGTTTGCGTGTGGATAAACCTGGATCACGTCGAACAGAAGCGGAAACTTGCTGCACGTTCTCTTCGCTCCGAGAAGTCCGTGGGCCGCCGGTTTGTTTCACATTTAGTGTAGATCCCGTCTCTTCGAACTTCTTCACCTATTTCTTTATTAAAGGAGCACTTGGACACTGACTTAAGTCGTGTAAATATTCAACGCGAAATAAGCGTCTCACAGTAATAAGTGAAAAGTCGTTTAAATAAAACTGTTCCACGCAGTAAGCGCGTTGCGGCCCCGTTAAGCGATTCATTGCGACTAAATTTCCAAGAAGCGAGCTAGTGCCCACGCTCGCGCCCGCGCTCCGCGCGGCAATAGTTTACACAGTAAGTTACATTTAAATGTTTACGAATTCTTGGCCCACCCTGTATAAGTAACATAAGTTCTGAAAACCCATTGGCATGAGCCTGCCACCTGAGGATTGAACTCGGCTCTCTTGACTTGAAATTCCGACCACCCAACCACTCGGCTATCGTGACTTTTTGATCGAGTAAAGAAGAAATTATTTCACCGAGTCACGCTTTTTCGTTACAATTGAAAGATTTCACTACTAGTACAATTATCCTCATGGCATTTTTTCGTTCCCATCAAACGAATTTTGAAAATTTAGATTAAAAAGTTTCTCTCCAAAAATATAAGTTGTTTTAAGAGTAAGTGTTAATTAAAGACAGAGTTAAATTTTGTAGAGAAACTTATTACGCCCAGCGTAGTATAATCACACAGTCATCAAAAATATCTTCACGACATTACCATTACCGGGGCAGGCAGAGGATTACAATTAAGTACTTTCGCTCGTTTTAAGTTTTTTAATCTCATTTAATTTTAGTAACTGAGTTAGACATCTAGAACGAATTATTAAATGTTCCAGATTAAAAATAAGTTTCTCTAGCACAAGTCGATCCGTTAGGAGTTACATTAAATATCTGTATTATAACATAATGATGTCTTTTATTTTACTACACTGGGGTAGGCAGAGGTCTAGATAATGAAGAATGAGAATCTTTTTTCACCAAACCGTATTTGGGACAACGTGACAGGTGGTGAGCTGAGCGCCGTCGTAGTGTCCAAGCTAACGATACAATATAATTATATACCTACAGAATTACTCAATTCCCATTAAGTCTATCGACTCAAAATTCCATCCACCCTACCACTCAGCTATCATGGCTTATACTATTAGACCTATACTATTTGTGGCTCTTAATCTTCTTAATATTTTCTAATTGTAATTCCATGCCAGTAATGTGTAGAATAAAAGTTTTTTTCTCTCCGCCATAATTTGCAACAGTATTTCACATCAGCGGGTGTCCGCGTGTCTGCTCTTTTGATTTATTCCATAAAGTAATATTTTGCTTCGATAAATTCTGCATGGCTCCCTGTTGTTTCACGATAATCGTGTTTTCTAGTTCAACAACCGAAAAGTAAGTTGATATTTATTTCAGTTGTTAAAATTTCAGCTTCGAACTCGCGACCTTTTCTTTATTTATGCCTGTTTTTAGTAACGGCGCTATCTACCAAAATTATTGTAAATTCCAGCTTAATATACCTTTAATAAGATAACTCTAACTAATTTATCATATCACGGGTGCGAATCCCGCCCGTGACAGTTGTAATTTTATTTTTTTTAAATTATAATATTGCTTATATTCTTTAAAATCAATAAAAAATTGCACTTTATATTTGTTTTATATGTATATTTAATCTATGACCACTATCTAAAATACAATCTGTTAACATACGATGTTTAAGATAAGGTTCTAACGTCGGTAAATTTTCTACTAGTTAAATGGCTCCATTCCAATTTTCTTTGACTAGAATTTCTTGAACAATAGTTTTGTTATTTCCCTTAAACCATATTTGACCACAGGGGTACAGCATAGTTGCCGACTCATTCTAGATTAGTTCACTGAAATCAACAGAAGCTTACATTTATGTAATATAAAAATTGGGGGTTTTCAGTTCACAATACAAGACTATAATTAAGGTAGCCTTAACTAGACTGCATAAATAAGATGGTGTGTATTATAACAAAAAATTAAAATTGAAGATTTATATTGTTGACTTGGACATATGGACCGTGATACTAGCACCACATGTCATGTTGTCCAAAAAAATGGAAGGATGTGATGGTGGAAAGTGCGTCCAAAGGACTTAATTGTCTAAGCTTCTGTCTGCCTACTACCTGTAACGAATTCTGATCACCCAACCGATCGGCTATCGTGACTTTTAATTAAAACTGTTACAATATAATTGCTTTCGTCTCAGCCATTTGATTTTGCTTTATACAGTTTTAGGATTGATTTGAAAATTATTTTATTTTATATGTTATAGTTTTAATTCTGTTGCGCGGAGCCCTTAATCATTAATCAACACTTGATCTTCTTCTTCTATTTTATTTTAAGGTCTCCCTTAATATAATTAAGCCGGTGTCGAGGATTTTAATTTAAGACGCTAATACAAATGAGGCATAGATAACCAGTTTAAAAAACGTTGCACGAAAGTTTTATATTCTGTACAAAAAAGTTTATAAATTTGTAACACAAATTTAATATTTTTTAAATATTCAACAGCTTAAAATTCTATTCGTGGCATAACTTCCTCTCGTTACCGCAAAATAAATGAAAACGACACATTGTTACGAAATTTCACATCAGAGAAGGGAACTCGTTTGTACCGGATTCAATTTGTGTACTATTACTGAAAGTCAATGAATCGCAGCCTCCGGATTTGCGTCATAACAGGCTAAAATAATTTTATCGGGTTCATTAAAATTTTATTTTCCGATTTTGTGGCTCTGTTTTTATTTTATATTTCATTCAATTTATTTAACGTGTCCGTATGGACTGTCTAGCATAATTTGAAAAGCTGTCTCTATGTCGTCCATATAAATTATCGTCTCTTAAATATTGCTTATTCTCAATTAAGCAATTCAAGCATCATCCTACTTTTATACTTCTTAGAAGAATCTGTTAGGACTGTACACACACTGTTCCAGTCTACTTTCCTTGGTTTTATTTTCGAACTCAACATTGTACTAAAGCAGTGGAGCTAAGGTTTTGCTTTTCTGTCGCTACTTTTGTCTGTCTGGGGAACAGCTAAAAAGAAGTGGCGAAGAATCTAAAGCTATTAAATAAATAAATAAATATCTTCACGCAATTCCAAATACAGAGGTTGATAGAGGTCTAGTCTAATTAAAAGTCCCTTCGACCCACCTTCAACCGAAGATATTTTCGAGACAACGTGACAGGTGGTGAGCCCGTCGCCGTCTTTATGTCCAAGCCAACGATATAATTCGTACATAAGTGTTTGAAAAACCCATTGGTACGACCCTACCGCCAGGGGATCGAACTCGGGTCTCTCGACTCGAACTTTTGTAAAGCTATTAAGGGAAAAAAAATATTTAAATGGGATGAAGAAAAAAGTTAAGAACCTGAATTAACTCAATTTTGCTAAATATTATTCAACTTTTTAGTAATTTGACTGATATACTTTTGTAATTATCAACATTGAACTAGTATAAAGCGAAACAATAACGTAACGAATTTAACAATTTCGTTAATGAAGTATACGATGTCGCTTAATCGTCTCTTCGAATCGATAACTACTCGCACCGATTTTCCAACCGATTACAACGTTAAAATGAAACGAACCTATTATGAAAGGCTCGTTGATTGCAATTTTATTGATAACTTAAGCCCATCACACGGTAACATGTTCTGTATTTCGGTAAAGCGTTGTTATTTGACCGCGATCGCCCCTTCGCATATTGTTATGTCAATTATGGATTGTTTTGTTATGATTATGTAAATTGAAAATCGCAAATGTTTTAGCATCATCTCGCCGGGTAAAACAAGCTTTGATGCCATTAGCAGCTAGTGTGAATCTTATTTTTATCAAATTAATGTGTGAATGGGAAATAAATGTATAAATTATTTTTTTTTAACATGTAAAGTATTTTTTTTTTGTAAAAAGGGAAAGCGGATTATATGGTTTTCAGGAAATTTATATTATCAACCTTTTCTAAAGATTTGATAAGGTTTACCTCGAATACCATTTTTTTAATGCTTCGGTTCTGAATTTCATGCAAATTACACACAAAATTCATTTTTAGGCATTTAGAATCTATATATGTGTTTGGTAACTTTTAAATCTGTAAAAGTATTCAAATCTGACTGACTGACTGACTGAATAACATTGGTACTTGATGGTCTTAAAAATCCGCTGCAACACTATATATAAGGAGGAGTATGCATAAGGAGGAAAAAGAAGTATACTATACACTTAGCCGGCGGACGGTCGGTCGCAATACCATATTCCTATCAAAGCTTCTGTCCATCATCGCAGGTTTTGCTTATTTTTTTTAATTTTCTCAAAAATTCGTTTACCGTCTATCGGTAGCCATTTCCAAAAGCTCTACCTAATCGACGGAAATACTATCCGGATAAACATTACTCCAACAAATTTAAAGGTAAAGTTTTCATTCTTAAGCGTTTTATCAGTCTCCCGGGAGATAGTTCGAATTTCCTTTACCATAAGCTGTAAGAGAGTATTGCGCGGCAGCTATAGAACTGCAACAGACACTAAAGAAACCACTTTGTTGTCGTCTGCGGGTTTGAAACAAAGAACGCTTTGTGAAACAAAAGTTTTGTGGAATTTGAAATTAGTCAGGTTTATAATAAGAACATCCTGGATTTGGCACAAATATCTTTGAAAGTCTAATTAATAATATTCATAATAATGAATAAACGTAATAGACCAAAGAAGACAAAAAAAGAAACAAATAAAAACGTAAATAAAGAATATGTCATGCCTTTCCCAATACTGGAGTAGACTTTCGACCCACCTTTCTCTCTCTTTCTTCTTTAATTTTTTTGAAGTGAATACCTGTTTATTACCACTGTGATTTGAAACTCAATGAAACGTAAAAGTGACACAAAGAAGTCAAACATACATCTTTAAGATTTAGCATACCAGAGATTGATATACATCATAGTAGTAGATTAGTAGAATAGATCATACTTTCAAGTTTAGTTTTCTGTAGATTACACTTTTGGTGCTACATTTGACGTACTCCATCACTTATTTACAAACATAACGCCATTTTTGTACTTTTTTAATGTTGTTTTTGAAATTCCTCTTTTTTTACATTTTTTCCATAGTGTACAATAAACTTATATTTCATTTAATTGATTCCAATACTCTTTATTTTTATAATCTTTCTCTTTTTTTTTGTTACGACGGGCTTACCACGTTGTACCAAAAAATGTCTACGCTGAAAGTTGAGTCGAAATGACTTTAACTGTGGCGGAAGGTATGCAAATGTTTTAATTCTTATATTTTATATTCTACGTGTATGTCGTATTTTATACTACATCATTATTACACGCAATTCCCAATACAGGGGTAGACAGAGGTCTAGTCTAGACAATTACGTCCCTTCGACTCACCTTCCACCGAAGATATTTTCGGGACAACGTGACAGGTGGTGAGCCCGTCGCCGTCTTCAGGTCCAAACTAACGATATGATTCGTACATAAATTTTTAAAAACCCATTGGTACGAGCCTGCTGCCTAGGGATCGAACTCGGGTCTCTTGACTCGAAATTCCGATCACCTAACCACTCGGTTATCGTGACTTTTCATATCACCATTAAAGTCTATTAAAAGTCCGTTGCCGAACATATGTCCTCATCAAAATATTCACATGTGAATTCTTAGACCACTGGCAGTATACTGCAGGTGTGACTGTAAGAAGCTGTCACTTTAGAATCTTTTTTCTACAGTTTTAGTCTGCTCTGTACGGGAGAGGCCAATATCCTGGAGTGCAGAGGCATTATGTACATGTTTGGGACACATATTAGTTGTATGCTTTAGGTTTAGAGTTTTAAGATATGGTGCAGGTGTAAAAATTCGTTTTAACTTTAATTATATTGTGAGAGTTTCATTTGTTTGATAATATGATGCTATGGTATCTACATCCAACATATCAAAGGATATTTTAATGTCTATAAGAAGAGTCCTTACAATACAGCCAAACAAAGCGTCGAAAGCATCCTGAAATAAATAATAACTTACTTTTTGGTTGTTGAACTAGAAAACACGATTATCGTGAAACAACAGGGAGCCATGCAGAATTTTTCGATTCAAAACATTACTTTATGTAATAAATCAAAAGAGCTAACGCGCGGACACCCGCTGATGTGAAATACTGTTGCAAATAAGGGCGACATCAAGAAACTTCTATTCAATATTTTACTGTTACGAAATAACAATTAAGGTTAAAAAATAGGCTCTTTACTACCACAGAATGATGAGTGTAAAAGGGATCCTTCCCTTTATTACGATGGGGACAAGATTAGGTGGATTTTGGTAAAGTTTTATGGGTTGTTATAGATGCGTTGCCTAAGGGGACTAAAATTGAATGCCTTAGTGCCTTACATAGCTTCTCTACTCATTTCAAACTGAAAAAGACAGGTATTGCAATGCTATTTGGAGGCAGAAATGAGTAAAAGTGAGTGCTGACCAGATACTTGAATTAGATACCGAAGGTATCTACTGCCGGTTTCAGATAGATTCGACTCCAAGTCTCACGAGTCGCTGGCCTGTTAACTATACATTCATCAAATCATATGTGGTAATTTGGTGGTGTAATGTAAATAACAATTTCACGATTTTTTTTCCGTATTTAAACGATTTTACTTTGAGATAATACTTGTGTAGATAAATTTGGAACATAAAACACTAAGAAAAAATATGGGTAATATGGGTAAGTAGCAGTAATAATGTGAAATACTAAGTTCAAAATACCGTCCAAATTGAGTGAATATCTTCACGCCATTTCCAATACAGGGGTTAACAGAGGTTTTGTCTAGACAATTAAGTCCCTTCGACTCACCTTCCACCCACGATATTTTGGGACAACGTGACAGGTGGTGATCCCGTGGCCGTTTTTAAGTCCAAGCCAAAGATATGAATCTTACGTAGGTTTTTTTGAAAAAACCTATAGATACGGCCAGGGCCACCTGGAGTTGAACTCGGATCTCTCGACTCGAGTCTCATATAAAATTTCTCCACTAATTTGAATAAATATCAACTTCCGCGAACAAGTGGCGTAAACACCGATTATCAAGGTGTCGCCAAGGGTTCCATTCCCGGACGGGTCAATGTAGAAAAACCACTTTTTCTACATTTTCTCGGGTCTGAGTGTTTGTGGTGCCTTTGTTGTTTCCGATTCCCTTACGACAAGTGTTTTAGCATCTTATATTTGGATCGGAGCAATATATGTGATGTTGTCCCTATCTATATATGTATTATTTTATTGATTTCTTTTATTAACGGTTCTTAAATCTTTATTAGTGATAAGACAATTGCCATTACTGCATTTGCCTTTATAAGGTATCATTTAGTTTATGTTCCAGATATAATGTTAAATAAAAATATACAACTGTAATAACCACTTCTGAATCTTTATTAACTAAAACAAAAAAAAAAAAAAAAAACAACGTCCAAAATTCTTATAAAAGGTTAGAGGTTTTATATTCATAAATATTTACCTATAAAATCAAATATTCCGAGTATCATGAAATATCTCATTTTTACCAACATTAAATTATTTTGTTTGAAGATTTTATCGAGAGTATCAAATAGCTTTTGAGCTTAAGACGAGAAAGTTTAAATGAGATTGTTTTGGCCGTCTACCAAGTTTATAAAACCGAAATAAGGTAGTTGATTACTTTTGTCATAAATAAACATAACCGAATTACATAAGATTTATATTTTTAATAAACATTGACTTAATTAGTTGCAACCAAGTCAAGATCTTTATGAATAATGAGGGAGAAAGATTGACATGCCCCTCTCCCACAGGGAGCATTTGCCATAATTGCCACGCTTGGCAAGCGGATTGGCAATATTATTAATCAAATGAAATCAAATCGTATATTTATATACATAAGAATGTACATTCAATTATCGATAGTCATTTTTAATCTACCACCGTTTCTTAACGAGGTTCCACTAACGGAGAAGAAACAGGCGAAAGAAACTCCGTAGGTATCCTCTTTTTTGGTCAATATTTTTTGTAAAATGTGATGTGATATTTTCTAGAAATATCTTGGGAACGATCACTTCATTCCCAGGGGTTACTGTCATTAATATGTTCATTTATATTATAATAACAATATATTATTCAATAAATTTCTTAAACCTCTTAATAGGCTGGCTTTAAATATTTACTGGCATTTTGTTGTAGAAGCGTATACACCGCCCTATGAACGAGTTATTTACTCTATGGAGTCTAGTAAGCGGTGTTAGAAGCTTGTGTTTGTTTCTAGTATTTACATTATGCACATCAGAAATCTTGCTAAAAGTATTTATGTTTTTATGCATATACATTAAACGTATCCACAAAGCTAAACTCTTCCTCATTTATTAGTACATTGGTATCACCCAAATGTTTAACATTAGGTGTTGAAAATTTTAAACATTTAGTGTTATTTAGCATTGAACCAATGGACTTTTTTTGACATAGCATCATTTACCTCGTCAAGTGTAATAATATGTCGTTTGATTTTAAATATTACAGAGGTTTCATCAGCAAATAATACTACATCGTGTTTATTTCCTAGTAAGGAAGGAAAATCATTAATATAAATGAGAAAAAGATAATCCTACACCCTCTGATAATACTAAGGTGGTATGGTAAATTTAAGGTTTCAGTTTCAGGTTTAATTTTTAAGGTAATAATCCCCAAGAAAGGTTTTACTTTCACGACAATATCTACAAATTTAATATAAACATAAATACATGCAGAAGGTCACTGAAGGATATAGGCTTCTAACATGCAGTGGATTTGCCCTGATGTTTGCCAAGCGGCCTAGCGAACGCAGCACCTAATATCTTGCACCGTAGATGCTGCTGGCTGTCGTCTGTCTCCTGAATTTTGGGTCATTCAACGCTAAGTAGCCTCCTACGACACCTACGGGAATAAAGAGTACTTTTATATTTTGTTTATTTATTATTTATTTATCTTCACGCACAATCCCTGACGGGGTAGCCAGAGAGAACAGATCGCCAAGTGTCACGATCCCTACATACTTCTTTCGCTTCTTTCAGATTCATCATCTTCTTCATACATGCACGTCTAGGTATCCGAGTACTCTTGACCCTCCTCTCTTCGAGCAATTTGCTCACATGGTCTTCGAAAGTTAATCTCGGTCTACCTCGACACCTTTTAATATTAACTTTCGCGCTATATATTTTCTTCACCATTCGGTCTTCACTCATTCGCTCAACGTGCCCAAACCATCGAAGCACGCCCTTATCCATTTTTGAGACAAGGTCATCTTTCAAACTGCCATATTGCGAATCTCTTCGTTTCGCTTTCGGTCGGCCATGGTAAGGCCGCACATTTTACGAAGAGATCGCATCTCCACTGCATTCAACCTGCTTTTATGCTTCTTCTGGCATACCCAGGTTTCGCTGCCATATAACAAAGTCGGTACCAACACTGCGTTATGTATTGCAAGGCGTGCACTTTTCACAATGCCTTGCCTTTTGATTAACGCAGTCAGGGCACCATTGACTTTGTTCCCGGCAGCGACACGCCTGTCCACATCTAAATCACATCTTCCATCCCGGCTAAATGCACTCCCCAAGTATACAATTTCATTCACCTGTTCTAGACATTCCTGATTTACCCAAATTTCGCACTTCGTTCTTTCTTCGTCCCTTTCAAATACCAGAACCTTAGTTTTATTAGCATTCAAACGGAGACCATTAATTTCACATTCTTCTTTCATACACGTGACTAATGCCTGCAGTTCTGCCTCTGATGGTGCTATAAGCACTGCATCATCAGCATAAAGCAGACAATTTACTTTTACGTCACCCAGTTTCACACCCAAACAGCTATCTTTCAGCTTCTGTAAACAGCTGTCGAGATACAGTATGAATAGCCAGGAAGACATGACACAACCCTGTTTTACGCCCGTTTGGACGCTAACACGCTAAACAGGTCATGCCCTACCCGCACACAGGCTTTACAGTCACAGTAAAGTGACTGCACAGCCATTAGCAATCGACCATCCACACCATACCCCGGCAACAGTTCCCACATTTTCTTCCTTACAACCTTATCAAATGCTTTCTCAAGATCCACAAAAGCACAGAAAATCTTCTGGTTAGCAGCCAGAAGCTTCTCCGTGATCATGCGGAGAGAAAACATTTGATCCGTGCATCCTCTTCCAGGTCTAAATCCGCATTGTGCCTCCCATAGAAATCTTTCCGATTTATCTTGCATCCTACGAGTCAAAACCTTCGAGTAAACTTTACTTGCTAAACTGGTCAAGCTGATCGCCCGATAGCACCCGCAGTCATAATGTGAACCTTTACCTTTATATAAAGGCACAATGACCGCGGATCGCCAATCATCCGGAACAGCCCCCGTTCGCCAGCACAAATTGCACAGCAGATGAAAGCTGTCCCAGACGCGTGGCCCACCATACTTGACCATTTCAGCAGTAACTCTGTCTAGTCCCGCAGCCTTACCACATTTCAAACTTCTAATCGCACATTCAATCTCTTTCATACTGATGACCTCAGTGTTATCGAGGTCCGAGTCTGGCGTACCAGTCACGGCGTCACCCCCGGATCCCTCACTAAGATCATCACACGCATACATCTCTCTATAAAATTCGCTCCATCGCTGCATGACGTCCGATTTTTCTGAGAGGACGTCATTGGTTCCCGAAAGCACTTTATTCATTCTTAAGGCTGTCGCACCACTCCGGGTCCTTCCAACCTCTTTCCAGAAGAGTTTGAGTTCTCCTTGAAGTTGTGCGACAACCTTTCGTCCGCTTCCATTCTACTCCTTTCACGCACTTCCTCAATCAATGCTTTCGTGTGAACTTTCTGGAGCTTATATCTTTCTTTCCTCTTCTCTCTCATATCCTTATCATTACTAGAGGCCAAGTAGTCTAACCATGCTTTCTTCTTCTTATTTACAGCTTCTTTCACTTCGTCATTCCACCATGCATCACCCTTTTTACTACTACCTCTATTCACAATTACACACACGTCTTCCGCTGCACTAACCATTCCATCTCTAAGGCTCTGCCATATTTCTTCCACACATTCTTTCCTAACACCAATGCTGTCCAGCTTTTCGGCTACCCTTGCTTGATATTTATTGCTAGTGTCCGCTTCCTGAAGCTTCCAGCTTCGGATGCTACCGACCGACTGTGGTTCTGGTATCGCCGTCCGGTGGCGCCAACCCGCGAACAGACCCCTAAATCTAGTAATCACTAGGTAGTGATCCGTTCCCAGGTCAGCACCTCGGAACACTCGCGTATCCATCACCTGTTTTCGCAGTCGGTCATCCACCAGGAATAAATCGATCATACTTCTCTCATTCTCTTGTTCTAGTATACATATGGATTTTCTTGTGACTAAACATAGTGTTTGTCACAAGAAGACCCTTTTCCTTGCATACAGCCAGTATAAGCTTGCCAGCATCGTTAACCCTTTTATCGCCAAACATTCCAAGCACCGACTTGTACCCTGGCCGAGCGGTACCAACCCATCCATTCAAATCACCACATACAACAATTCTTTCGTTTCCTCTAACCAAGTCTAGAACTTCTCTTACATTCTCCCAAAACTCCTCCAGCTCAGCTCTGGACGACGAAGCCACCGGCGCATAAACAGCCAAAAGGAATAACTTCGTCAGTCCCAATTTAAAGCGAACCCAGAGAAGTCTCGAGTTCACAACCTTATATTCAGTCATAACATCGACCAACCGAGACGACAGCAGCACCCCCACTCCCTGGCAGGCGCTCTCGCTCTCCGGGACTCCGGACCATAGAGCTAATGCCCCGCCAGGGAGCTCTTCAGTACCACTGCCCTTCCGCTTGGTCTCCGACAAACACACGACATCTAATTCTCTTTCTTTCATTATTTCAATCAACTCATTCGTCTTATCTCTCATGCCTCCTCTAACATTCCACGTGCCAACTCTGCACTCCGTCCTCCACCTTCCGCCGTGTCGGGCTGTGCGTGACGGGTGGCGGTCCCCATCGCCGCTTTGCGCGCTGCATTTCACACCAACGGGGACGAACTGGTGTGCGTCGCCTTGGGGGGACGCCCTAACCCTCGTTGGCATGGGTGCGCAGCTGTGTAGAATTGCAGCCCTGAAAAGGGCTGGCAGGGGTCGCGACGAGCACGCTTCTACAATGACCCCCGACTTATATTAACTGACTTATATTTTGACACTGTTAATTATGACTATTGACTTAACGATCTCCGTGGACATGTGCCGTACACACCAGTTTTCAAGGTGTCGCCATCTCTGCGGTTCGATTGGAAACCACTTTTTCTACATTTTCTCGGGTCTGAGCATTTGTGGTGCCTTCTTTATTTCCGATCACATAACACAAGTGCTTTATACCTATCTGTATATGTATTTATTTATCAGTATATTATAATAAATATAGGAAATAAATATTTATTAAACAAATTTTATACGAACAAATATAATACTATTAAAGATATAACACTGAATCACTGAATATTACGTTATTTAATCACTTGTAGCAACACTGAAACTTATCCTACAATTTATGAATGAATTAATATCAGTTTATTGACATAATTAACGATGCAGTTTGTACAGTAATGAGAATATAATCCAACCAATAATACTATGAACGTCGGTATATTGGATTTAAATATAATTGATTAATTTAAATGCATAGTTAGCCTATAATCCCACACGGCCAGTATTTATTTATTTTGTAATTATTAATTACAACTAGAAGCGTAATATTTTTGTTACTTTACGTTATTTTCTTTTTTATATATTTCTTTTTAATTAAAAAATATTTTCAAAAATTTCACCAATAAGGGAGTAAAATATATGATAAATAGTTATAAGGATCCCCTTGGTTTTAAAGTAAAATGCACGACAAATCAAAAATACTTTGTTATTAATAAATAAACACATTTATCGGCTTTTTTTTTCATAATGTCACCTACCCCTTTAAATTTTGAATTACATATACATACATATCGGCCTGTTAAAGTCCATTGCAGGACATAGGCCTCTCCCGTAGGAACAGGCGATCGCAGTATCAAGCCACTTGCATCTTAGACGCTGCTGCTCATCCATATTTGCCCTGCCATATTTTAGAGATGGTCACACCGCCATATATCCGTTGCCATAACGATATTCAAAGCTTAGTACCTTAGTGGCCTGTTACGAAACCCATGGGAAGAAATAAATGAATAAATATCTTCACGCAATTCCCAATACAGGGGTAGACAAAGGTCTAGTCTAGACAATTATGTCCCTTTTACCCACCTCCCTCCTAAGATATTTTCGGGAAGAAAGGGAGTGGTAATATACTGAAGCCGTTACCACACGGAAAAAGTGTTGTCGATTAATGGTTGAAAATTAATACGGGAAGTTTATTAATTTTAAACTAGAGTGTGTTTTCTACTGTCATTCAGAGGATATTAATAATAAATTTCTTTTCTTACATAATAATAATTATTTAAGAAAAGGAGGCACAGGTAAATATTTATTTAGATGCCGGCAAATGTCAATTGCAGAACAGACCTCTACAAATGGATCAATCTCAATAATCGCTACGCTTGGCAAGTGAATTAAAGATCTAGGTACCAGATACTTTGGACCTTAGACAAGGCTGTTCGTCATCGGTCAGTTTTTTTATTTTTATGGTATTACACTGAAAAACAAGCTAACAGTAACTTTCGTGGTCAATGACTACTTCAGCATATGTGACCTGTAAAGATATTCAAATGAGTGGGTTACCGGTGCCTGTCATTCATTCGACAGTCGTTAGCTATTAAAAAGAATTTGTCATTATTTTCTTATGACAGCTACGTGACCAGATTGGTTTTTCTTATGCCGAAGCCACACTTCAACATAAGCACATGTGATGATGATTTATTCAAATCAAATCAAATCATTAACTATCGAAATAAGAAGATACATTCGTTTATCGTTAGTCTTTTTTTGAATCTTAACGTCATTAATTCTTTCGTAATGAGGTTCCTCTAACAGGCGAGGTATACTCCGATGGTTTTCTTATAATATTAAGAATTTTTTATTTTTTATAAATAGTTTGGGAACTATTACTACATATCTGCCGGTCGGTAATGGGATCGACATCCTAGTACATTCTTAACTCTAAGAAACTACAAGTGCGCTGTCGACATATCAGAAAGGAGTTGGGAAATGAGAAGCGTAACAGATAATATGATAGATGTGAGCTTCCGCGTAGTAATAAGACGAAACGCAGAAGCATAAAATGCCTTGACGCTGGTATTCTGCAACCCTGTCGGACGAACGTGACACAACCGTGACATATGTAAACAGTTAAGTGTTTTCTATACGCCATTTACCTGAGCTTGAACTTTTTCAGTAAACATCATTTCATCTTACATAATTACTTTTGAACCAACTTTGTCAGGTGATGAGCTTTTCGCAGTCTTAGTGTCCAAGTCAATGAAACATTATACCCACATGAATATATATTAATTTAGAATATTGATCATGATACATGAATATCATGATTTTGGCGTAGCGAAGAGTGCACGCCTTGCAATATATAATGCAGTGTTGGTATCGACTTTGTTATATGGCAGCGAAATCTGGGTATGCCAGAAGAAACATAAAAGCAAGTTGAATGCAGTTGAGATGCGATCTTTTCGTAAAATGTGCGGTGTTATTATGCCGACCGAAAGCGAAAATAAGAGATTCATAATATGGCAGGTTTGAAAGATGACCTTTTCACAAAAATTGATCATGGCGTGCTTCGATGGTTCAGGCAAGTTCAGCGAATGAGTGAAGACCGAATAGTGAAGAAAATATATAGAGTGAATGTTAATATGACAAGGTGTCGAAGTAGGCCGAGACTAACTTACGAAGACCATGTGAGCAAATTGCTAGAAGAGGTGAGGGTCAAGAGTATTCGGATACCTAGACGTGCATGTATGAAGAAAATGATGAATCTGAAAGAAGCGAAAGAGGTAAGTAAGGATCGTGACACTTGGCGATCTGTTCTCTCTGGCTACCCCATCAGGGATTGTGCGTGAAGATAAGTAAGTAATGTATCAGTGGTAGAGCCACACATTAGCTTTTGTTGTTGCATGAATGGGCCGGCTCGACCGGGGAAGTACCATACCTCACAGAATACCGACGTGAAATAGAAGTCTAACGAACTTCTGCGTTTCGTCTGGCGAGTGCAGGTAATCGGAGGCCCATACCCCCCACCCCCAATTTTGGGGGGGGGGACTCTAAAGGCCCGCAACGCATCTGCTATGCCTCTGATATTGCGGGTATTCATGGGCGGGGGAAATCACTTACCATCACGTGACCCACCTGCATGTTTGCCTCCCTTTTCTATAAAAAAATAATAATACCATGATCAAATATTGATACATAAAAACATCCAAAACTCGGATACAAACACTCTATTTATAAAACAAAGTTTGTCTCTAGAGAGATTCAAACCCACAGTCCTAAGCTTCGAAGTGAGGATCACTACCAGCCAGGCTATCGGGTCCTCAACCTCAAAAATAAATCCGAATAAATGTAATAACTAATAAGAAATGACGCGGGCATAAATCTCTTGTAGAAGACGTATAAATCTTTTTCGCAATTAAGATTCCTAATTCAAACAATCTCCTTCTATCTTACTTTTTAAACAGTTATTTAGATGATTTTATCGTGAGTACCAAACATTTCAGCTTAGTAAGCAGCAGCTTAAAGTAGGGAAAGTTTAAATGAAATTGTATTGGCTCTCTACCAAGTTTCCAGTTGCGAAATTAAGTTGAAGATTATTTTGTGTAGGAAGTAAACATTAGATGCTATTAAATACTTTCACATTCATTACTTCCATCACTAATAATTTACTATTAAAAAAAACATGAAAAAGCTTTTGATTATAAAATATTGTCTAATAACTAATTATGTATATGGATACAGATTTCAAAAACGTTGTGCATTACGTTTCCCCTAAAACATAGACTCTCGATTTAGACGTTCAGACTGGCTTTTGCTGTTTCTTCCACTACCAACCACATTTCATGCATAAATTTGTAATAATGATATTTTATACAGAATATTTTGTCATTGTCGAAACTTAAAGAACATTGCTTGAAAATAATAAAGAACAAAAATCTCAGAGTCACGATAGCCGAGAGGTTGGGTGGTCGGAATTTCGAGTCGAGAAACCAGAGTTCGATCCCCAGGTGGCAGGCTCGTACCAATGGGTTTTTCATAAACTTATGTACGAACTATACCGTTGGCTTGGCCGCCGTTTTTATGTCAAAGCCAACGATATCCACCACCTGTCACGCTGTCCCGAAAATATCTTCAGTTGAAGGTGGGTCGAAGGGACTTAATTGTCAAGACTAGACCTCTGTCTACCCCTGTATTGGCAATTGCGTGAAGATATTTATTTTTACAAAAATCTTGCAAAGAAAACAAGTTTAGTATTCCGAATAGTTATGTTCACAGGTCTGGCCTAAAACTACAACCCACATTTCGTTAAAGCTTATGTGGGATACCTAACAAGTTGTGATCGTAATGCTTTTTTAGTTTACAAACCGACGTACATAAGTTTCGTACGTAAGTTTGTAGATACTTATTGGTGCTAGCCTTCCTTCTGGAGTCTTCAGACTCCATATTCCATTAATTTGAGCTCATCAAAACCTTTTATATTTAGTTTACTGTACAATATTGATTTTTGTTTTGTTTCTAGTAAAATATTGATTATTTATTTTGCATTGAATGTTTGTTGATATTGAAGGCCTTTTCTTCGAATATTTGAGACAGATTGGACCAGGTGAACGTCCGCCACGAAACTGCTATACGTATGTTTGCAGATTTTATATGTCCTCGGAATAATACTTTTTTCGGACGACCTTCGCTATATTTCTCTTCACCGCACTGCTCGTAATAAAATCTGCACTTAAAATTACTCTCTACAACTTGGTGGTACCGGCCCGGGAATTATACCAGGGTCACTTGCGTCTAACGCGATCATCTTAACCACTAGGTTAACATGTCTGCTAAAATGTTATGTACTGCTTCGACTTTTTATTTCTAAGTAAATATAAGAGAGAATAAGAGAAATGTACACAATTTCTCTTTTTTGAAATACTTAAATAATACCACAGATAATGTTAACGAACAAATAGAAGTGTTCAATTTTTAGCGCAAAATGTCTTTGTAGAGTGTGCGAGCTAGATTCTGTCAGTTTTCCGAACGCGGCTATAGAGAAAGATTTATTTGCTGCTTTCCTCTCCATATCCATGAGTGGTGGGATAAAATTGGCTCAGTGTTGCCGGGATATGGTTGATAAATGTATTTATTGTTAGCTTTGAAATTTTCTATCATATATTTCAACGTCTTTTTTGTTTACACACGAATTAAAAATTAGATATAAAATAAAAAATAAATAAAATAAAAATGGTTTAGGTTTACTCAATTATATCTAACGTCAGAGCATCTTTTATTATTAATTAAATTCTTATTAATTAAATACTTTTGCCAAGATGTCCTGTTCTTCCATATTTTATAGTTTTACTTATTTAGTTTCATATTACTTATAAATTCAGTTTATGTGAGAGTCATTGTAATCATGTGAATACGTCTTTTACTACACCGGCAAAAACACTCAGCCGTTTCAGTAACTTATAATTATTACTAATATTTACTTAAAATCGTTATTAATCATAAATTAAATCTTAACATTATCTGAACAAATTTTAGCAATTATTGGTTCAACTACTTATCGACCTGTATAAGTTCACAATACATAGGCCTCTCCCAAAACGAGAATTTGTCATAACTAAACTACGTTACCTTTCGCTTGGTAAGCGATTGAAGATACCAGGTTTTTCGTAACTTAGATGCTGTAGCCAGTCACCGCTCTGCTTAATATATGTCTGAAATTTATTTAGAAAAGATTATCTCGACATCTGTTGGTACCAATTGACATTTTCAAGAGGCGACTGTCTGTCTGTGTGACGTGAGTGGCTGTCGCCTCTAATAGTAAATTAGAATATTCTTAGTTTAAAAGCTTCACAATCGCTTATTATTGAAAAGAAAATATATTTATGATTTTGAAATAAAATATACTTTAACATTAGCAACTAAATATCTGTCTATTCGAATAAAACTGCTATGCTTTATTTTTCTAAAGTAAATAAATAAATATCTTCACGCAATTCCCAATACAGGGGTAGACAGGGGTCTACTCTAGATAATTAAAGCCCTTCGAACCACCTTCCATCGAAGATATTTTCGGGACAACGTGACAGGTGTTGAGCCCTTCGCCGTCTTTATGTCCAAGCCAACGATATAATTCGTAAATAAGTTTTTTGAAAAACCTATTGGTACGTGCCTGCCACCTGGGGATCGAACTCGGGTCTATTGACTCGAAATTCCGACCAACCCACCACTCGGCTATCGTAACTTTTTTATTTTTCTCGCTAGGAATGTATTAAAATCGAACCCAATCTGCCGTTAGTGCCTTACTGTGCATATTGCGTTCCTTTTTTAACTTAGAAAATGTTATGGGAATTCATTGAAAAGAAAATTCTTATCGCAGCTTGTGGAGAGAGAATGCAGCAAAAATGTACGGGATAGAGAAGCGTCAAATATTATGTCGATGTCTCTTCTCTTTGAAAGAGAATAAAAAGGAGGGAGTAATTATTACTTTAAACACTAGTTACAGAGCAACGATAGTCGAGTGGTTGGCTCAGCGGAATTCGAATTGAGACTCGAGTTCGATACCCAGGAGGAAGGGCCGTACAAAGCAGCTGACGTTATCTCATGTTTTTGGCTGTTTCGCGGCTGTAACATTAAACTGGAATTTGAGATTTATTTCGATAGATGGCGCCGATGCACGTTGTCCTAAATTTCTTCGTCAGCGTTAGTAATCACTTGACATCAGTCGAGCAGAATGCACGAGTTCCTTCTTCTTCTAAAGCTCCGATGAAATATGGGTTGTCTTAAATTGTCTAGGTCTCTGACTACCGCATTATTGGGAGATGCATGAATATATAAAAAAACAATCGAATCACATTTAATTAAATAGCTTAAAACACTTGAAATTTATTAAGAGGCTGTCCGTCCGTTTTGTCCAAACGATTAGCTTTTTTTTAATGAATAATTTTAGAAGGTGTAAGAATATACCGGTGGTATATTTTTACTTACTTAAAGCCTTAAATATCAGAACGGCAATCGCCAATCCGCGTACCATGCTTGGTAACTATTAATAATCCTCCTTCCTTTATGTACACATGTATGTACGAGTATTTCAGGATAAATTTGTTATCAAGTATTGTAAACTTTCACCATTTTCAAGACATATCAAACACGATTTCCTCACGTACTTGTCTCATTTTTTTACTGTTTCATCTTTGTTTCCTATTCTTATTCAGGCAATTGGTTTTTGTCTTACGAACGCTACTGGAATAATCTCTGTCATTTATGAAGTAGAAGGGAAGCTTGGTGTATATTTTAAGTTGCTTGGTTACTTCAGCTGACTGATAAAAAAAAACTTTAAACTCTTACTAAGTAGTGAACCTACTAACATATCACAAATCACAAGTTGTACTTTGTCTTTGTGTCTTTGTCTGAACGTAACCCATGCTACTATAACAATAACAAACCATAAATGATTAGTCAACATACAAACATTACGGCTTATCTGTTGACAACCTTAATTATCGGATGCAGCAATAGTTCACGTAGCAATGACGTTCAATTAACATAATGCATTTGATGTCATAATTAAAGAGACATGGACAGTGTTTTGTTTGTATCTTGTTACTCAATATTAGCTTATATATACACGCAAGTGAGGAGTATATGTACGATATATGTACGATTTTTTATCCGCGGCTTTACTCGCGTTCACGTCGTTAAATCTTCACACCATTTCCAACACAGGGGTAGACAGAGGTCTAGACAATTAAGTCCTTTCGACCCACCTTTAACCGAAGAATGTTTTTGGGACAATGTGACAGGTGTGAGCCCATTGCTGTTTTTATGTACATAAGTTTTTGAAAAAAGTCATTGGTACGAACTTGCTACCAGAGGATCGAACTCGGGTCTCTTGAATCCGAATCCTGATCATCCAGCCACGCGCTATCGTCGACAATTTTTTTATGTCGTTAAATATCTGTCAAAGTTGTAATAAAAATCATTAGAAAGTAAATAAAGTTAAACAATATGATTATTTTTCAAGCAAATAGAAACAGATAATAAACAGATAATTGAAAATTGAGCTGACCGCCGTTATTTACTTATTCGAAGTTTAGAGATACAAACTTTGTAAACTTAGTTTAATAATAAATAAAAAAATATCTTCACGCAATTCCCAATACAGGGGTAGACAGAGGTCTAGTCTAGACGATTAAGTTTCTTCGACCCACCTTCCACCGAAGATATTTTCGGAACAACGTGACAGGTGGTGAGCCCGTCGCCGCCTTTATGTCCAACCAACCGAGATTCATACATAAGTTTTTGAAAACCCATTGGTACGTGCCTGCCACCTGGGGATCGAACTCGGGTCTCTCGACTCGAAATTCCGACCACCCAACCACTCGGCTATCGTGACTTCTATTTTAATGAATAAATTAACTTTATTTTAATGAATGTACGACGAACAATTAACTGTGAAAATTTATAAATCAATTAATTTAATTCGAGCAGAGTAATTCACACTTGATTTATTCCAATCATGTTAAATACCGCATAACAATATTTGAGAAGAAATTTTCTACCATCGCCACTCTTTACAAGCGGATTGGCGATAGCAGTACTAGAAACCTCGCTGCCTTAACGCTGCTGCTGTATATTGTAGTGTTATCCAGGTTAATAAGACGTCGTTAAGATAAAAAGTGGGTCGATAAGACTTCATTTTCTAGACTTCGGCCGGCCCAAGTATTTAGAAGATGCGTAAAGACAAAAAATCTGTGACTACATTGGCCGATAGACATAATTTTTATTGGATTAAATCTATGCTTATCTTATGTATGCCTTTATAATAGGACAACAAAAGTCCACTGCGAAGTACATGTACCGGTTGTAACTTCAGACTCTTACTTCCTTTATTCGCTTACTCACTGTAGGTAAAGGCATATCACATTCTGTCGCCATCACCACACAGCACTATTAAATTTATACACGTCTATGGTTAAGTACCAATCATAATTTGTGGCTTTTCCTTTAGTCGCACAATAGTGCGACTAAAGGAAAAGCCTTCTTCTTCTTCTTCTTCTTTACAGCCTATCAAATGGTAGACATTTGCTGAACATAGACCTCCCCTAAAGACTTCCATAGAGAACGATCTCGAGCCACCTGCATCCATCGACTTCCCGCAATGTTGTGCAGGTCGTCACTCGATCTTGTGGGGGGACGTCCAACACTGCGCTTGCAAGAACGAGGCTGCCACTCAAGAACTTTTCTTCCCCAACGGTTGTCCGTTTTACGAGCTACGTGGCCGGCCCATTGCCACTTCAGCGTGCTAATCCTCATGGCTATGTCAGTAAAATAATATGAAAAGCCTAATAAATAGAAATGGCTACCGACTAATAATATACAAATATAATTGGTCGTTATATCCCAAAAGCACTATGTCCAGACTTAATTAAATCCAATCAATGCATACCAAATAATGCGATTAATCAATTCAAGTCCAGAATCCGAATCACACGTCAAACAATATCATAATTAGCGGTCGGACGTCTGTGACGGGGACATGACGTTGATGATGTCCTAACAATAATTTAGTAGTCAATGGATTATACGGTTATTTAGAAGCACATACAGATTTAGAGCCTGTCTTTAACGAGTATTGCAAAATAATTATGTTATTTAATTAATAAAAACTGTGCCTTTATGTTCTGAAAATAAATTCGGGGGAAGGTCAGTCGAAGGGACTTAATTGTCTAGACTAGACCTCTGTCGACCTCTGTCTACCCCTGTATTGGGAATTGCGTGAAGATATTTATTTATTATTATTTATAATTAATAAAAAAGTGTTTTAAGTGTCAGAACAATTTTATTAGGTCTGTTAATAACATGTATACGAGTATACATGTAAAATGTATAGGTGTGTGTGTGTGTGTGTGTGTGTGTGTGTGTGTGTGTGTGTGTGTGTGTGTGTGTGTGTGTGTGTGTGTGTTTCTGTGGTTACAGTCGTCGATATGAAGACTACTTTCCCAGTCGCCTTATAACGGCAATAACGAATAAAATAATTTAGATCATATTACGCCATGGCGGGCTAAACAAACCCATATTCAGATAGAAAACGATTAAAGATTTAAAACCTCTTTTTTCAATTTAAACGCATTCTATCAAACATGTCGTGTGTATGTAATTTTTTTACATTACCCTAGTGCAACTCGTTTTGTCGGAATAGTTAATAACAAAACTAGGTGTGCCTCGTTTTCGGATATTGTTATTGGTCTAGAAGAAAATTAGTTAAAATAGAACATAGTAAAGTACAAAACAAACTACAACAACGACAACAACAAAACATTAGTACGAGTCTGGCACATGGGGATCGAACTCGGGTCTCTTTACTCGAATTCCGATCACCAAAGCACTCAGATATCGTAACAACATTTTGCATCGGTATTTTAAAACAGAAAAATAAAAAAAATACATTATGTTGTAGCTTTCAAGTTTGTATATTATTAATCTATTCTATAACTAGATGAAACTACGGAGGGATAAAAGCAAAAGCTGCGGTATCCGCTCAAAGCGCTTACACCGCAGAGTAATTTACACTTCATGCTTATCGTTTGTTACATTAATTTCGTATACGAATAAAGTCACACAAGAAAAAAAATATCTTCAAGCCATTCCCAAGACAAGGATAGACAGAGGTTTAGTCTAGACAATTAAGTCCCTTCGAGCCGAATTCCATCGAAGATATTTTGGGATAACGTGACAGGTGGTGAGCTCGTCGCTGTCTTTATGTCCAAGCCTCAAATGTCCAGCCAAGTCATATGAATCGTGCATAGGTTTAGAAAAACCCATTGGCCTGCCTGCCACCTGGGGATCGAACTCGGGTCTCTCTACTCAAATTCCGATCTTCTGGTTGCTCATTATAATAAAATATTCTCCTATTTTTTTATAGAATAGGGAGGTAAACGAGCAGGTGGCTCACGTGATGGTAAGTGATTACCGTCGCCCATGAACACCGGCAATACCAGAGGAACAGCAGATGCGTTGCCGGCCTTTGAGAAAGGTATAGACTATTTTCTTGTAGATCCCTAAGTTCCTGACGGCAGCACATTCCAAAAAGTGCCAGTGCGTGGCAGAAAATTCCGCGAAAATCTCACTGTGGCAGAATACCAAGCATTAAGATGGTGTTGATAGAATTTTTGACAATGCCGTAAGGTACAATGGTGAAATTTAGTGGCTGGGATTAATCCTAATAGTCCCTCGGAGCAAATTATATAACTGCTTAGTCATATTTAAAAAGGTATACAAATAACGATTATCTACTGAATTATATACTTAAATACATAAATTACATACTTAAATATAAAAAAAATATCTTCACGCAATTCCCAATACAGGGGTAGACAGAAACTATTTATTTATTTTTGTACGTATATAAATTAATAAATTGGTGTCTTTTTAGGGACAATATTTTAGTATAAACGGCTTACATAAGTTTTTCTAGATAGGTTTCATCTGGTAGCAAATTGTTTACTTGCGAAAACAGTCACTATTTAAAAAAATATTGAATATGTTCACGTAATTTCCCCCCTTCTTGCCATTACTGGTGTAATATGAATTACTAATAATAAAAATAAATTACTGATTGACTGTATCATTTTGCAAAGGCTCTACAGATTAAGTTGTTGTTTGTGATTATCATGTGAACAGAAAATGAAATGTTTGCACAAACTCTAACAGATAAGTCAGAAATAGGGGAACAACTGAAAGCGCTTTTTTCTTTCAGAGTTACAATTATCAAGCAGCGATTATGGCAAAGACCTCTCCCGTAAAGGGACGTTCCCTTGTCACTGTAACTGCACTGTCAAAATAAGGAAAGTTTAACTTTCGAAATTAAGTAAAACGTCTCGCTTACAGTCGGTTATAACTTCTATTGTTTGAAAATAGGCACTCTCGTCGGTTGTCCGCAAAAACTTTGTTATTTCACTTGCAAGTTACGTCATCGGTATAAAAATATTGATATCTTTCTAATTATAGTTGTAGCATACGCTATTAAAGTCAACATATACCTTAAAAATATATTTTGAAAATGATTTCAGAGAAAAATTTCAACAGATGAACTTATTACCTTAGTGGAGAAGGTTATGGGATTGTAGTTGGTTTATTGCCTCTCACATTTTATTGCGCACATCTCTTACAGTCTCTCATGTCGTAATCTTGTGAGTCTTGTACGAGTAACTTAAACTCAAATTTTAATTATAACATTAAAAAATAAAACACATTATTCTTCTACGAATATTTTGCTTTTCACTTAGAATCGAGTCTGTCAATATTTTACTTTCAGGTATACTAGTATTTATAGTCACGATAGCCGAGTGGTTCGGAATTCGAGGCAAGAGACTTGAATTCGATCCCCAGGCTCGTACCAATGGGTTTCTTCAAAACCTTATTACAATTCATATCAGAAGCTTGGACGTAACGACGGCAATAGGCACTTTATACGGCAAGGGACTTAATTGTCTAGACCTCTGTCTACTCCCGTATTGGCATTGGCGTGAAGTTGTATTTTTATCTTCACGCATTCCCTAATACGGTAGACAAAGGGCTAGAAAATGTAGTTCTTACGTCCCATGATTAATTTCTTTAATTACAAATAATTTTCATTTTGTAACTTTTACGACACGAACTTAATAAAATTAATTTATGTATACCTTGATTAAGGTGGAAATGTAGGGAGCCTATACCTGTAAGACAACACCTAAATGTAAAACACCTGCATTTCACAAATAAATATTCTATTCTATTCTACTCTATTCCAAAATTTACCGGATCTTATTTGGGACAATGTGTCAGGTGGTGACTCTGCTGCAGTCTTAGTATCCATATCGTTCAGAGGGTGCTTCCTACAGCTGCCTGTCCGGCACAGTAGGAATCACTACGAGTACGCGACCCCGAAATGCTCTAACTGCTGTCATGGCCCTTCTCCTGTGATAGTAGTATCGTATTACCCTTATCTCTCTCAATCACCCTATAAGGCGGAAGCCTCCCGCCAACACCGACTGGCTATCCCGGCCAGTAACAAGACCTGCTAATATAGCAGCTTATATCGGCGTTAAGTCTCGCTAACGTCCACGTCCCTACCTCTCTCCGATTGTAGCGGTCCCCCGTTCCATTGGTCTCAGGGTGGAAGGGCAAGAGTGCATCTGTGTTAGCGCGAACACTGCCATTTTTAATGTATTACTATAATGTCTCCTGTGCAAATTACTTGGCTATTGACTTAGTATCCAAGCCAATCATACTCTAGTTCCAAAAAAAATCAGTGGCACGTGCCTACTGGGGTTCGAACTTGTGTCTTCTGATAGAATTATAGTCACCCTACGACTCGCCGTCAACGACTCATGTATAACTCATTTATAAAATTAAACAAAATCTAATTATCCATAATTATTGTGGTCAGTAACGTAGAACGTATTACACAGTGGTTTCAGATAAAGCCTGTTGCTTGTTAAGACAGATTAAGTTGCTTAGGGAGGTTTAGAGATAATCAGCGACCACAACGCGATAATCCTTGTGGCTGTGAAAATAAAATGTATTATATTCTTTTTTAAATTTTTATTTTATGATGTCCATAGTAATTAATTTATGTGTTATAAAATCAGATCGGAAGTAAGTCATGGCCTAAAAGTTTACAATAAAGGGGAGAATAATAATAACCCCTTTAATTGTTAATTTTCGCACTGAAATTTTTCTTTAGTCTCTTTTTCAACGTGCACCATCAAAGCACTCACATTTTAGCTATGAGATTCTGCTTCAAACCTGCGACCAATATTGATAACATTGTGAATAGTATTACAGAAATATTTACTCCTTGATTATTTTATGCAAAAAATATAGTATCGTATAGAAAGGTTTCATAGATACTTGTAGGTTTTTCTGAAGTTTGGAATATTAACACATTTTTGTGATAAATTAATGTTTTACTGTGTTACTAAATCTCATGTAGCAAAAATAATAAAATATAGTTTTTTTTTTATTTCTATTTCTTCTTTTCAGCTTATCAATAATCCACTGCTGAACATAGAGCTCACCTAGAATTCACCACAAAGATCGGTCCCCAGCCACTTGCATCAATCGACTCGCCGCAAAATTTTGCAGGTCGTCCTACACTGCGTTTGTCTAAACGAGGTTGCCACTAGAGAACCTTTTTCCCCAATAAGATGATTTTTTTTTTGTATATTTATACCTAAAACTCGTCGATCAGGCAAAACATCTAAACAAACTGTACGGTAGTTGACACCTTTTTTCAACCCCAAACGTTCAGCGCTTTAGCTTACTGGGGCAGTATTCAGCCCCTTTCCTTTCTATTTGATTTCTATATATAGTAAAATACATCTATTTGGGTTTTGTATAATTGTATTTTATCACAAGAGCCTTGCTTTGTTCTATTTTCAAAATAACATACTCGCCATAATAACCATAGTAAAGCGACGCAGTGACAAGATTACTACCTGAGTGGTGTCGTAATGCCATACGTATACGAAGATCGTAAAATGTAGCAAAACATAAAATGAAAATGTTCTAAGGTCGTGTATACGTTGACATTATACTCTTTATAAAATTTCGTTTTTATGCATTTTTGTGGATTTCATTTATGCGATGTAAAGCTTTTTTGATTAAATGATTACATAAAACTCACAATTAAATTGAATGAGAATTATTTATTTATTTTATTTATTTATAAGGAAGCCAACATGATATTGTAAAAACTTTTTATATACATAGTAATTAAACTAAGAATTAGTACATTTCATACTTAAAGGCTAACGCAACATGTTAAATAAAAATATGAGGTACTCATGAGGTACTCATAATGTTATTATAAAAGTATTTCTTAAATTTGTTTTTAAAAACGAGGAAAGAATTATTTAAAAAGTCAAGACCTGCTAATTATAGAAAGACAATTAAATATTTTATTTTTTTAAAAGTATTTATTTTTATTTATAAGTATTTATTTTTATTTTATAAATATTTATTTTTTCAATTACACAAAAATACTATCGGCTGTAAAAGTTAACTGCACAGTATAGGCCTCTCCCATAAGGGAGGGTCTGCCATAATCGCCACGCTTATGAAAATAATTTGACGACCAGCGTGGACGATTAGCATAAACACCGGATACTGACGATTTTTTTTTTTGGAAAAGGGAGGCAAACGGGCAAGTGGCTCACGTCATGGTAAGACATTAACACTCGCAATACCAGAGGCATAGCAGATGAGCCCCATCTCGGGCTTGTGTAGCGGTGCAATCGGTGAATAAGGAAAGTTTTTAACTAGTACTATTACCACGGCACCCGTCGCTCCGAAGAACTCGGTCGAAGTTCTGAAGGTTGAGTTTACTCCCTGAAGTTCCTAGACTTTGAGACTTTGGGCGACCATACCCCCGGGATAACGTCTGTTTGCCAATTGACACGCCCGTCGTAACAATTGTAACTGGCCAACAGCGTTCCAAGCGCGTCGGACACCCTGTCCCTTTTCTTAGAAAAGGGCACCGGTGTTCGGCCCTGCGGTGTACTTGTACACTTCGGGGTATTAAGTCTCATTTCGCGGGGACATCTCTCTTTAAGTTAACAAACCCCCAAACCGCTCGCTGGGCGCTGTGCTAAGCCTCCGAAAGGTTTCACCCGGCTAAGTGGCCCGCGCTGAGGGGCGGGGGGGAGTGGTCAAGCGACATAGGAACCGTATCGTTCGCACGCCTACCGGATACGCACACATACATACGCACCACATTAGGTACACACTTCATTAGTGTACAAGAATGTCGGATGAGGGGGACCCACCCCCCTCCCGCCGACCTAGGGAACCACCCGACAAGCGGCGGACAACGACGTTCGAAAGGACGCTAATGAAAAGAGACCTATTCGATCCCGAGAAGTCGGTGATTCTACCTCCCCGGGACAGCAAGACCGGGATACCACGGCCGCTACCGCGTACACGCGCATCGCCCCCGACCCCCGCGTCTACTGACCGGCGATCTGAGTATCGTCAGGTGGAAGACACGGAGGTCCTACAAGGGCGACTAGCCGCAAGACGTCGCACGCCGCCGGAAATCGACGCTCCCGCGGAAAAAAGAGCGAAGACTCCTGTTCGACACGAAGACCCGCCGCAATCGCCATCCTCATCCTCCTCGTCGGAGTATTCCCCAGCCACTGAAACGCAAGTTGAAGAGGAGGGGGGACCAGCACTTTACCCGGGAGGATGGGACTCGACCGAGTACGCCGGACTTTCAATTTTGGAAAGCGAGGCCGGAAATACGGTTGCTGTACCCGACGCTAGTTGTGTAACACAACTCAGCACGGGCCTGGCAACCAGTATAAATAACGGTAAGGACCTCGCAAAAATCGAGAAGACTCATGATGCTCCCCCACCCCCTCCTGCAAGCCTCTGTAGCGGGGTCAGCGTGCAGAGGGGGGTCGCCTCGGCCATACTAATTGAGCCAAAGAGGCCCCTCTTTGGCTCAATGGCTCAAAGCCGCTCTACCCCATCTCCCTCCGAAATGGAGGTAGAGATTAAAGTAGGGCATAAATCAATGTCGCCGGTAGAGACACCGGTCGACAAAGATACACCAAGGTTAGCTGCCGCCTACGATGCCCAAACGTGGGGGGGCCCTACGCGCCCAGGAACATCGTCCGCATCGACGTACGCCACGATGGCAGCTGCACCCAAGCGCCCGCGCAGCCCACCTGTGCCATCACCTAGGAAGGTGGTGGCCAAGGAAAAGGAGGATAGCAAATATCATCATATCATAGTAGAAAGCCTACCAGAGTGGGCAAAACATTTCCGTGCCCTGCACAATATTTTAGGGCACGCGCCGAATGCGCGCCCCTTCGGGAAAGGGGTAAGATTCCGCCCGCATTCGGCTGATGAATACCGGAAGGTGCAGAGGTACCTAACGGAGCGCAGCAAGGAGGACGCAGCGCTCGCATGGTACTGCTATGCACCAACCGCTGAATTGCCCACTAAGGTGGGACTGCGTGGGCTACCAGCGGATACACACCCCGAAGACATCGAGGAGGCCCTTAAGGCAATGGGCTTTCCCGTAACGTTCGTAAGGGCAATCCCCCCGAAGAAAGGGAGACCGGGTTGCCTCTTCCACATCAAGCTACACCGCCTTAGCCAGGAGGAGCTCAAGAGGCTGTATAATGTACACGAGCTCCTCTACATGCCCGGAGTAACGATTGAGGCATGGCAAGGCAGGGAAGGCCCGGCACAGTGCCACCGTTGCCAGGGGTTCGGACACTCCTCGGCAAACTGCTTTCGCCCGGTAAAATGCGTCAGATGCGCCGGGGATCATGTCGCATCAGACTGCCCCAAACCCAGGGATGGGCCACCGAAGTGCTCCAATTGCGGTAAGGCGCACTCGGCTCATGACCGAAGATGCGCTGTTATTCAGCGAATCGCTCGCAAGAGGGGTATTAGAATGCCCCCTCCCATACCCCCCCCCCCGCCGGCGCATGCGCCGCGGCAAAACACGCACAGAGGTGCACCACCAGTCGCAGAGGGCGCACCCAATGCGAGACCCCAGCCACAGCCGCGACAGCCGCGGCGCCTGGAGGTGGCAACAGAAGTGGCACCAGCACTAAACCTGGAAAGGTAGCGGCGGTCACAACTCTGCAACCGCCGGCTAACGAGGCCACGGAGAGGGGAGGACCCCTCTCCACTAAGAGGAAGAGGAGGGGGAAGAAGAAGAAGAAAAAGATGGCCAAGTCTCGGACTTGGCCAGGGTGACCTCCACACCCATACCCTCCCATCGCCACCATCCAGCCAGGGCCAGCAGTTGCCAACACACCAGGACATGTAACTCAGCATGTGCGAGTGCAACACCCAGCTCCGAGAGCACAAGCCTCAAGGGGGAGAACCGAGGCCTCCCCCCCTCAAACTACATCCGTGCCGACTACGATCGAGGCTGCACTAGCACAATTGGCCACAGTCGTCATGAAAATCCTAGGCGACGTCCTAGCGGCGATGACCACGGGAGCTGACCCACTCACGGCTATTCTGACAGCCCTGACCCACCTGACAATGGCATGAAATGCTAGGGGAGACTAAACTCAGACCCGGACGCCATTTCAAGATCCCCAATTTCTTCGTGTATCGTCGCGATGAGGTCTCTCCCGAAGGAAAGGCCTACAGAGGCTCGGCCATTTTGGTTAGGAGAGACCTAGTGCATGAAGAATTGGAGCTGCTGCCATTCATTTCAACCAGGAGCATTGGGATACTCCTGAAGACGGCCGGTGTGGAGCTAAGGATCTACGCAGCGTACCGCCCAACCGGCCCTCCACTCTGCCCCTCGGACATCCGAGCCGTCATGGACAACAGTTCTCCTGTCATTATGGCAGGAGATTTTAATGCCAAACACCTGGCATGGGGTTCGCGCATCATGAACCCCGCTGGCAGGAGACTATTTGAAGACGCTGAAGAAGGGGGATATGAAGTGTTGGGACTAGGAGCTCCCACACATATCCCCACGATAACAACACATCGGCCGGATGTCCTGGATATAGTTCTCTGCCAAGGAATCACATGCCCGGTCCAAGTGGAGGTGCTGTATGACCTGGACACGCAGCACCTACCAATTCTCATCACCATGTCGACCGGCGCCGACTCCGTAGTGCCCCGGGGCCTCCGTACGAAGACCAACTGGGAGCAATACAGAAGAGCGCTGGCGAACCTTACCTACGGTGCGAACATAACATCTGCAGAAGAGGTAGAAGTGGCCGCTAAATATATCTGTGAAAAGATACATCAAGAGTATCTAGCGGCCACCAGGACAATACCTGACACGCACCGCGGGGAGGTACTCCCACGGAGGCTCAAAACTCTCCTAGAGGAGAAACGATCCACTAGGAAGCTTTGGGCTAGAACCAGATGTCCAAAAATAAAGACGAAACTAAACACTATCACCGAAAAGCTGTCGGAAGGGATAAAGGCCTTCCGAGGCGAGTCGTGGAACGCGCGCATCGAGGAGGCCTCGGAACACCCAGCCTCACTCTACCAGCTCACCCGACAGCTTTCGCGCACACCACAGCCCATTTTCCCACTAGTGGACAGCACAGGAAAACGGCACTACGAAGCACGAGACCGGGCCGAGATCCTGGCAGAACATTTAGAGGGGCAGTTCAAATCCAACACTGCTGCAGCTGTCGTCGCAGACTTCCACAGGGAGGTTGAGCATTGCGTACAGGAGTTCCTGACGAGCCCGGCGCCACCAATAGGAGGGGACGATTTCATGTCCCAGCGCAGGCACAGCGCCTGCCGCTACGGAAAGCGCCGGGCAACGATTGCATCACCACCACTGCAATAAGACAGCTGCCTAGGAAAGGGGTCGTAGCACTGACCCGTTTGTTCAACGGGGTGCTACGCACCCAACACTACCCTTCCAAGTGGAAGGAAGGGAAGATCATAGTGCTGCCGAAGCCGGGTAAAAACAGAAGACACCCGGCAAGCAACCGTCCCATCACGCTACTGTCGTATGTAGCAAAGCTGTTTGAAAGGCTGCTGCTGCGGAGACTGCGTCCACACGCAGAGCTCCGAAAGGAGCAATTCGGATTCCGCAGCGGCCACTCCACCACGGCGCAGCTGACCCGAGTGCTACACTACCTAGCGGCCGAAACCCATAGCGGCCGCTCTTGTCTGGGGGTCTTTCTCGACATAGAGAAGGCCTTCGACCGGGTGTGGCACACGGGTCTAATCTACAAATTAGTACATAACACCACAACGCCGCCAGCGCTCATACGACTAGTGGCGTCATTTCTGGAGGGACGGAGCTTCTGTGTTAGCGTCGAGAGGATCGACTCGGCAGCACGAAGAATAGAGGCAGGAGTGCCACAAGGCAACTGTCTTTCTCCGCACCTGTACGCAGTTTACACCAACGACATCCCCACACTTGAAGGTCGCGTCCAAGAATGGGAACAAGATGTCATGCTCGCCCTCTACGCAAACGACAGCGCGTATTTTACGTCGTCCCGTCGGGCAGACATTGCAGCCAGGAGGATGCAATGTCTGCTGAACCTGCTGCCTGAATGGCTGGACAAATGGCGCATGGCCGTGAACGTTGGCAAGACATGCGCCATAATTGTCAACAGACAGGGACGTGTACCACCACCACTCAAGCTCCGAGGCCAGGATGTAGAGTGGAAGAAGACAGTGACCTACCTTGGATGCCAGATTGACCGCTCTCTACGTATGACCCCTCAGGTCGCATACGTCATACAGCGCGCAAAAGCTGCGAGGGCGGTCCTCCGTCCGGTTCTGGCATCCAACCTGCCATCGAAGATCAAGGTAGGGATCTACAAGACCTACATCCGCTCGCGAATCACATATGCTGCACCAGCGTGGTACGCGTTCACATCTCCCGCACAGCGGAAAAGATTGCAGGTTCAGCAAAACATTTCCCTAAGAACGATTGTGGGAGCTGGTCGTTACGTCCGGAATGAAGTCATCGACCTAAAAATCGAATCAATTCATGACTTTGTGGTCCATTTGGCGCGGAAAATGTATGACCGCGCTGATAATGGACCACATGAACACCTGCGCGACCTGGCGTCCTTATCGGACCTCCTTCCACAGCACGCTCGACCACCAGAGCGGCGACCTCTCCCTAGGGAATTGTTGCAGCCACCACCCGACCTCGCTGAGGGGGAGGACGGGGAAGAGAGAAAGACCCGACGCATGGCGTAAAATACGCAACATTTCTACACATATACCGCAAAAAGCGGTACCCAGGACCGGGGGAGCAGCAGCCCCCTGAGAAGATGCCCGGGCAATGAGGCTTGCCTCGAGGCCCGATACCTGCTACGCAGACGAAATCCGCTCACGCTCAGATGAGCCCCAGAATTGGGGGAGGGTGGTGTGTGGATTTCCAGGGTGTCTCGATTTCTACGATCCCGGAATAGATTCCTGAACGGGTAAATGCAGAAAACACTTTTTGTACATCTGAATGTTAGTGGTACTAATAGATATGATAATAAGTCTATGTAAATATATAGAGAAATGTTTTAATCCGTTTTAATTTTACCCAAATTATACCAATTAGGTTTCAGCTTACTTTTATGGTATGATTTTAAAGTTTCACTCATTGACAGTTTCATTTATTGTTATAGCAGCGGCTATAGATAATTACGTATCATTTGGCAACGATTTAAGAAGAGCTTGACGCAATGGAGGAAATATTAAAGCTTTTATAATTGCATACTGTACAGCGCACGTCGTATTTTGTGTTGATTTTATTTTTCATTCTTTTGTTATATTTATGCATAACTTATGTTAACTAAGTCCTGTGGTTTGGTGATCGGCATTCAGTTCATGACACCCGAGTTCGATCCCCAGGTGGCAGGCTCGTACAAACGGTGACAGGCTCATCACCTGTCACGTTTTCCTAAAATATATTTATTTACTTATTTATTTATGTGTGTTTTAATACTTGAAAAAATATGTAATATTACAATATTTAAAATAGTCACGATCCCTGATAATCTACAAAATCTACAAAAATTCAATGGTTGGGTGATCGGATTTCGAGTCAAGAGATCCGAATTCCATCTCATTTTTTTTAAGGAAAACCTAACAAAGAGCCCGTCGCCATCTTTTTGTAAATAAGTTTTTGAAAAACCCATTGGTACCAGGCTGCTACCTGGGGATCGAACTCGGGTCTCTTGACTCGAAATTCTCGCCACCCAACTACTCGACTATCGTAACTATTACATCTACTTGATTGTATTAATGAAATTATAAAATCACAATCAGACAAAAACAAATATCTTCACGCCATTCCGAAAGAGGAGTATACAGAGGTCTCGACAATTACATCTTTTCGACCCACGATCTCGGTCTCTCGATCGTACTCGGGTCTCTTGACTCGAAATTCCGACCATCCAACCAGTCGGCTATCGTGACTCTTTATCTTAAAGTTATATTCAAATTTCTATACATGAGTAATGATCGTGTACCCCGATCTTCGACCAGTCTCAAAATCAGCATCCCGCACCACAAAATCGGTTTCTTTAACGCTGCCTATACAAAACAAGCTACTCTTCTATGGAATGACATAAATAATATTAAATTATATTTACATTTTAGATAGTATAGCAGTTTAATTTATTTCCTTTCGTAAGTTATTTATTCCGAATTTACATCGGCCAACATGCTTTTGCTTCACCCAGGGTTCACTGGCAGAGAATGCCACGAGGCATTAACCTTCTGACCCTTGTTAAACATATTTTATAAAAAAGAAAAGTAAATAAACATATTATTGAAAGTTGGGTAATATACCACTTTAATCTAATTTTAAAGTTCAAATAGCATTGATAATCTTTTTATACATATTCCTTGTAGTTCTTAACCCCAGACCTGTATCAAACACACTATATTTATCTTAAGAAAGATATTTAATAACACTAAAAATAAAATTTTAAATGACTCTATAAGCGCATGCTGCAGGCAGTAATTTGACAGTTTTGCGACACATAATTACGCCATGATATTATTAACTCTATTTTATTAGGAAAAATTAAAATTTCTATTTCTATTGCTTTGTAATATTTATAAAAGAATTAAGAACGTTTATTGGAGCTGTGACCAATTAATATTATAGAATTATATAATTAATATATAATAGAATGACGAATAATATATACGAATAAAAGTCGCGACAGTCAAGTAGTTGCGTGATCCGAATTCATGTCAAGAGACCCGAGTTCGATTGTAAGGAAGTAGAAGAAGAAGATGTGATCTTTTTATTATTATCTTCACGCACAACCACTAAAGGGGCAGCCAGAGATAATAGTTCTCCAACTGTCACGATCCTTCTTTCGCTTTCTAATTTCTTTTCTTTCTGATCCTTCGCTTCTTTCTAATTCATAATTTTTTAATACATGCACGTCTAGGTATACGAGTATTCTTGACCCGCTTCTCTCATTTGTGTGAATGTTTTTGTCTTTAAGGGATCAATTATTTTTAAAGACAATAATATTTACAATACAAATACAATACAATTACATTACAAATGTAAATATTTTTTTCTTTAAAGACTTTGATTAAATTTACGCAGTTAAGGCGAAATTTAATACTGTTATAATGAAGCTCATGTTGGATATTAACTTAAAGATATTAAGTCTGTTACTTGGTTACAATTCAAAAACGCGAAAGAAGTCGCTTCCGGATTCCGGTGCCTCTAGCCTGGAGGGGAAAGTTGCGATCGAAAAAGCAGTCAAATCACGATCCGAGAGGCCATCACTGATGAGTGTGAAAGCGTTGCCATGATGTCATCATGTGGTGAAGATGGAACACCTTGAGGTTTTAGTCGGAGTCCAAAGTCCAAAATTACTTGTCCTTGTCTCCGTGCGGGCGACTAAACTACAGATACTTTCATAAGTATAAAAAGTAGATTAAAAGTATATAAAATTATAAAAACTAGTGTTTGAAAAACAGACAATAATTTTATTTATATAATTTATACTTTTAATGCAGGATTATGCAGATTTATAAAATAATGGAAGTAGTTGATACTGCCGGCTATTGGTTTAGTGTTTTTTATACAAAGTCTGCTTTCAACTGCATCAAGTATTGCGCCCTAATATCTTCATTGGCATTGGAATAAAGCTGAATGGCTTCTAAATACTGGGGTAGACAGAGGTATTGACACTTAAGTTCCTTCGACCCACCTTCCACCGAAGCCATTATTTGGAACATAAATATATACTCTTTTCAATATTAATATATATTATTAAAAATATATTATTTAAAATATATTTAAGATTTTAAAATAAAATATAATTTAACATTAGCAACTAAATGTCTGTCTATTCGAGTAAAATTGCAATGCTTTTTTTTTCTCGATAGGAATTATTAAAATCGAACCCAATCTGCCGTTAGTGCCTTACTGTGCATATTGCGTTCCCTTTTTAACTTAGAAAATATTATGAGAATTTATTGAAAAGAAGATTCTTATCGCAGCTTGTGGAGAGAGAATGCAGTAAAAATGTACGGGACAGAAAAGCGTTAAATATTCTATCGATTTTTACTAATATTAATTTTATACTATTTGAAAGAGAATAAAAAGCTGGGAGTAATTATTACTTTAAACACTAGTTACAGAGCCACGACAGTCGAGTGGTTGGCTCATCGGAATTCGAATTGAGACTCGAGTTCGATCCCCGGAAGGAAGAGTCGTAAAAGTTAGTTTTTGTGCAATATTTATTTGAGTAGCTGACGTTATCTCATGTTTTTGGCTGTTTCGTAGTTGTAAAGTCACGAACGTTAAACTGAAATTTGTATTATATTCCGATAAATGGCGCCGATGCCTAAAATATAGGAGGATTTTGAAAAACTTCCACTGACGCGTGTAGGACAGTGGCTCGGAGATAAAAGCATTGCCACGGTACGGCAAAGGTCGCAGAAATCGCGGATTCAAATTACGCCCGTTCGTATCAGTTGTAATTTAAAGTTTTTCTTTTAAATAAAAAAAAAATAGTTTCTTTTAAACTTACGTACGATTTGTAACGTCTGCTTGGACATTAAGATGGCAACTGGTTCTCCATTTATCACGTTGTCCCAAATTTCTTCGTCAGCGTTGGTAATCACCTGACATCAGTTGAGCAGAATACACGTGTGCCTTCTTCTTCTAAAGCTCCGGTGAAATATGGGTTATCTTAAGTTGTCTTGGTCTCTGACTACTGCATTATTGGGAGATGCATGAGTATAAAAAAGCAATCGAATCGCAATTAATTAAATAGCTTAAAAATTTGGAATTTATTAAGAGACTGTCCGTCCGTTTTGTCCAAACGATTAGCTTATTTTTTTAATGAATAATTTTAGAAGGTGTAAGAATATACTGGTGGTATATTCTTACTTAATTACAGCCTTAAATAACAGAACGGCAATCGCCAATCCGCGTACCATGCTTGGTAACTATTGAATATCCTCCTTCCTATATGTATGCATGTATGTATTTCAGGATAAATTTTTTATCAAGTCTTGGAAACTTTCACCCCTTTCAAGACATATCAAACACGATTTCCTCACATACTTGTCTCATTTTTTTACTGTGTCATATTTGTTTCCTATTCTTATTTAGGTAATTGGTTTTTATCTCACGAACGCTGCTGGAATAATCTCTTCATTTTTGAAGTAGGAGGGAAGCTTGGTGTATATTTTAAGTTGCTTGGCTACTTCAGCTGACTGATAAAAAAAAACCATAAACTCTTACTAAGTAGTGAACCTACTAACATATCACAAATTAAAGTTGTACATGTCTTTGTCTAAACCTAACCCATGCTACTATAACAATAACAAACCTTCAATGATTAGTCAACATACAAACATTACGGCTTATCTGCTGACAACCTTAATTGTCGGATGCAGCAATAGTTCACGTAGCAATGACGTTCAATTAACATAATGCATTTGATGTCATAATTAAAGAGACATGGACAGTGTTTTGTTTGTATCTTGTTACTCAATATTAGCTTATATACACACGCAAGTGAGGAGTCTATATATGTACGATTTTTTATCCGCGGCTTTACTCGCGTTCAAGTCGTTAAATCTTCACGTCATTTTCAACACAGGGGTAGAAGAGGTCTAGACAATTAAGACCTTTCGACCCACCTTTTACCAAAGAAAGTTTTTGGGACAACGTGACAGGTGGTGAGTCCGTTGCTGTCTTTATGTACATAAGTTTTTGAAAAAAGCCATTGGTACGAACTTGCTACCAGAGGATCAAACTCGGGTCTCTTGAATCCGAATACTGATCATCCAGCCACGCGCCATAGTCGACAACTTTTTATGTCGTTAAATATGTGTCAAAGTTGGAATAAAAATCGTTAGAAAGTAAATAAAGTTAAAACAATATGATTATTTTTCAAGCAAATAGAAACAGATAATGATATACTTAATTGAAAATTGAGGTGACCGCCGTCATTCACTTATTGGATCTTCGCGGAAGTTAAGAGATACAAACTTTGTATACTTATATATGGTGGAATGTTAAATGTCACCGTAATCTTCAAAAAAAAATGCAATATTCCCATAGCCAGTGTTCATTAAGTACTTAAATATTGTAAGCACTACGTTAGTTTTCTAACAAACTTCAAATTATGTAAATTCTCAATTATGTTGCACGTTTTAAATAGTGAAAAATACCAGACGACGTATTGTTTAAATAAATGTATAACCGCTAACGAGCATACGGTTTCAACGTGTATGCAATTATTTACATAAATTTACAAACTCTTGAATATGAAGTGGTCGAGTGAAGGTACGTTAATGACTTTTTCAAATCCTGCCTCACCCGCGCAGGTAGGCCGTAATATGAAATTTTTATATTTTAATTGGCAGAGTTTTTTTATACATATTAATGAAGGACGCTGTTGCCTCAAATAATGCAATACAATTAAATAAAATACACAGAATATTCCATAATGTTAAGATATAAATCAATTTAATGGAGTGACGACTTGCAAAATATTCTTCGAAGAGGATGGATGTAAGTGGTTGTGGGCCGTTCTTTATGGTAAATTTTGGGGGAGATGCATGTTCAGCAGTAAACTTTTGATTGTAAGGAAGAAGAAGAAGATTTGATCTTTGTCCTTATCTTCACGCACAACTAAACTACAACCAAAAACTACACTAACAGCCAGAGAGAATAGTGTCACGTTCCTTCGTTCGTTCCACGATCTTTCCCTTCTTTCTTTTTCATAATTTTCTTCATACATGCACGTCTAGGTATCAGTATTCTTGACCCGCTTCTCTGATTTGTGTAAATGTTGTTGACATTGAGGGATTAATTGCTTTTAAAGAAAAAATATTTACAATACAATTACATTACAAATGTAAATATTTTTGTCTTTAAAGACTTTGATTAAATTTACGCAGATAAGGCTTTAGACGAAATTTAATACTGTTGTAATGCAGCTCATGTTAGATATTAGCTTAAAGATGTTAAGTCTGTTACTTTGATAGAATTTCAGGTCACGAAGGTAAACGCATCGGTGTTCCAACGCCTCTAGTCTGGAGGGAAAGATTTCGAACGAAGAAAGCCGTCGAATCACAGTTCGGGAGGCGGTCACGGATGAGTGCAAAAGCGATCCCATGATGTTATCATGTGGTGAAAATAGAATGCCGTAAGGTTTTAGTCGGAGTCTAAAATCAAAATTACTTGTCCTTGTCTCCATGACGACGGCAATACTACTGATACTTTCCTAAGTATAAGAAGTAGGATGAAATTATGTAAACAAAACTTAAGCCTTTAAAATTCCTCACACGATATTATTAATGGTCTAATATAAACATAAAATGTCCAATGTTGTTATAATAAGATGATGTTATTGGATGAAAAATTCATCTAGTGTTTCAACATACTAATAAAATAATAAGATAGTAATAAAATAATACAAGTCTACAAATAAAATAAATTAAAATTATGTTATAAACTCTTTGAAAATTAAAGTTCAGAAAATAATGTTGAGTTTTTATTATGGAAACAATGTTTTTATGTAACGCGTGTTTAAATACACGAACAACATAAGGTTGACTTACTGATTTATTTTTAGTTGAATATTTGCAATTATTTTCTCACGAATACGTCCAACAAGGCACAAATTCAATGAATAAGTTAACTTTAATTTAATTAATGTACGACGAACAATTAACTGCGAAAATTTATAAATCAATTAGTTTAATTCGAGCAAAATAATTCACACTTGATTTATTCCAGTCATGTTTAATAACGCATAACAATATTTAAGAAGAAATTTTTTACCATCGCCACTCTTCACAAGCGGATTGGCGATAGAAGTACCAGAAACCTCGCTGCCTGAAGGATGCTGCAATATATTGAAGCGTTATCCGGAACAATAAGACGCCGTTTAGCTAAAATTGGGTCGATGGGACTTCATTGTTTAGACTTCTGCCCATCCAAGTGTTTAGAAAATGCGTAAAGACAAAAAAATCTGTGACTACATAAGCCGATAGAAAGAAATTTTATTGGATTAAATCTACGCTAATTTTATGTATGCCTTTATAATAGGACAACAAAAGTCCAGTGCGAAGTACATGTCTCTCCTAATAATGAGGGTTTGCCATAATCGTTGCCATAAAGAGAGGTGTACACCACCTCTCGTCCCGTGGTTGTGCGTTTAAAGGAAAAGCCTAGTAAATAGAAATGGCTACCGACTAATAATATACAAATATAATTGGTCCAAAAGCACTTTGTCCAGGCCTAATTAAATCCAATCAATGCATACCAAATAATGCGATTAATCAATTCAAGTCCAGAATCCGAATCGCACGTCAAACAATATCATAATTAGCAATCTGACGTCTGTGAAGGGGACATGACGTTTTTTTTTTGTATTTTTTTTACGACATGGGACATGTCGTTAATGATTCCTTAACAATAATTTACTAGTCAATGGATTATACGGCCTGTTTTGAAAGAGTATTGCAAAATAATTATGTTATTTAATTAATAAAAACTGTGTCTTTATGTCCTGAAAATAAATTCGGTGGAAGGTGGGTCGAAGGGACGTAATTGTCTAGACTAGACCTCTGTCTACCCCTGTATTGGGAATTGCGTGAAGATATTTATTTATTATTATTTATAATTAATAAAAAAGTGTTTTAAGTGTCAGAACAATTTTATTAGGTCTGTTAATAACATGTATACGAGTATACATGTAACATGTATAGGTGTGTGTGTGTGTGTTTGTGTGGTTACAGTCGTCGATATGAAGACTACTTTCCCAGTCGCCTCATAACGGCAATAACGAATAAAATAATTTAGATCATATTACGCCATGTCGGGCTACACAAACCCATATTCATATAGAAAACAATTAAAGATTTAAAACCTCTTTTTTCAATTTAAACGCATTCTATTAAACATGTCGTGTGTATGTAATTTTTTTACATTACCCTAGTGCAACACGCTTTGTCGAAATAGTTAATAACAAAACTAGGTGTCAGAACAATATCCGAAAACGAGGCGTTTTCGGATATTGTTCTTGGTCTAGAAGAAAATTAGTTAAAATAGAACATGGTAAAGAACAAAACAAACTACAACAACGAAAACAACAAAACATTAGTACGAGCCTGGCGCATGGGGATCGAACTCGGGTCTCTTGACTAAAATTCCGATCACCAAACCCCTCAGATATCGTGACAACATTTTGCATCGGTATTTTAAAACAGAAAAATAAAACAAATACATTATGTTGTAGCTTGCAAGTTTGTATATTATTAATCTTTTCTATAACTAGATGATGTAACTTTTAATCAAATCAAAGGGTCAATGTAGAACAAAAACCAAACTTTTACTACATTTTCTCGGGTCTGTGTATTTGTGGTAACTTGATTGTTTCCAATTTCATAACACAAATGCATTAGCTACTTAATTTGAAATCATAGCAATGTATGTGACGTCGTCCCTATGTATTTATTTATTTATTTTTGTACGTATATAAATTGATAAATTGCATTCCTTTTAGGGATAATATTGTAGTACAAACGGCTTACATAAAATTTTTACATAGGTTTCATCTAGTGGAAAATTCGTTTACTTACGAAAGCAGATACCATTTACTTAAAAAATTATTGAATATATTCAGGTAATTTCCCCATGGGAGTAGCCCCATTACTGGCGTAATCAAAAATCAACTTCAAGCAGTATCATTTTGCAGAGGCTCTACAGATTAAGTTGTTTTTTGTGCTTATCGTGAGAACAGAAAAAGAAATGTTTGCACAAACTCTAACGGGTAAGTCGGAAATAGGGGAAAAACTGAAAGCGCTTTTTTCTTTCAGAGTTACAATTATCAAGCAGCGATTATGGCAAAGACCTCTCCCGTTAAGGGACGTTCCCTTGTCACTGTAACTGCACAACCAAAATAAGGAAAGTCTAACTTTCGAAATTAAGAAAAAACGTCTCGCTTACAGTCGGTTATAACTTCTATTGTTTGAAAATAGGCACTCTAGTCGGTTGTCAACCAAAAACTTTGATGTTTCACTTGCAAGTTTCGTCATCGGTATAACAATAATGATATCTTTCTAATTAAAGTAGTTACATAAGCTATTAAAGTCAACATATACCTTAAAAATACATTTTGCAAATGCTTTCTGAGAAAAATTTCAAGGGATGTACTTATTACCTTAGTGCAGAAGGTTATGAGATTTTAGTTGGTTTATTGCCTCTCACATTTTATTGCGCACATCTCTTACAGACTCTCAAGTCGTAATCTTGTGAGCCGTGTACGAGTAACTTAAACTCAAATTTTAATTATAACAATAAAAAATAAAACACAGTATAATTCTACGAACATTTTGCTTTTTATTTAGAATCAAGACTGTCAATTTTTACTTTTATGTATACGAGTATTTATAGTCACTATAGACAAGTGGTACGGAATTCGAGTCAAGAGACACGAATTCTATCCCCTGGTGGCAGGCACGTACCAATTGATTCTTCAAAATCTTATGTTAAATCTTTGGACGTAAAGACGGCGACGGGCAGACTATCTGTCATATTATCCCAAAAATATCTTCCGTAGAAGGTTTCGAATGGACTTTGAATGACTTTTTTGTTTGAATGTCTAGACCTCTGTCTACTCCTGTATTGGGATTGGCGAGCAGTTGTATTTTTTATCTTGATGCATTCCCTGAATCTGAGTAGACAAAGGGTGAGACAATTTAGTTCTTACGTCCCATATTTCACCGGATCTTATTTGGGACAATGTGACAGGTGGTGACTCTGTTGCAGTCTTAGTATCCATATTATTCAGAGGGTGCTTCCTTCAGCTGTCTGTCCGGCACTGTAGGAATCACTACTGGTATGCGACCCTGAACTGCTCTAGCTTCTGCTGTCGTGACTCTTCTCCTGTGACAGGAGTATCCTTTTACCCTTTTCTCTCTCAATAAGGCGGAAGCCTCCCGCCAACACCGACGGGCAATCCCAGTCAGACACATGACCTGCTTATATAGCAGCTTATGTCGACGTTAGGTCTCCCTAAAATCCATGTCCCTACCTCTCTCCGATTGTAGCGGTCCCCCGTTCCATTGGACTGAAGGTGGCAGGGGCAAGAGAGCATCTGTGTTAACGCGTAAACTGCCGTTTTTAATGTATCGTGCACTATAATATCTCCTGTGCAAATTACTTAGCTATTGACTTAGTATCCAAGCCAATCATACTCTAGTTCCATAAAAATCAGTGGCACGTGCCTACTGGGGTTCGAACTCGTGTCTTCTGATAGAATTCTAGTCACCCTACGACTCGCCGTCAACGATTCATTTATAACTCATTTATAAAATTAAATAAAATCTAATTATCCATAATTATTGTGGTCAGTAACGAGGAACGTATTACACAATGGTTTCAGATAAAGCCTGTTGCTTGTTCCGTAAATCGTATAGACAGATTAAGTTGCTTAGGGAGGTTTAGAGATAATCAGCGACCACAACGCGATAAGCCTTGTGGCTGTGAAAATAAAATGTTTTACATTCCTTTTTTACATTTATATTTTATAATGTCCATAGTAATTAATTTATGTTATAAAAATCGGATCGGAAGTTAGTTATGGCCTAAAAGTTAACAATAAAGGAGAGAATAATAATAACCCCTTTTATTGTTAATTTTTGCGCTCAATATTTTCTTCAGTCATTTCTTCAACGCGCACCATCAAAGCACTAACATTTTAGCTATGAGATTTTGATTCAAAGCTGCGACCAATATTGATAACATTGTGAATATTATTTCAGAAATATTTATTCCTTGCTTATTTTATGCAAAAAAATATAGTATCGTATAGAAAGGTATTCTTTCATAGATACTTGTAGGTTTTTGTGAAGGTTTGAAGTTATATATAGTAAAATACATCTATTCGGGTTTTGTATAATTGTATTTTATCACAAGAGCTTTGTTTTGTTCTATTTTCAAAATAACATACTACGCCCTAATAACCATAGTAAAGCGACGCAGTGACAAGATTACTACCTGAGTGGTGTCATAATGCCTTACGTATACGAGGATCGTAAAATGTAGCAAAACATAAAATGAAAATGTTCTAAGGTCGTACATATGTTGACATTATACTCTTTATAACATTTCGTTTTGATGCATTTTTGTGGATTTCATTTATGCGATGTAGGGCTTTTTTTATTAAATGATTAAATAAAACTCACAATTAAATTGAATGAGAATTATGTTATAGAATGACAATGAAATATTTTATTTATTTAGAAGTGATATTTTGATGGAAATTTTAAATATTCTTAGGAATTATCAATTACACAAAAATACATTCGGCTGTAAAAGTCAACTGCACAGTGTAAGGCTCTCGCATAAGGGAGGGTCTGCCATAATCGCCACGCTTATCAAAATAATTTGACGACCAGCGTGGACGATTAGCATAAACACCGGATACTGACGATTTCCATGGTGTCGCCATCTCTGAGATCCCGGATTGGATTTCTGAACGGGTAAATGCAGAAAACACTTTTTGTACATCTGAATGTTAGTGGTACTGTTAGATATAATAATATGTCTATGTAAATATATAGAGAAATGTTTTAATCCGTTTTAATTTCACCAAATTTGGTGTATAATTATACAAATTAGATTTCGGCTTACTTTTATGGTATGATTTTAAAGTTTCACTCATTAACAGTTTCATTTATTGTTATAGCTCCACACAGCGGCTGTAGATAATTACGTATCATTTGGCAACGATTTAAGAAGAGCTTGACGCAATGGAGGAAATATTAAAGCCTTTATAATTGCATACTTTACAGCGCACGAGGTATTTTGTGTTGGTTTTATTTTTCTTTCTTTCTATGCATAATTTATGTTAAGTCACGATTGCCGAGTAGTTGCATGATCGGCATTCAGTTCAAGACACCAGAGTTCGATCCCCAGTTGGCAGGCTTATACAAACGGTGACGGGCTCATCACCTGTCACGTTTTCCCAAAAAATTTCTTCGGTGGAAGGTGTTTCGAAAGTACATAATTATCTAGACCTCTGTCTACCCCTGTATTGGGAACGGTGTAAAGATATTAATTATATACATGAGTAGTCTTAATAAATATAATTCTTAACTTTAAGGCCGCATTCCCAATATTGTACTGATCAGAGTTCGAAATAATTTTGATTTTTCGATCCACATTAAAAACGAACTCCGTGTACGAGTGGCGGACACACTGGGTTTTATTGTGCCAGCTTTGACGTCCTGGGTTAGATTCCCGGACGGATTAATGCAGAAAAAACCGGTTTGTGGTACGTTTGTTGTTACCGTTTTAATACTTCCTACTTACTTTGGATTCAGATAATGACGGGGCCGTTGTCACGTTGTCCCAAAATAAATGTTTTCCGAGGAACGTGGGTCAAAAGACTTAATTGTCGAGACCTCTGTCTACTCCTGTTCCGGTATGGCGTGAAAATATTTGTTTTTGTCTGATTGTAATTTTATTATTTCATTAATACAATCAATTAGATGTTATAGTTACGATAGCTGAGTGGTTGGGTGGCCGGAATTTCGAGTCAAGAGACCCGAGTTGGATCCCCAGGTAGCAGGCTCTTACCAAGGGATTTTTCAAAAATTTATTTACGATTTATATCGTTGGCTTGGACAAAAAGACGGCGACGGGCTCGTTGTCAGGTTGTCCCAAAAAAATGTTTTCCGTGGAGGGTGGGTCGAAAAGACTTTATTGTCGAGAACTCTGTCTACCCCTGTTTCGGAATGGCGTGAAGATATAGGTTTTGTCTGATTGTGATTTTATAATTTCATTGATACAATCAATTAGAAGTTATACAATGTCAAGGAACCCGTCACGGCAAAATTGATGCACATAATTGAACCGTAATTACGTTACTTGGACTAATCTACATCCGGAGCCCAGAATCCTAATTGTTGCGTGCGATCTACATGATTTATTGACTGAGTAATTAATTAACTTCCGAAGAGCATGATATGTCATTAAAATTAATTATTGCGATATTAGAAAGATGATTTTATATATTAGAAAGAAATATACTTCACACACTTCCGGGGTAGACAGAGATCTAGTCAATTAAGCTTTCAATCCACCTTTCACCGAAGACATTTTTTAGGAAAAACTTAACCGGTGGCGAGCCCATCTTCGTCTTTAGATTTTCTTTAATTATTGTATACATACAATTTCTTTTTTTTTTATTTGTTAAACTGTTTTTTTTTAATATAGAGAGACGTCCGTAAGTCACTCGCCACTAAGGCCGACTGAAAACCAGCGCTAAAGTTTTGAGTGAACTGCGGCATTAAGCTGAGTCGGTCTTATGGCCCATTGCACCACGACTCATATGACAATGATAAACAACTATAATTTTTTTCGTGTCATTTTTGTGTTTTATTTATAGGTATTGTCATTACTTTAGTTTCGTCTCATAGTTTGTTAATTTTTTTCTCATTGCTAATTTTTTCTTTATGTCCAAGCCAACGTTACCGGCTGATCTTTGGTACGAACCTTAGGGATAAAACTCATGTCTCTTAACTGGAATTCCGATCACCCAACCACTCGGATATCATGACTATTGTAAATATTATAATATTACATTTCTTTTTCAAATATTAAAACACACATAATATAATTAAAAACAAATACTACGTGAATTACTGAGATTCAATACGCGGAGCTATAACCATTTATCGTAATAAAAATGTCTTTAGTTACAGATGTGAAAACAAAACTGTGGCGCCCGGTGACTGGAAGCAGCGTCTAAGATGTCCCGAAATGCTGGTTATTAAACGATGTTTAGGATAATAGTTTTAGTTCACTAAAACTTGACTGCATGAGAGAAATTCTTTAATTTAAAGGGGGTCAAAAGGACTTACTTCGACACGATATAATTCGTACATAAGTTTTTGAAAAACCCATTGGTACGAGCCTGTCACTTGCGGATCGAACTCGGGTCTCTAGACTCGAAATTCCGACCACCCAACCACTCGGCTATCCTGAATGTCTTTAGTTACAGTTAAAATTATGGGGCCCGGTGACCGGAAGCAACGTCTAAGATGCCTCGTAACGGCCTATAAAATTCCTATCCGAAGGCTGTGAGACTGTGATTGGCAATTCATTAAACAAGCATAACGATTATTTATATTTACTCTTAGATCTTAGATCACTATGGAAGTCACATTACACTTATGCCGACACCCCACAGAACGATTTTAAATGATCCTAACTTTCCTACAATCTTAAAGATACATTAAAATTTCGTTACATGAGTAATGATCACGTACCCCGATATTCGACCAGTCTCAAAATCAGCATCCCGCACCACAAAATCGTTTTTTTAGCTCTTCCTATACAAAACAAGCTACACTTCTATGGAATGACATGAAGAAAGCTCCTAATAAACTACTTTAAAATTATGCTCAGGAATATATCAGGAATTATCAAACGGCAAATTGCTCCTGATTTGTTCCTATTTTGGATTTATCTTATATATTTGCAATTTAGTTAGTATTGCAGTAGATTTTTTTTTTCTTAAGGTATTTATTCCGAATTTACATCTGCCAACATGCTTTTGTTTCACCCAGGGTTCACTAGCAGAAAATGCCAAAAGGCATTAAGTCCATGACCCTTGTAATACAAATTTTACAAAAAAGAAAAAATAAATAAACATATTTTTTTATAGAAAATGGGAGCAAACGAGCAGGTGGCTCACGTGTTGGTAAGTGATTACCGCTGCCCATGAACACCTGCAATACCAGAGGCATACAAATTACATACCAATCGAAGCCAAGGATTCCGATGCTGGCTGAGGCAACTAGGGGAGTGCTCTCAAAACGAAGTGGTACGACGAAGAGTTTCTTTTTAGCGGTAAACGCGCGAACTTGTGTCTTTTTACGGTTGAACTGGACTAAATTTAGTCGGCCCCAGTCCGAGATTTTGTCTAACAAAATCTCGACTTCAGACACAAGTTTGTTCCGGTACTCGTCGACGTGTTCCCTAGAAATATTGGCACGGGTTGGCGATAGCACACAATCCGTGCATGCGCCGTCAACTACGACCTTGATGCTCCGGTCTGTAACAAAAATAGTGACCCAATTACAAAACTTCTCGGGAAAAGCGCTTTGTGCCATACCCGATCAAAGGCTTTCGCTAAGTCCAAACTAACTACCAGGGCCTCACCCTTGCTCTCTACGGCCTCCGCCCATCGATGAGTGAGGTACACAAGAAGATTACCAGCTGAGCGACCCCGACGGAAGCCGTACGTGGCGGTCACTGATCAACTGTTGCTCCTCTAAGTACCGATTGGTCTGTAGTTGGCCGAATCTGCGCGGTCGCCTTTCTTAAGGATCGGGTGCACCAAAGCTATCATCCATGTCATCGGGACGACGCCTTGAGAGTAGGAGTATCGAAAAAGACGCGTTAGAACCGGTGCCAACTCTGGAGCACACATCCTCAACACAATAGGGGGGATACCAATCGACTTCTGGATACCAGGGAGAGGAGTGCTTTTCGCACTGAGCTCTCAAAAAACCGGATATTCGGCATGCACTCACTGCACGAGATGGTCGGCGGTGTGTTCCCCCTATCATCGAGAGTCGAGTTGGACGCAAAGGAGAACCTAGAAGATCGGCTTTCTCTTTTACGTCATGGGCCAGCGAGTTGTCCTCCCTGTGCAGAGATAGTAGTGATGGCTGACTGAAATTCCCTTGGACAGCCTTGGCGAGGGACAAGAACGTACGAGTTCCCGAAGGAAGGCGAACTAGTTTCTCACCAATTTTGCCAATGTGCTCGGACTTTGCGGCAGTAATTACTCTTTTGAAGGACCCAACGGCAGAGTTATACTCCTTCTAAAAAACAATAGTTTTTGAATCCCGAAACGCCCATGCTTTAACCCAGGCGCGGTAGCACAACAGCTTTTGGCGAGATGCCATTCTACAGGTGCCACCAAACCAAGGCTTTGATCCACCACCGATGGGCACCACAGAGATATTATTGAAAGTTGGGTAAATTTTAAAGTTCAAATAGCGTTAATCTTACATAACGTTACAAACCCTCTGACTTATATGAAACACTCTATATTTATCTTAAGTAAAATATTTAATATCACAAAAAAATAAAATGACCAACTCATATTACTACCATTCATGTCCAGCCATAAGTCGATACTAAGTAAGGTTACAGAAAATAATTCCGACTTAGTCTCAAGACATATTTCAGTTCAAATACGTAGAAAATCACTTAGTTCGGCCCAGCAGGATGCCACGGAATTGAGCAATGAAAAATAGTTGCACGGTTAATAAATCCAGTATTAAGTTGGGCACACCCGCTGGTTATTAAACGATGTTTCGGATAATAATTTTGGGGTGACTAAAACCAACTTGACTGCTTGATAGAAATTCTCTTAGAAATATACATTTAAAGCATTTTGTGAAAAGGATAGAAAGGTCTTTATTGTTTAGACCTCTACTTACCCCAGTTTGGGGAAAAGAGTAAAAATTAAAATAAATGAAAAAAGTTTACTATGTTCCGTTATTGTTGGTCATCTTGAGTCTGCAATCTTTGGTATTTTTTTATCTCTTTTTTATTTTTATTTTAGAATATGCTTCGATTGTCTGTGAGACTACTCTTTGCTGAAAAAAGTTATTAAAAATATTACAAAACAGACAATACCAACGTTGTTTCTTTCGCCGACTTATTCTCCGACAGCGTCATTGCAAAATGGCAGTAAATTTGTAACAAATAGAATGACGATATTTTTTCACCCTAGATGACTTAAAAAACTTCTTTTCTTGACCATCTATTACTACTATAGTATTTGAATTTATTACATTTTGACGAATATTATTTTAATTAAAAGCAGAAAAAATATTATGATATTGACGATAATTTTATACGTTTGTCTTGTAAAATATTTGCATTAGAGCGTATCAGTAATTCCTTTTTCAGTGATATGATAGTGATTAACAATCAACGAAATATATGGAACACATAAATAATTAAATTTTAAATTAAATGATATAAATATAAACATCTTCGCGCCTTTCCCAAAACAGGGTAGCCAGAGGTCTAGACAATTAAGCCGTTTCGACCCGCCTTTCACCGTAGACATTTTTGGGACAACGTGACAGGTGGTGATCCTGTCGCCGTAATAATGTCCAACGAACCATATAATTGGTACATAAGTTTTCGAAAAAAGCCATTGGTAATAGCCTGCTACCCGGGAATCTAACTCAGGTCTCTTGACTCGAATTCCGACCATCTAACCACTCGGAGGGATAGACAGAGGTCTATTCTTGACAATTAAGTCCCTTTGACCCAGCTTACACCGAAGATATTTTCGGGACAACGTGACAGATGGTAATCCTGTCGCCGTCTTTATGTCCAAGCCAACGAAACAATTCGTACATAGTTCTTTTAAAAACCCATTGGTATAAATCGCCACCTGGGGATCGAACTCGGATCTCTTGACTCGTAATTCCGACCACGTAACCACTCGGCTATCGTTACAGCCGATGATAAAAATGTAAGAACATAATAGTATAATACAGAATAAAATAATCTCACATGAACATTCTTTATCGTACCTAAGGCAGTTATCCGTTTTTTTTTCTTTTTTAATACATAACAAAGGTTATGCAATCGAAATTACAATTCGAAACAAAAAATTTGGACTAAATCATGCGAATACAGTGAATACAAATTCAATCAAATAAATCACTAACTAGTTAAAAGAATACGAGTCGCTTACATGTAAAATACTTGCCAAAAAAGCATTCACAAATGAGCACTTAAACTGAACTGCAATCTCTATTGAATCAGAAAACGAGCTGAAATTTTAAACGACTATATAAGCGCATTCTGCAGGCAGTAATTTGACAGTTTTGCGACACCTAATTACGCTATGATATTATTAAATTTCCATGTATTTTGTTAGGAATAATAAAAGCTATTCTATTGCTTTGTAATATATAGAAAAGAATGAAGTACGTTTGTTAGAGTTGTAACCAATTAATAGAATAGAATAATAGAATTAATATATAATAGAATGACGGATGATAAATACTAATATACAAAATTCACGACAGTCAAGTAGTTGCGTGATCAGAATTCGAGTCAAGAGACCCGAGTTCGATCTTCGGGTGGCAGGCATATGAATGAATGAATGAATACTTTTATTGTACACCACAAAATAATACAGGAAAACAATTATACATTAAAGTAAGTCGACAGTATAATTTGGCGACATATGTACGATTTATGACAGGTTCGCTAGAAAAAAAGAAGTTTGAATTAGATTAGCAATGAATGAAGAGCTTATTCGTATAAGAAGAGAGCCTATTATTTCCTAATAGGTCGGCTTTACACCTACATCTCCATATGTCACTTACCATCCGGCGACCTGAAGACTTGTTTTCCACCTCTATGCCACAATTTTTAATACATATCAAATACATAAGTAAATAAATATCTTCACGCCATTCCCAATACAGAGGTAGACAGAGGTTTAGTCTAGACAATTAAGTCCCTTCGACCCACCTTACACCGAAGATATTTTCCGGATAACGTGACAGGTGGTGAGCCCGGATGTAACAGAACGTACGGACGTACGGAGCCGTAACGGCATAAATAAATCTATATATAAATATATCAATAAATCTTTATATGTATATACACACTCAGGTCATAAGTATTGACACACAGTAAAAACTTTTCTTTTACAATGCTGGCCACAAAAAAGTTTATTGAATTCGAATTTCGAATTGTTCATGAAAATAAAACTACATACTTTTAGAATTTTACTCATCTTTTAAATATGGAGTGGACGCTTAAAGAAGACCGTGTTGCAGTTATTGCGTTGCATCGTTGCGGTTATGCGCCAATGCAAGTTTTTGACAAACTGAAAAATTTTAATATAACCAAAAGATTCGTTTATCGCACCATCAAACGATACAATGAAGACTCTAGTGTAGATGACAGGTCAAGAAGTGGTCGCCCTAGGTCTGTTAGGACTCCAGCAGTGATAAAAGCTGTGAAAAAGTGGTGAAAAGGGTGTTAAATGAAGACTTAGGGCTTCGGGCATATCGAAGAAAAACAGGACATTGTTTGAATGCTCGTCTAATGGACCTAAGACTGAAGAGATGCCGCGCTTTGTTGAAGCGGTACACGGGAAAAAAAATATCGGGAAATTCTTTTTTCGGATGAAAAATTTTTTACAGTAGAAGAGAGCTACAACAAACAAAATGATAAGGTGTACGCACACAGTAGTGAAGAAGCGAGCAACTGTATTCCGCGTGTCCAACGAAGTCATTTTCCGTCCTCGCTTATGGTATGGATGGGAGTTTCTTATTGGGGCTTAACAGAGGTACATTTTTGTGAGAAAGGTGTTGAAACGAATGCAGTTGTGTATCAAAATACAGTCCTGACGAACCTTGTGGAACCTGTTTCTCGTACCATGTTCAATAACAGGCACTGGATATTCGAACAAGATTCGGCGCCAGCTCATAGGGCGTAGAGCACACAAGTCTGGCTGGCGACGCGTGAAATCGACTTCATCGGGCACGAAGACTGGCCCTCCTCCAGTCCAGATTTGAATCTGTTAGCTTACAAGATATGGCAACACTTGGAGGAAAAGGCGTGCTCAAAGCCTCATCCCAATTTGGAGTCACTCAAGACATCCTTGATTAAGGCAGCCGCCGATATTGACATGGACCTCGTTCGTGCTGCGATAGACGACTGGCCGAACAGATTGAAGGCCTGTATTCAAAATCACGGAGGTCATTTTAAATAAACTTTAGTGTCATAAGAATCTATGTTTTGTTAAATTCATTTTGGTATATAAATAGTTACATAATGAATAAACTTGTTTTAATTATTTTATGTTAAACATGTAACAGAATTTATGACCTAACTAGGTACATATATCTATATATAAATCTATATATACATATGGATTTATTTATTTATTATTATATAATTATTTATTTATTACTTTATTATTTGGTTACTAAAGAATTTATTTGAAAGAAGGCTATATGTTCATTCTATTTGCCAAGAAAATCTATGAAGTTTTTAAAGAAATTATGTCCGCTGGTGACAAGAGAGCTAGTCTTTTCTCTCTAAATGTTTTTTTATATAAATATTTTAATTACAGAAAAAAAATATGTTAATATTTATAAATTATGTATGTAAATTATGTTTATAATTATTCCCTAAAAGATACAACAGTCGTGCAGATGTATTCCTCGTGGCATGGTACCATGAACGGTGGCTGCAGAGAGATTTTTGTCGTAGTCTGTGGAGTCCTCGCGCGATGCAGTTGCTAAAGGTATTGCGTCCGCGACTGGTCGTAGCCGCTTGTGACAAGAGGGTTGATTAATTTCTCACTCAACGGTTGAGCAAAAATAAATAAATAAATAAATGTCTTCACGCAATTCCCAGTACAGGAGTAGACAGAGGTCTAGTCTAGACAATTAAGTCCCTTTGACCCACCTTCCACCCAAGATATTTTCGGGACAACGTGACAGGTTGTGAGCCCGTCGCCGTCTTTATGTCCAAGCCAAAGATATAATTCGTACATAAGTTTTTGAAAAACCCATTGGTACGAGCCTGCCACCTGGAGATCGAACTCGGGTCTCTTGACTCGAAATTCCGACCACCCAACCACTCGGCTATCCTGAATTTTTAACGGTTGAGTCTAATCATTCAACGGATAAATGCAGCCAGCGTTCATGGTACCACGCCACGACATGTGGCGCTGTACGATTAATGTAATCTTTAGTAATGTCTTTAGTTAATAAGTAAAATTAATATAATCATAATTATATTTCTGTAAAATATAGAAAAGATGTATTATAATGTTGTTCATTCACACAGAACATTAATTTACGTAACATGAACATTATACGTTGTACACTCTTCTATTATGTTATTACATCTCAACTTTGTTTTGAAACAATACTTGGTTTCATAAAATTAATTATTGTTTCTTACGAATAACGCTTTCTCTTTGTATTCTAAAATTATTTATGTTTTTTTTGCAGCTCATTTAACGATCTGATATTTATTACATTTATTTATTTATTTATTTATTTACACATAAATGATCTACGCATATAGGCAGACTTAATGCTTGTGGCATTCTCTGCCAACCAGATGCCAACCTGTAATGCAGAGAAAGAAAGAAGTAGGTGATATTCATTGATATCAATATACGATATCCTATTTGGTGGTGACTGTACTTTCGAAGCTAAGTTGTGTATTTGAATATCTTCTAACAGTATAGTAGTAGTAGTAGAGTCACGATTGCCGAGTGGTTGGATGTTCGGAATTACGAGTCAACAGACCCGAGTTAGATCCCCAGTTGGCAGGCTCGTACCAATGGGTTTTTCAAAAACTTATGTACGAATTATATCGTTGGCTTGGACATAAAGACGGTGACGGGCTCACCACCGGGTTCGGGTTGTCCCGAAAATATCTTCGGTGGAAGGTGGGTCAAAGGGTCTTAGTTGTCTAGACATGACCTATGTCTACCCCTGTATTGGGAATTGAGTGAAGATATTTATTTATTTATTTTTATTTTTCTAACAGTATCTCTTATCACCATCGAGTTACCGGAAAAATTAAAGAGAAATACCACTTTGGAACTAGATAACGCGTGTAGTTGTAAAAGTAAAAAAAAGCCGTATAAAGTTTGTTTACTCTTGTGTATGTATTATTAGTAATGTTACTACCTATGTTTCGATGTATGATTAATTATTTAAGAAGTAAATAAAAGCATTGTTAACCTTTACCTAACCTAATCCTGCTCGGTATTTCCTATACCCGTGGGTACTTTAGGATATAAATACATAAAAACTTCCTCATATTGAAATCTGCAACGTAACGCGCGATGTTAATATAAAAAGTTGAAACCAACTTTCGGTAATCGAATGTTTACATACAAATTAAAATTTCAATTAAGTAAAGATGTAGTGTATTGTATTGTATGTGATGTGTATTATTTTAGCAAATAAATGTCTTTCTCTCTCGCTCTTCCTCTCTCTGCCTTTTTAAAGACTAGGCTTAATGCTAGATTAAGAATTTATCGTAATAGGAACTCAAACTCAAAGATTTCATGGGAATATTTCATTACAGAATCGCATTTCGTTTGAGATGTGAGTCTTAGGGTTTATTCTTTTATATTTAATTTTTTCATAGGATTATATATATATATATAGGTTACGAAAGCCAAGTGATTGGGTGTTTGGAATTTCGAGTCAGATCAAAGACTCGAGTTCGATCCCCAAGTTTCAGGTTCGTACCACTGAGTTTTTCAAAAAAACTTATGTACGAATTATATCGTTGGCTTGGACATAAAGACGGCGACGGGCTCACCACCTGTCACGTTATCCTGAAAATATCTTCGGAGGATGGTGGGTCAAAGTGACTTAATTGTCTAGACTAGACCTCTGTCTACCCCAGTATTGGGAATAGCGTGAAGATATTTATTTATTTATGTATTTTTAAAAAAATATCTTGTTAAATATGTCAGAAATTAAAAAAATCTACACTCATTGGCGATATACAAACCCGCGATCGCCGCCGTATCTTGGCGATGTATTTATTTATTAACAAAAAGCCCAGCATGGCTTACATGCTTTAAAATTTACTTACAAAATATAACAATTTATTACTAAAATATATAGATAATTATAAAAAATACACAGTGCGACTGAATATTGTTTTGAGTTAAAAGTATAAAATATTGGTTTGTAATAAAAATAAATTGATAGTGTTGTTATTGGGTTTTGAAAATCGAGTAGCATGTAAATATTTGAATACGCTTAATGAAACGCAAATTCGATCTCGTACTCCACAAAATGCCGTTTATTTCTAAAGCTAAATACGTTGTGCAATGTGAATAGAATTTAACAGTTTGAAATAATATTAACAAGTATGTCATTGTTATCTTAAAACTGTAACTTGCGATTCTCTTGTCACAGGTCAAGTCATTGGCAGAATTCTAAAAATAAGGGCCATAAAATTAAGAAAGAAGAACTTTATTAATTAAAACAATGATTATTTTGAGAATTTTAAACAGATGATTATAAATGGCTTTAAAAATATGTAATGAATGATGATTATAAATTTTGTCCCGATAGCCGAGTGGTTGGGTGATCAGAATTCGTCCAGAGACGAGAGTTCCATCCCCAAGGCCGTTACCATACCAATGGGTTTTTTCTAAAACTTATATACGATTTAGGAGTATATCGCTTGCTTGGACATAAAGACGGCGACGGGTTCACCATCTGTCGCATTGACCCAAAAATGTCTTCGGTGGAAGATGGGTCGAAAGGATTTAATTGTCTATACCTCTGTCTACCCCTGTATTGGGACTGGAGTGAAGATATTTATTTGTAATAAAACTTTATAGTTAATATCACTATTAGCCCATTCAATGGTCGAAATTCGACGCAGTGATTAATTATTAAGGCAATATTTTTAAATTACTAAACGACAATCTGTACTCTGTACCTCTGTTTGTAAACAGACAAATAGAGTTTGTATATTCTTTGACAAAATATTATATTGTGTTTGACAAAATATTATATTGTGTTTGACGTTGACAGTGTTATACGCGTAGATTACAAATTTCATAGATTATTTAAGTCTGTGATTACAGCTGGCTGCATTTTGCCGATACTGCCTTGGTCATAGTTGTTGCTACACAAATTTCACCATAACGTGTTTGAAACGACAAGATATCTAGTGAATCTGTAGTCATTTAAATATCCAACTCAGCAAAACAGATCTTACATAAATTTAGAATAAACAAGTATTTGAGTCTTCCTCCTGCTGATCGTACCCAGGCCTAGTCTAGACCGAAAGACATTTACATTTTTTTTATATCTTCACACATTTCCCAATACAGAGGTAGCCAGAGGTCTAGATAATTTGGTCCTTTCGACCTACTTTCACGAGAGATTGTTTAAGAACAACGGGGTAGGTGTGCTTGTCGCTGTCTTTACATCCAAGCTAGTGATATAAATAGGTTATAACAAAACTGATTTGTACGAGTGTGTGTACCTCCTCTATATCGAACTCGTGTATCTTGTACCCCAAATTCGATCACCCAACCTCTCGGTTATCGTGACTTTTTTTAAGTAAAATATTTTATTTTGTTGTTATTATTTATTCAACTAAAATCTTACACAAACAATGCCATAATTACTTAATATATTCAAAACATACATAACTGCCCGAACAATAAGAGAAATCTTACATGTGTATACTTTTCATCTAAAACAAAGCAAGATTTTAATAGGCTTCCTAAGAAATATGAGCGTAGCGGTAAAAACCTGCATAGACTGGGCAAATACATCTGATAGTATATTCGAAATATGAGGAGTTTTCCAATTATATTTTTTTTACATATTTTATATATTATTTGTTATAGAATAAAAGGTAATCCAATATAATATGTTTACGCCATTCCCAATAGGCAAATCCACTAGGCTACCCCTAGAGGTCTAGACAATTAAGTCCTTTCGACACACCTTCCACCGAAGAAATTTTTTGGGACAACGTGAAGGATGTTAGACTGGTGCTGTTTTTATGTCCAGTATTGGGAATGGTGTGAATATATTTTTTTAACATAAATGTGCCATGTGGTACCGGTATAATAGTAATTTTAACAGTGGTAGATCCACGCATCAGCTTTTGCTGTTGCATGAATGGGCCGGCTCGACCGGGGAAGTATCACGACATGACAGAATACCGGTGTGAAGTAGAAGTCTAATAAACTTCTGTGTTTCGTCTGGTGAGTGCAGGTAACCGCCCCCTCCCCCAATTCTGGGCACTCTAAGGCCGGCAACGCATCTGCTATGCCTCTGGTATTGCGGGTATTCATGGGCGGTGGTAATCACTTACCATCACGTGAGCCACCTGTTCGTTTGCCTCCCTGTTCTATAAAAAAAAGTAATATATAAACCAGCCAAACCAGTAATATATAATAGCAATAAACCAGCCCATCTCATCCCGTGGGTGCGTGATATTGGATCACTGAATTAAATCATTTATTTTACATCTTATAGTCATTGAGTAATCAACTAATTAACATATTCAATGTTAAATGTTTCGAACTATGTTACATTGTCATGTTTACATTGAATTTGCATAATAGACATCTATTAATTTACCGTTAAATTAACATTCTACTAGAATGAAAATTAAATCTTAATTATAGAATGGCATCAGAATATTCGTACACTGCATCCAATAATATTAGGAAGTAATGAATCTAATCCAAAAGACATCTGATGAAGTAATTACTTACATAAACATACATATATACTTAGGATATAGGACACTCTCACCCTCCGTAAGGAAAAAGGTAAGGTAAAAAGGTTTTAGGGTAAATATGAAATACTTTATGGTAAATTTGTAATCAAATAATTAAAAATGATAAAGTACCTAGGACACTTACCCTGATAAAGTACCTAGGACAGGTCCGAAACTAGTCTATACCTCCACCGATTTTTTGTACGTGAAACCGACTGTTTATAGAGAGAGAGAGTTTAGAGTGAGTGAAACGGCCTGTAAAGTGCACTGCAGGACTTGGCAATGAATTGGCCGTCGCAGTGCCAGACACCATGCATCTAAGACTCTGTTGCTCGGCATCGGTCTACTGAATTTTGGTCCGGTTTGAATTTTTCGGTAGCCACTTGACTCTCCCGTGATTCTTTTCGAGGAATATTCTCCCGGGCTGCGTTCATGCGTTCTGCGAGTCTCGAATGATACTCGACTTACCACTTTTTTTTAATAATAAATAATACATACATAGATAGGGACAACATCACATACATTGCTCCTATCCCAATGTAAGATGCTAAAGCACTTATGGTATGGAAATCGGGAACAACGAAGGTACCACAAACACCCAGACCCCAGAAATATAGAAAAAGTGGTTTTTCTACATTGACCCGCCAGGGAATCGAACCCGGGACCTCGAGATGGTGGAACGACACCTTGAAAACCGGTGTTTACGCCACTCGTCCACCGAGGTCATTGCACTATTATATACAATAAAAATTTATGGTATAATTAACTTATAGAGAAATTTAAAAAATCGAAATTGCACAATTTATGGTACGAGGCTGACACTGAAAGTTCTTTGAAAATCAAAAATTGAGCAAACTAGCAAGTTATTATTTTTATTATATCTTTTCAAAATATTTTCCATTAACATCAATACATCGCTGCATTCGATAGAACCAACGAATAAATGTTTGTATTTTGTTCAGTTCACTCAGTCTCAACAGTTGTTCAGTTCAGTCTCATCATAAACCGCACAGCACTGATGTTATCTTCAGCCGTTGCCGTAGTAGATCGTCCCACATGCAGTGCATGGTTGAGATTGGTGCTACAACGTTTAAACTCATTAAACCAGTTATAAACAGTGGCCCGAAAAGGGGCTTCACCGTGAAAGGTCAAACGAAGTCTGTCATAACATTCTTGTTGACTAAAATGACACCGAAAGTCATAAAAAAATCATAGTACAAAATTTTCTCGCGTTGAATTCATACTGGCGTGATACAGACAAATTTCAATTTGTCGCCAAATCGTAAAACAAAAATGACAAATGAATGAAATGAGTACTCAATAATATTAGAAAACAGTTCTATTTTCAAAATTTAAACTTATTTTATTATTATATTCTTTAAAAGTGGCCTGTTCTAAAAACTATCAGTGTCGCCCTCGTATTGGTCGACTGCAAATATAGTTTATAACTCAATCACGCATTTAATAAATTTGAAAAGAATAGCGCACTTATATCATAAATGTGAATGTAACTCTGTCCGTCGATCTGTTACGCTTAGATGGCAAAACCGCAGAACCAATTTTTATGAAGTTTGGTATGTATTAATTGATTTGAATATTTTTGCATATTCAAATCAATTAATATATACCAAGCTTACTCAATTAATTTAAATACATATTTAGGAGGATTTGTCAGAATTTAACTATGTTCTAAAGCATATATATGAAAAAAAAGTACTCCTAAATTACTGAATTCACATGATGAGAACAAAGCTTGCACGCCTGGCAGTTAATGGAAGCTCAACTCATTTTCAGTTTCAATAAGGGTTATGGCTCTGTAAAATTGCATATTTGTTAACACAATTTGGCTAGAATTCAGCTAAAAGTGACAGTAGATATATATCGAGTTTGTTGTTACACGGTTCGTTAATCGCGAGAAAAACGATATTGGAAATTTAAAACCTAACGAGTTTTCGAAAACTATGCTGGCGAGTTTCATTTGTGTATTTTTTTTAATTTAATTTTTACAAAATTAGAAATAGGCCAGATTTATTCATTTATTTAAAATTCATTTTAATATACGTCAACGTAATGGACAAGCAACGACTGTCAGTTTATTGGTACTAATTTTATTCAAAACTTAATTTAAAGTTTGATTTCGTAACACAATTGAGTAATAAACATCTGAAACATACGACGCTTTAATGTTGATCATATGAATTTAAACTGCTAACGAGACAACTAACATCGTTAACGCTAACTAAAATTAAAATAACAGTCGTGGAACTACTGTCTGAAATTACGGCCGCAACCTACCGAACAAAGGTTAAAATTAAAACGAAAATAAGACAAATGTTTAACAGATGAATCATTTATTTTTTATAATGTTTAGTACATTAATACTGTTTATTTAAATTATTAATTATATTACAATAATATATTTACTTTTAATAACTTAATTTTCTTTATAATAATATTCATCTAGTCACGATAGCCGAGTAGTTGGGTGGTCGAAATTCCGAGTCCAGAGACCCGAGTTCGATCCACAGGTAGCAGGTTCGTATCAATGGGTTTTTCAGAAACTTATGTACGAATTATATTGTTGGCTTGTAGATAAAGGCGGCGACGAGCTCACCACCTGTCACGTTGTCCTGAAAATATCTTCGGTGGAAGGTGGGTCAATGGGACTTAATTGTCCAGACTAGACATCTGTCTGCCCCTGTATTGGGAATTGCGTGAACATATTTATTTATTTATTTTACGATATTATTTTATGATTTATTTTACAATATTGGAGTAGGTAAGCCCCCTAAACACCATGAACGGGTTCATGCCTTGTCGTGGCGGTGAGGCTTAGTAACCGTGGATTAGACACCCATTGAACCAAGAAGAACCCATATGGCCGGCCAAACTTAGCGAGGTATGGCCGGCCCAAGGTGACTGCTCCAATTGGGCTTTGTCAGCCTACCTCAGATGCGTGTTGGTGGGCTGTGGGGGAAGTTTTTGCATCATTGCCTTCGCATCGCTCTCCGTGCCCTCCACAACCGAGGAGGAGTTGCGGACGAAGAGAGGTTTTGGTATTACGTTTCGCCATGCTCCCCGTACATTGCGACTCTAGCGGAGGTCGCGCCGATTTGTGCTGAGGTGGGGCCCCGCGGGAGAGTAGTGTCGGTATTGTGAGGCGCGCTTCGCGGTCGAAATGTGGTCTGCGGTGGAGCCAAAGTTCAAATTCGCCCCGGGGTAACGGGTGGGCTGGTGCTAGGCAAGAGCCACCTGCTTGTTTTCAATCCTATCTTATAAAAAAAAAATAAAACTCTGTAGCGCTAAGCGTTGGGTTGGACTCTAAGACGGCGATGGGTCAACCACCTATCACGTTGTCCCAAATAGGCTTCAGTATTGGGTGGGTCGGAAGAACTTAATTGTAAAGACTTAATTGTTGAAAAAAAGGTTACCTTTTATACTGTAAATAAGGTACTTTGGGCACGTTGAGCGAATGTGCGAACACCGAATGGTAAAAAAAATATATAGCGCGAAAGTAAATATTAAAAGCTGTAGAGGTAGGCCGAGACAAACTTTCAAGGACCATGTGAGCAAATTGCTCGAAGAGGGGGGAAAAGTCCTCATATAACTAGATATGCATGAATGAGGAACATGATGAATCTTAATTAAACGAAAGAGGTATGTGCGGACCCCGTCAGGTATCGAGCGTGAAGATAAATAAACAAAATTTTCTACTATTCGGCTAAGAACAAATTAATTCAGGATAACAATAGCACTATACAATTTGTCGTATAGATAATTCACGCTTTACATCCGTGCCAACTTGGATTCACAAATGATCAGATAAACTGAGCAATAACCGTTAATGATACCGGAAATGAGCTGAACTTTTAAACAATGCTTTGAGTGCCAGCTGTTTCTCAGTTATTGTAATTTGGCAAAATTTTTCTGCTTCTAAATTATCACAATGGCTTTTAGCAAGAATTGCAAGGAAGATAAAGCTTCGCTATCAGTGTGTACTTATAAAAAATACCTTCACGCCATTCCCAATACTGGCATTAACGGAGATTTAGACAATTAAGTCCTTTCGACCCACCTTTCACTCAAGAATTTTTCGGACATCGTGACAAGTGGTGAGCCTGTCGCCATATTTATGTCAAGAGTTCCCTGAAAAGATCAACAGCAAAGAGATGCATGAGCTGATGGCAGCTAGGAAGAAGGAACCTGGTGAAACCTACATGCAGTACATGCTAAAGATGAAGGAGATGGGCAAGCGCGCTAGGTTCAATGACAATGTGGCAATACAGTACATTGTTGAGGGCATTCAAGATAGTGAAGTAAACAAGACTATACTTTATGGCGCTGTTACATACTCAGTACTCAAAGATAGATTAAAGCTGTATGAACAAATGAAGGAGAGGTCAGAGGCTAAAAGAAGCTCTGCACCAAAGGAGACCAGCGAGCGACAAGGTTCGAGACGACCAACGACGAGTGGCAAACAGCAGACAGGTGGTCAGCAGCGGAGACGGTGCTACAACTGTGGGGAGAATGACCATATGGCGAGCGACTGTCCCACAGGAATCAAGTGTTTTCGCTGTAATGCATTCGGACATTTGAGTAAGCATTGCAAAGTCGAGGTTCCACAATCCTCCGCTAGACGTGATGGCGCTGTTGGCAGCGGAAGCGGCGGAAATGCATTCAAATTTGGCGGCGCCGGAGTGCCAGCCAATAAGACGACGCCTCGAAGATTCGATCAACCAAACATGAAGCCGAGGGCGGCCATGTTTGCAAGTGATTGTCAAAACACGACAACAGCCAATGAGGAGCGAGAGTTCACGTTTGACAATGAAAACGGAGAACATGGCGGAATGTTTCACATTCAAAACAATAACAAAGACGAGTTTAAGTTGAAAGTGCAGAAAAACCCATGAAAATGATGGAAATGTGTGGTTTTCAAGTCAAGACATTACTAGACACAGGATCATGTGCGAATCTAGTGGCCGACGACCAGTTTATGGCGTTTAACATCGAGAAATACGACGACAACTTGGTGATATCTGGACTTGGCCAAACAAAGGTGAAATCGAGCGGACAGTTTCGTGCTAACGTGACGATCGACGGAGAGCTCTACGAAGACGTGACATTCCATGTAGTGCCTAGAGACTGTATGCCGTTTACGGTTATTTTAGGGCAAGAATTTCTGAGTGAATTAGTGATGGTGTTATGTGATGGAGAGGCGAAGTTGTACCCGAAAGATGATGAATGGTGGAAGAGAGTTGATTGTTTTGCTAACCAAATTGAGTTAACAGGTTGTGCAGCAGGTGTAAACACTGAGAGCAGGTGGAGCAAATGGTATTGGATTACAAACCGTGCCAAACTAAAGAAGCACCAGTACAATTGAAGATTGTGTTGAAGGACGACATCCCAGTTGCCCAACGCCCACGACGGCTGGCGTTGACGGAGCAAAAGTTAGTGGAAGACCAGGTAGAGGAGTGGATAGAGAAAGGCATTGCGCGGGTAAGTTTTTCTGAATATGCTAGTCCCCTGGTGTTGGTCAAGAAGAAAGATGACACTACTAGAGTCTGTGTCGACTACAGGCTACTAAACAAGAAGATTCTTAAAGATGAATTCCCTTTGCCAATCATAGATGACGTGATTGACAAACTGAAAGACGGCAAGATATTTAGCGTATTAGATCTCAAAAACGGATTTTTTCATTTGAAGGTGAGCACTGACTCCTCGTCAGTGCCATACACATCATTTGTGACGCATCATGGGCAGTTCGAATTTCTGAGGGCACCATTTGGATTGACTTCATCGCCTAAGTGTTTCATGAGATTTATAACGATTATATTCAGAGATCTAATAGCAAAGAATGTGATGATGATATTTATAGACGATATTATTATTCCAGCAATCAGCGAGGTCGAAGCCGTGGAAAGACTACAACAAGTTCTGAATGTGGCAGCTGATTATGGTCTAGAGATAAATTGGAAGAAGGCAAGGCTTTTAAATGAAGAGATTGAGTTCCTAGGACATCGTATCAAAGACGGAGAAGTACGACCCAGCCGTGAGAAGATAGACGCTGTGGTGAGATTCCCAGAACAGAAGAACACAAAACAGGTGATGAGTTTTATTGGATTAACTTCATACTTCAGAAAGTATATCAAAGACTACGCAAAGATTGCAAAACCATTGACGGATTTACTCAGAAAGGATGACAGATTTAATTTTGGTGGAGAACAAAGATGTGCGTTCAATGAATTGAAGCAGAAGTTGAGGACAGATCCAGTGTTGAAGATCTATAATCCCAGACTACCTACGGAGTTGCACACAGATGCATCTAGCCAAGCTTTAGCCGCAATACTATTGCAAAGACATGCCGATGGTGACCTACACCCAGTACACTACATGAGTCATAAAACAAGTGATGCAGAGAGCCGGTATAGCAGCTATGAGCTAGAAGCATTAGCTGTAATTCAAGGAGTGAAAAAGTTTAGACAATACCTGTACGGAGTACACTTCAAGATAGTGACAGACTGCAAGGCATTCGAAATGACACTGAGAAAGAAAGATTTAGCTCAAAAGTGGCAAGATGGGCTTTGTTTTAGACGAGTATGATTTCGAAATAGAGCACAGAGCAGGAACGAAGATGAAGCATGCTGATGCACTGAGCAGAAACCCATGCGTGCTAGCTATAACAAGCTTACATGACGAGATGAGACACAATCAAGAATCAGACGATGAGCTGAATGCTATCAGAACGATTATACTACAGGACGGACAATACAACGACTACTGGATGGACAATGGAATTATTTACAAAGGAGATCAGAAGCAGATGGTGGTACCAAGATCTATGGAGAAGGAAATAATCAAAAGATTCATGAGAATGGGCATTTTGCAACAAGAAAGATGAAAGAAGCCATAAATAAAGACTATTACATAAAGAACCTTGACAAGAGAATTGAAGAAGTCATACATAGTTGTATCCCGTGCCTATTGGCTACAAGAAAGGCTGGCAAAGCAGAAGGATTTTAAATCCAATCAATAAAGAAGGAACACCCCTGCATACCCTTCATTTAGATCACATAGGACCACTCACGGAGACGAGGAAGCAGTACAATCATATTTTGACAGTGATTGATGCCTTTACGAAGTTTGTGTGGCTTTACCCCACGAAGTCAACAACATCCGCAGAAGTACTGACGAAGATGCAAGCACACCAGCAGATATTTGGCAACCCTACCAGAATCATAACTGATAGAGGAACAGCATTCACGAGTGGCGACTTCACGAAATACTGTCTAGATGAAAACATAGAGCATGCGAAGATCACGACGGGAGTACCACGAGGAAACGGTCAGGTGGAGAGGGTTCACCGCATACTCACTCCAATGTTTACGAAGCTGTGTATAGAGGACAAATTGTTATGGTACAAACATGTGAGCAGAGTACAGAGAGCGCTGAACAACACATACCAGAGGAGTACAGATACCACACCTTTTGAGTTGATGGTGGGCTCAAAGATGAAATGTAAAGATGACCTACAAATTGTTGAACTACTGCAGCAAGAGCTAGCAGAACAACACAACGAACAGAGAGAAGAACTGAGGCAGAAGGCCAAAGAACAAATCCAGAAAGTACAGGAAGAAAACAGAAAGACCTATGATAAGAAAAGGAAGGACAGCAACAAGTACGAGCTAGATGAGCTAGTTGCTATCAAGAGAACGCAGTTTGGACCAGGGTTGAAACTGAAACCGAAGTTTTGGACCTTACAAAGTAGTGAAGATAAAACGAAATGACCGCTATGATGTGGAGAAGGTGTACGACACTACAGAAGGGTTGAACAAGACATCAAGCTCAGCTGATTTGATGAAGAGGTGGCCTGAGATGATGATTAATGTGTCTTAATATTTTTGTATGTTTCAGGTGAACACTAATTTTTGATGATTGGTGAACACTAAGTTTTTCAGCAGTATGTGTAAGAGTGGATGAAGAATGAATGTTAAAGTAGGATATTTTTATTGTTGTTTTTGTGTTATAAAGTAACAACGTGTTACACCATAAGGTGTTATTTTCTTTTAAAAGTTTAGTGATGATGTAATCTATGTTCCTACTAGATTAAAAATAAAGTTTTTTATTAAAATGTAAACCATATCTGAGGACAGATATGAAAGCAGGATGGCCGAGTGTAGGATGTGTAAATGAGTGAGAGAAAGGATAAGTGAGACTAAGAGGGAAGATATGACAGAATGATAGAATATGACAGATGAGATAGAATGATGTGTGAGGGAGAGAGAAGACGAATGGCGTACGTGAAAGGAAGAAGAAAGTGATAAGACGAAATTAATATTCTAAAATAGTAAAAGTGAAAATAAAAGACTGAAGTGAGTTGAAAAACCAATTATTTCATTTAATCAGGATAATCCCTACATACATATTTAGGAGGATTTGTCAGAATTTAACTATGTTCTAAAGCATATATATGAAAAAAAGTACTCCTAAATTACTGAATTCACATGATGAGAACACAGCTTGCACGCCTGGCAGTTAATGGAAGCTCAACTCATTTTCAGTTTCAATAAGGGTTATGGCTCTGTAAAATTGCATATTTGTTAACACAATTTGGCTAGAATTCAGCTAAAAGTGACAGTAGATATATATCGAGTTTGTTGTTACACGGTTCGTTAATCGCGAGAAAACAATATTGGAAATTTAAAACCTAACGAGTTTTCGAAAACTATGCTGGCCAGTTTCATTTGTGTATTTTTTTTAATTTAATTTTACAAAATTAGAAATAGGCCAGATTTAATCATTTATTTAAAATTCATTTTAATATACGTCAACGTAATGGACAAGCAACTACTGTCAGTTTATTGGTACTAATTTTATTCAAAACTTAATTTAAAGTTTGATTTCGTAACACAATTGAGTAATAAACATCTGAAACATACGACGCTTTAATGTTGATCATATGAATTTAAACTGCTAACGAGACAACTAACATCGTTAACGCTAACTAAAATTAAAATAACAGTCGTGGAACTACTGTCTGAAATTACGGCCGCAACCTACCGAACAAAGGTTAAAATTAAAACGAAAATAAGACAAATGTTTAACAGATGAATCATTTATTTTTTATAATGTTTAGTACATTAATACTGTTTATTTAAATTATTAATTATATTACAATAATATCTTTACTTTTAATAACTTAATTTTCTTTATAATAATATTCATCTAGTCACGATAGCCGAGTGGTTGGGTGGTCGAAATTCCGAGTCCAGAGACCCGAGTTCGATCCACAGGTAGCAGGTTCGTATCAATGGGTTTTTCAGAAACTTATGTACGAATTATATTGTTGGCTTGTAGATAAAGGCGGCGACGAGCTCACCACCTGTCACGTTGTCCTGAAAATATCTTCGGTGGAAGGTGGGTCAATGGGACTTAATTGTCCAAACTAGACATCTGTCTGCCCCTGTATTGGGAATTGCGTGAACATATTTATTTATTTATTTTACGATATTATTTTATGATTTATTTTACAATATTGGAGTAGGTAAGCCCCTAAACACCATGAACGGGTTCATGCCTTGTCGTGGCGGTGAGGCTTAGTAACCGTGGATTAGACACCCATTGAACCAAGAAGAACCCATATGGCCGGCCAAACTTAGCGAGGTATGGCCGGCCCAAGGTGACTGCTCCAATTGGGCTTTGTCAGCCTACCTCAGATGCGTGTTGGTGGGCTGTGGGGGAAGTTTTTGCATCATTGCCTTCGCATCGCTCTCCGTGCCCTCCACAACCGAGGAGGAGTTGCGGACGAAGAGAGGTTTTGGTATTACGTTTCGCCATGCTCCCCGTACATTGCGACTCTAGCAGAGGTCGCGCCGATTTGTGCTGAGGTGGGGCCCCGCGGGAGAGTAGTGTCGGTATTGTGAGGCGCGCTTCGCGGTCGAAATGTGGTCTGCGGTGGAGCCAAAGTTCAAATTCGCCCCGGGGTAACGGGTGGGCTGGTGCTAGGCAAGAGCCACCTGCTTGTTTTCAATCCTATCTTATAAAAAAAATAAAACTCTGTAGCGCTAAGCGTTGGGTTGGACTCTAAGACGGCGATGGGTCAACCACCTATCACGTTGTCCCAAATAGGCTTCAGTATTGGGTGGGTCGGAAGAACTTAATTGTAAAGACTTAATTGTTGAAAAAAAGGTTACATTTTATACTGTAAATAAGGTACTTTGGGCACGTTGAGCGAATGTGCGAACACCGAATGGTAAAAAAAATATATAGCGCGAAAGTAAATATTAAAAGCTGTAGAGGTAGGCCGAGACAAACTTTCAAGGACCATGTGAGCAAATTGCTCGAAGAGGGGGGAAAAGTCCTCATATAACTAGATATGCATGTATGAGGAAAATGATGAATCTTAATTAAACGAAAGAGGTATGTGCGGACCCCGTCAGGTATCGAGCGTGAAGATAAATAAACAAAATTTTCTACTATTCGGCTAAGAACAAATTAATTCAGGATAACAATAGCACTATACAATTTGTCGTATAGATAATTCACGCTTTACATCCGTGCCAACTTGGATTCACAAATGATCAGATAAACTGAGCAATAACCGTTAATGATACCGGAAATGAGCTGAACTTTTAAACAATGCTTTGAGTGCCAGCTGTTTCTCAGTTATTGTAATTTGGCAAAATTTTTCTGCTTCTAAATTATCACAATGGCTTTTAGCAAGAATTGCAAGGAAGATAAAGCTTCGCTATCAGTGTGTACTTATAAAAAATACCTTCACGCCATTCCCAATACTGGCATTAACGGAGATTTAGACAATTAAGTCCTTTCGACCCACCTTTCACTCAAGAATTTTTTTCGGACATCGTGACAAGTGGTGAGCCTGTCGCCATATTTATGTCCAAGCCAATGATATAATTCTTACAGAAGTTTTTTATTTTCACAATTAAAAAAATATCTTTACGCCATTCCCAATATACGCGTAGACAGAGTTCTGGAAAATTAAGTAGTTTCGACCCACCTTCCTCTGTCGCAATCTTTATGTCCAATCCAACAATATAAAGCGTATACAATTTTAATAAAAGCCCAATGTTACGAGTCTATCACCTGGCTATTGAACTCAAGTTTCTTGTCTTGAATTTCAATAACCCAACCACTCGTGTGGTGATCGGTATCGTGACTTTTGATTTGAGTGTACTTATATAACCAACGTGCGTTACATAATCGAGCATACATAAGGTTCAGTGCTTGACGACTCAGTCAAGCACTGAACCTTAGACAAAAAGTGCTAAAGTGAAATATTTTAGATCAAAAATACCGGACTGAGGTGAGGCAAGTGTCGTATTAATATTGGCGAAGGTGTGCGGGGTCTGGTACTGCGACAGCCAATTCGCTTGCCAAGCGTGGCGATATTAAAACTCCGAAGGCAGTTTAGTTGAAATTAACATTAAATATTCAAAATTCACGATAGCCTAGTGGTTGGGTGGTTAGAATTTCGAGTCATGAGACTTGTGTTCGATCCCCAGGTGGCAGGCTCGTACCAATGGGTTTTTCAAAAACTTATATACGAATTATATCGTTGGCTTGGACATAAAGACGGCGACGGGCTCACCACCTGTCACGTTGTCTCGAAAATATCTTCGGTGGAAAGTTGGTCAAAGGAACTTAATTTTTTAGACTAGACCTCTGTCTACGCCTGTATTGGGAATGGCGTGAAGATATTTATTTTATTTATTTATAATATTAAATTTTAAAATCAATCTCATGAAGAGTTTGAAACAAATGTGCGATTTATACCTTTCAGCCATTTCGCCTAGAGTATAAAACGCGTATTTCATTTTTATCTTCATAATTATAAACATTTGTTAGCATAAAAATAAAGGATATTTTAATGTAATGTTCCGCCTAAAAGCTTTCGAAACGCGGTGTAATGTACACAGGCCTATATTTTAAAGTTATTACCGATGTTTTGTACCAAGTAATCCTGAAGTGTATTCTCCTGTTTTATGTTCGATAATAGACCTTATGAAGGTTTTAATTCTTTGTAGTGTATGCTACTTATTTACTAAGTGACCTGTTATAGTCCACTGCAGGACTTAATAATCTTTCATAAGGAGGAATTTCTATAATCGCCATGACAATTATGCGAATTTGCAGAGTACCATGAAAAGTCACGGTAGCCGAGTGTGATCGGAATTCGAGTCAAGAGACGAGAGTTAAATCTGGGTAAAGAGTATATGTATATGTTAGGCTCCTTCCAATACTTATTTTAAAAAAAACTTATGTACGATTCATATTATGGCTTGGACATAAAGACGGCGACGGGCTCACCACCTGTCACGTTGTCTCGAAAATATCTTCGGTGGAAAGTTGGTCAAAGGAACTTAATTTTTTAGACTAGACCTCTGTCTACGCCTGTATTGGGAATGGCGTGAAGATATTTATTTTATTTATTTATAATATTAAATTTTAAAATCAATCTCATGAAGAGTTTGAAACAAATGTGCGATTTATACCTTTCAGCCATTTCGCCTAGAGTATAAAACGCGTATTTCATTTTTATCTTCATAATTATAAACATTTGTTAGCATAAAAATAAAGGATATTTTAATGTAATGTTCCGCCTAAAAGCTTTCGAAACGCGGTGTAATGTACACAGGCCTATATTTTAAAGTTATTACCGATGTTTTGTACCAAGTAATCCTGAAGTGTATTCTCCTGTTTTATGTTCGATAATAGACCTTATGAAGGTTTTAATTCTTTGTAGTGTATGCTACTTATTTACTAAGTGACCTGTTATAGTCCACTGCAGGACTTAATAATCTTTCATAAGGAGGAATTTCTATAATCGCCATGACAATTATGCGAATTTGCAGAGTACCATGAAAAGTCACGGTAGCCGAGTGTGATCGGAATTCGAGTCAAGAGACGAGAGTTAAATCTGGGTAAAGAGTATATGTATATGTTAGGCTCCTTCCAATACTTATTTTAAAAAAAACTTATGTACGATTCATATTATGGCTTGGACATAAAGACGGCGACGGGCTCACCACCTGTCACGTTGTCCCAAAAATATCTTCGGTAGAAGGTGGGCCGTAAGGACTCAAATGTCTAGACCTGAGTTGGGAAATGCGTGAAGATATTTTTTTAACTATAGCATCAGAACGCTGAAAATTCTTTATATTTAACCGCTTAATGCTAACTTTTGATCACGTCTATCCGAGAATATGAAGCTGTTTGACGTTAGATCCGGAAAGTATCTATAAAGGCACAACAGACGTGCCCATAGCAATATCGGTACGTTTGATGTGCCCATAAAATTTGTTAAGGATATCATTATATCGTTTAGAATCGAGTTACGTGAATGTTTGTTATATTTCGGGGCAATATTAATATTGGCGATGTGTTCTGTAATCTATATGTATGTGGGCTTTGTTTGACATATTATCTTTTCTTTATCTCTATATCTGAGCTCCCAGGTTCGAATCCCGGACGGGCCAATGTAGTAAAATCACCTTTTCTACATTTTCTCGAATCTGGATGTCTGTGGTGTCTTCGTTCTTTCCGTTGGTTCCATTCCGATCTTCACGCAAATCTGAAATATCTTCACGCAATTCCCAATACAGGGGTAGACAGAGGCCTAGTCTAGAGAATTAAGTCCCTTCGACCCACCTTCCACCGAAGATATTTTCGGGACAACGTGACAGGTGGTGAGCCCGTCGCTGTCTTTATGTCCAAGCCAAAGATATAATTCTTACATAAGTTTTTGAAAAACCCATTGGTACGAGCCTGTCACCGGGTTTAAACTCAGGTCTCTTGACTCGAAATTCTAACCACCCAACCACTCGGCTATCGGGACTTCATGTTATACGTATGTATGGATAATTATCCTAATAGAACATATGTATTAAGGTAATTATATTGTACCGTTAGCTTGGACACTAAGATGACGATAGGCTCACCGCCTGTCGTTACGGTGTTCCAAACAAGCTTCTGTAAAAATTGGGTGGAAAGTACTTCACTTTGTTAACATTACTTTCTTATAATAATATATTAATTTATAATAAATTAATAATATTAAAATTAATAATGGGTGGAAGGTGGGTCAAAGGGACTTAATTGTCTAGACTAGACCTTTTACTACCTCTGTATTGCAAACTGCGTTTGTTTATTTATAATTCTATTAGATTTTGCATGCCCATTAGAGTAGAACATATAGATATAAAGAAAATTGTTAACACCTGTAAATGTGCTATGTTCTTGTAAATAAGCAATTTGAATTTGAATTCATCGTCTGCAACTCTGACTGCTCCAATATGAGAATTTGCGGAAAGAAAAAAAACTGGCCGACGACAATACAACATTTAAGAGTAAACAAATATAAAAAACAGCGATTAATAAAATTTATAATTATTATTCACATATCAAATCAGTTCATTCATGTCGCATGTCAATTATATCGCGGTACCAGACACCTCGCTACATCGACGCGGCTATGCGTCGCCGATCTGTATAATATTTTGTCTGATATTCGTCGAGGCGGCGTCTGTCGGTATTCATTGTTATTTTCAAAACCTTTCCCTTAGTAACCTCTTACGATGCCCAATGCGAAGAAAATAAGGAAATGTATATTATTGCGCCTGTACCATATGGTACGTAATTACTTTATTATACACCACCAAAACTTTAAAAAAAATATAATACAGAAATAAAAAGAGAGACACACGCAACACATACAACAAAACGAACTTATAGCGAAAGAGCGATCTCTTCCAGATAACATGTACTAAGGATACTTTAGTACAAGTCAGGTAATTATTATACAAAGCCAACATGAATATGAAACTAACACAAATAAATAATTAGTAAATACATAGATAGGGACAACATCTTATACATTGCTCTGATCACAAAGTAAGTAGCTAAAGCACTTGTGTTGTGGAATCGGAAACAACGAAACACCAAAAATATAAACAATTTTTTTTCCAGTCATATTTTGATATCATAATCTCAATTAAAAAAATTTTTATAGAAAAAGGAGGCAAACGAGCAGGTGGCTCACGTGATGGTAAGTGACTACCGCCGCCCATGAACACCCGCAATACCAGAGGCATAGCAGATGCGTTGCGGGCCTTAGAGTGCCCCCCTCCCCCCCAAGAATTGGGTTTGTCAGACTTCACGCCGGTATTCTGTGAGGTCGTGGTACTTCCCCTGTCGAGCCAACAACAGCTGATGCGACTGTAATCTACCACTGTAATCAATCAGCTTGCGAATATTTTGGGGTTGTCTTAGATCTGTAGACGTTTAACATACTCGTACATATACGCGTTAATGTCGCTTATTCAAGTAACGTTAACATCTCTCCTAACCTTAAGTTAACAAGGCCGTACCTAATGAGTTTACATACTCTAATAGCAGCAATACTACAACGAAAGTTACTAACTCTAATATGTTTTAATAACTTTAGGGATCCTAATAACACTTTGATGTTTTAACCTACGGTTCCAAATATATTGACGACCTTCGTAGACGAGTGGATAAACGCTTGTTTTCGTGTCTGCTCTGAGGTCACGGGTTCGATGTCCGGACGGGTCAATGTACAAAACTACTTTTTCTATACTGTCTCTGGTCTGGCTATTTGGCTGGCTGATTTCATAATAGTGCTTTAGCTTCTTACTCTGGGATTAGAGCAATGTGTGTGATGTTGTCTTTATCTATGTATGTAATACATTTGTTTGTTTTTATTCATTCAGTGCTGTAAACATTATCAACGAACGTTCCTGTTTAAATAATATTGCTTAGTAACTCTGGCTTCCGTATCTATATAAGAAAAGCTTGTATCGTCAATATGGCTTAGTAGACAAAATACCTGGCGTATACAATATTTACAAGTATGTACAAGATATGAAAGATTTAGTTTTACAAAAGCAGCCCCACACATACGTCCCCCTGTAACAAAGATTGTTGACAAAGATAAAAAAAAACTATCTTCATGCCATTCCCAGACTAGACCATAGACAGAGGTCTCGACAATTAAGTCTTTTCGACCCACCTTTCACCGAGTCACGATAGCCGAGTGGTTGGGTGTTCGAATTCAAGTCACGAGACCCGAGTTCGAGCCCCAAGGATCGTAATAATGGGTTTTTTCAAAAACTTCTCTTCGAATTATATCGTTGGCTTGGACGTAAAGACAAAGATACAAGTTCAAAAATTTTATATCAGCGAAAAGGTAGCATCTCTTCCACGTAGTATATTGAAAAGAACTGATTCCGTGTTGTTTCTTTGCCGTGGGTGTTGTAAGAGGCAACTTATGGAAAAAATTTGAAAATACATTTGGCTACCGACACGACAACCATCCCCAAACGTACTACACCAAAATTTTAAAGACAGAAGAGAAAATATTAAATGTATATTGGTAATGGTTGGACTATTTCCAACCAAAGGTGTAAATAGTCCTCGTGAAGACCAAAAAAGTAGTAAAGCGCAGTATAGTAATGGGTTTACTTGAATTTATGATACGACAAATATAAAATAGGAATAAAACAACTTGACAGTTTATCAATAAACATTTTACTAAAATATATTGTTCACAAAATTTATGCGCAATTTATTACCGTTAAACATGTTGGCAGTAATAAAGCCAGTTTTCATTACTTGCTTTCGTAAATAATGAATAAAATTTATTTCATCAATTTAAAGAGGTGTAATCAGCTATGTGCCGATAGGAAAATATGCACTAAGTACATTGTATAAGAGTTATTTTGAAATGCTGATGTTAATGTTTTCAATATTGCATAAAATTTTCGTAGGTTCACTCACACGCTGTTGGAAGTAAAATTTTCGTTGTTATTATTGTACAAACAGAATTCATGATAAACTTTGCTTCCTGTATACGAACACAATTCCTATTTATAATGACTTTTTGATCAATTAATCATTTGTAGTTATTAATTTCTCTAGTTTTAATGTTGAGCGTGTGAGTCAGGCTAATATATATGTACCAAACGAGACTACGTACTATAAAAACTGCTGTGCTTTCCTGAATACTTATTTCTAGTCTGGGATTTTTGAATATTTCAAATGTTAATTATTCTTTACTAGCGACCCTTTCAGTGGTCGAAATTCGATCTCAATGGCTTACACTCTTTCTTATATCCATCGTTTTTTTTATACTTTCCAAGCGGATTCACGGAGTACCAAACCTTTGCCTTTTACCGTCCTTACACCTCGATACCTTCCTTAAAAGTATGATAATAAAAACATTTTTTATACATTCTATGTTTGGTTTTTGTTTCGATTGGTTATTTTACATTAATTTTTCCCTTAATCTCATGATATCCTAATTAAGATAGAGTAAAAAAAAACTTTCACCGAAATCATGCTGCAACTCCTCCAACTTCAAGGATACGTACAAACGAGTACATAGTGACAATAACACATACATTCCTATGATCCCGAAGTAAGCAGCTTAAACACTTGTATTATGACGAACTTACCACAAACATCCAGACCCGAAACCAGATCGAACTCGGGACCTCAGAACTAGCGACGCTATGAGAACCGGTGTGTACGCCACTCGTCCACGGGGGTCGTATTTATTAATTGTATAACAAAAGTATATTACTGCGTATTTGTTATGGCGACAATTTATTAAATTCATTATATAATCACGCGTTTAATGACGTATTGATAGCGCGCGCGCGTTATATGTGCACTGAATAGTCGTAAATGAACGCCGTTTCGCAAATGTCTCGCATGCTGATGAAACTTATGTAAATTATAGCAACTCGTGAAAAACTTTTACGAAGAATTAAAATTATCAAAATTCATCAAATGCCTTCAAAATATGTATTAGAAAACTTGTAGGTAGGTAATATTCTAAATGGCTGTATAAATGTGAATTATTGTATTATTTTACAGTGGTAGAGCCTCGCATCCCTCTCTTTGTCTCATCATCTTTTGTTGTTGCATCAATGGGCCGGCTCGACCAGCGAAGTACCACTACCTCACAAAATACCGGCGTGAAGTAGAAGTCTAAAAAACTTCTGCCTTTTCGTCTGGTGAGTGTAGGTAACCGGAGGCCCACACAACACCCCCCATCCCCAATTCTGAGGGGGGGGGGGCTCTAAGGCCGGCAACGCATCTGCTATGCCCCTGGTATTGCGGGTGTTCATGGGCAACGGTAATCACTTACCATCACGTGAGCCACCTGCTCGTTTGCCTCCCTTTACTATGAAAAAAAGGTAAGTACTTAAAAGTACTGGATGTAGGCCACTCAGGTAAGGACGGTTTAATATTATCTCCTAGCATTCTCATGTGGACCGGTGATCGATGTACCAGACACCTTGCACGTTGAGATAATTATTTTATTAATCATATTTGATAAGATTAGCTATCTTAACACTGAATCTTAACACAGGAATGAATGTTATGTTGTACCTATCTATGTATTTAAGTAATTATTTATTACCTTCTAAGTTTTATATTTGTTTTGAATAACAGCTATATATATATATATATATATATATATAAATATATATATATATATATATATATATATATATATATATATATATATATATATATATATATATATATATATATATATGTATATATATATATATGTATATGTATATGTATATGTATATATATATATATATATATATATATATATATACATATATATATATAGTCGCCGACTTTATGTCCAAGCCAACGATGTTATTCGTACATAAGTTCTTGAAAACCCATTGGTATGAGCCTGCCACATAGGGATCGAACTCGGTATATATATATATATATATATATATATATATATATATATATATATATATATATATATATATATATATATATATATATATATATATATATATATATATATATATATATATATATGTATATATATATATATATACATATATATATATATATACATATATATATATATATATATATATATATACATATATATATATATATATATATATATATATATATATATAGCTGTTATTCAAAACAAATATAAAACTTAGAAGGTAATAAATAATTACTTAAATACATAGATAGGTAACATTCATTCCTCTGGCACTTGCTTATTATAATGACTAAAGGAAAATCCTCATAAATGGTAATTAGTGACGTGTGTTAAGATAGCTAATCTTATCAAATATGATTAATAAAATAATTATCTCAACGTGCAAGGTGTCTGGTATATCGATCACCGGTCCACATGAGAATACTAGGAGATAATATTAAACCGTCCTTACCTGAGTGGCCTACATCCAGTACTTTTAAGTACTTACCTTTTTTCATAGTAAAGGGAGGCAAACGAGCAGGTGGCTCACGTGATGGTAAGTGATTACTGTTGCCCATGAACCCGCAATACCAGGGCATAGCCGATGCGTTGCTGGTTTAGAGCCCTCAGAATTGGGGATGGGGGTGTTGTGGCTCGGTTACCTACATTCACCAGACGAAAAGGCAGAAGTTTTTAGACTTCTACTTCACGCTTGTATTTTGTGAGGTAGTGGTACTTCGCCGGTCGAGCTATCCATTGATGCAACAACAAAAGATGATGAGACAAAGAGAGAGGATGCGAGGCTCCACCACTGTAAAATAATACAATAATTCACATTTATACAGCCATTTAGAATATTACTCACCCAAGGAAGTTTTCTAATACATATTTTGAAGGCATTTGATGAATTTTGATAATTTGCACCAAAGCTATAATGAGTTGCTATAATTTCTATATAAGTTTCTATCAGCATGTGAGACATTTAAACGGCGTTCATTTACGACTATTCAGTACATATAACGCGCGCGCTATCAATACGTCATTAAACGCGTGATTATATAATGAATTTAATAAATTGTCGCCATAACAAATACGGTAATATACTTTTGTTATACAATTAATAAATACGACCCCTGTGGACGAGTGGCGTACACACCTCGGTTCTCATAGCGTCGCTAGTTCTGAGGTCCCGAGTCTGGATCTGGTCTTCCTCGGGTCTGATGTTTGTGGTAAGTTCGTCATAATACAAGTGTTTAAGCTGCTTACTTGGGATCATAGGTATGTGTTATTGTCACTATGTACTCGTTTGTACGTATCCTTGAAGTTGGAGGAGTTGCAGCATGATTTCCCAGAAAGTTTTTTTTTACTCTATCTTAATTAGGATATCATGAGATTAAGGGAAAATTACCGTAAAATAACCAATCGAAACAAAAACCAAACATAGAATGTATAAAAAATGTTTTTATTATCATACTTTTAAGGAAGGTATCGAGGTGTAAGGACGGTAAAAGGCAAAGGTTTGGTACTCCGTGAATCCACTTGGAAAGTATAAAAAAAACGATGGATATAAGAAAGAGTGTAAGCCATTGACGAATTTCGACCACTGAAAGGTCGCTTAGTAAAGAATAATTAACATTTGAAATATTCAAAATCCCAGACTAGAAATAAGTATTCAGGAAAGCACAGCAGTTTTTATAGTACGTAGTCTCGCTCTTGGTACATAAGTATATTAGCCTGACTCACACGTCACCATTAAAACTAGAGAAATTAATAACTAAAAATGATTAATTGATCAAAAGTCATTATAAATAGGAATTGTGTTCGTATACAGGAAGCAAAGTTTATCATGAATTTGTTTGTACAATAATAACAACGAAAATTTTACTTCCAACAGCGTGTGGTGAACCTACGAAAATTTTTATGCAATATTGAAAACATTAACATCAGCATTTCCAAAATAACTCTTATACAATGTACTTAGTGCATATTTTCTCCATCGGCAATATAGCTGATTACACTTTTAAATTGATGAAATAAATTTTATTCATTATTTACGGAAAGCAAGTAATGAAAACTGGCTTTTTATTATCACAACATAAGTTTAACGGTAATAAATTGCGCATAAATTTTGTGAACAATATATTTTAGTAAAATGTTTATTGATAAACTGTCAAGTTGTTTATCTTATTTTATATTTGTCAATATAATTCAAGTAAACCCATTACTATATTGCGCTTTACTAATACTTTTTGTCTTCATTGAGACTATTTACACCTTTGGTTGGAAATAGTCCAACCATTACCAATATACATTTAATATTTTCTCTTCTGTCTTTAAAATTTTGGTGTAGTACGTTTGGGGATTGGTTGTCGTCGGTAGCCAAACGATTTTCAAATTTTTCCCGATAAGTTGCCTCTACAACACCCACGGCAAAGAAACAACACGGAATCAGTTCTTTCAATATACTACGTGGAAGAGATGCTACCTTTTCGCTGATATAAAATTTTTGAACTTTTATCTTTGTCTTTACGTCCAAGCCAACGATATAATTCGAAGAGAAGTTTTGAAAACCCATATTACGACCTCGGGGCTCTGAACCGGGTCCTTCGTGGACTTTGAATCTGAACACCAACAACTCGGTTATCGTGACTCCGGTGAAAGGTGGGTCGAAAAGATCAAAGAATTGTCGTGAGACCTCTGTCTGGTCTAGTCTGGAAATTTGGTATGAAGATAGTTTTTTTTTTATCTTGTCAACAATCTTGTTGGTGGGGGACGTGTGGGGCTGCTTTTGTAAAACTAAATCTTTCATATCTTGTACATACTTGTAAATATTGTATACGCCAGGTATTTTGTCCTACTAAGCCATATTGACGATACAAGCTTTTCTTATATAGATACGTGGAAGCCAGAGTTACCAAGCAATATTATTTAAACAGGAACGTTCTAAGCTGATAATGTTTACAGCACTGAATGAATAAAACAAACAAATGTATTGCTATTACATAGATAAAGACAAATATCACACACATTGCTCTAATCCCAGAGTAAGAAGCTAAAGCACTATTATGAAATCAGCCAGCCAAATAGCCAGACCAGAGTATTGCATAGAAAAAGCAGTTTTGTACATTGACCTGTCCGGACATCGAACTCAGACCTCAGAGCAGAGACGAAAAAATGTAAGCGTTTTTATATATATATATATATATATATATATATATATATATATATATATATATATATATATATATATATATATATATATATATATATATATATATATATATATATATATATATATATATATATATATATATATATATATATATATATATATATATATATATATATATATATATATATATATATATATATATATATATATATATATATATATATATATATATATGTATATATATATATATATATAGTCGCCGACTTTATGTCCAAGCCAACGATGCTATTCGTACATGTTCTGAAAACCCACTGGTACGAGCTTCCGCCACATAGGATCGAACCCCGGGTCTCGACTGAAATCTTGACCACGGCTATCGTAACTTTAGGAACTTTAGGTTTAATAAAAAAAAATATCGTGTCACCCATTCCCAATACAGGTGTAGACAGAGGGGTCTAGACAATTAAGTCTTTTCGAACCCATTAACGTGACAGGTGGTAAGCCTGTTGCCGTCATTATACTCCAATCCTACGATACAAATCGTACATAAGTTTTAAATAAATCTATTGGTACGAGCTTCTACCACTGTATCTCTTTCATTCGAATTCGGATCACGCAACCACTCGCCTGTAATGCTTTAGTTGTTACAGTTGTGGGTGGAATTTTTCGTAATTTTATATTTGTAATTTATTGTATTCACCTTTTAAAATAAGGACAGAGGGTGTTTAATGCTTTTATGAATTCTCTCCCAGTCAATCGGAGAAAGTTTATTTAATTTATTTTATAAAATAGTGCCCCATTTCTGAAGATCTCCTTTTTGTCTCTAACTATACAATTTAAAGAGGCGCATCCACAGGTATTAGATTTCTTTGCATTATACTTTACAGTAAAAGAACTAATAGAATTTATTTCATTTCCTAAATGGATTTTCGTTTTGCTTCACAAAATATTTGTTCATTAAAAGTTTTAACAAGTAACAATCGTTTAAAAGCCTGTGTAGTTTTCGAACTTGTTAATATTCAGTTTTAGATTTTACAATTTCAAATTTTAACTAAGTTTTATATTTGTTTTGAATAACAGCTATATATATATATATATATATATATATATATATATATATATATATATATATATATATATATATATATATATATATATATATATATATATATATATATATATATATATATATATATATATATATATATATATATATATATATATATATATATATATATATATATATATATATATATATATATATATATAGTCGCTGACTTTATGTCCAAGCCAACGATGTTATTCGTACATAAGTTCTTGAAAACCCATTGGTATGAGCCTGCCACATAGGGATCGAACTCGGTATATATATATATATATATATATATATATATATATATATATATATATATATATATATATATATATATATATATATATATATATATATATATATATATATATATATATATATATATATATATATATATATATATATATATATATATATATATATATATATATATATATATATATATATATATATATATATATATATATATATATATATATATAGTCGCCGACTTTATGTCCAAGCCAACGATGTTATTCGTACATAAGTTCTTGAAAAACCCATTGGTACGAGCCTGCCACATAGGGATCGAACTCGGGTCTCTCGACTCGAAATTCCGACCACCCACGGCTATCGTAACTTTTTAGGAACTTTAGGGTTTAATAAAAAAAATATCGTCACTCCATTCCCAATACAGGTGTAGACAGAGGTCTAGACAATTAAGTCTTTTCGAACCCATTAACGTGACAGGTGGTAAGCCTGTTGCCGTCATTATACCCAATCCTACGATACAAATCGTACATAAGTTTTTAAAATAACCCATTGGTACGAGCCTACCACTCGTATCTCTTCATTCGAATTCCGATCACGCAACCACTCGCCTGTAATGCTTTAGTTGTTATATAGTTGTGGGTGGAATTTTTCGTAATTTTATATACTTGTAATTTATTGTATTCACCTTAAAATAAGGACAGAGGGTGTTCTTAATGCTTTAGCGGAATTCTCTCCCAGTCAATCGGAGAAAGTTTTATTATATTTATTTTATATAATAGTGCTTTTAGCTTCTTACTCTGGGATTAGAGCAATGTGTGTGATGTTGTCTTTATCTATGTATGTAATACATTTGTTTGTTTTTATTCATTCAGTGCTGTAAACATTATCAACGAACGTTCCTGTTTAAATAATATTGCTTAGTAACTCTGGCTTCCGTATCTATATAAGAAAAGCTTGTATCGTCAATATGGCTTAGTAGACAAAATACCTGGCGTATACAATATTTACAAGTATGTACAAGATATGAAAGATTTAGTTTTACAAAAGCAGCCCCACACATACGTCCCCCTGTAACAAAGATTGTTGACAAAGATAAAAAAAAACTATCTTCATGCCATTCCCAGACTAGACCATAGACAGAGGTCTCGACAATTAAGTCTTTTCGACCCACCTTTCACCGAGTCACGATAACCGAGTTGTTGGGTGTTCGGAATTCAAGTCACGAGACCCGAGTTCGAGCCCCAAGGATCGTAATAATGGGTTTTTTCAAAAACTTCTCTTCGAATTATATCGTTGGCTTGGACGTAAAGACAAAGATAAAAGTTCAAAAATTTTATATCAGCGAAAAGGTAGCATCTCTTCCACGTAGTATATTGAAAAGAACTGATTCCGTGTTGTTTCTTTGCCGTGGGTGTTGTAAGAGGCAACTTATGGAAAAAATTTGAAAATGCATTTGGCTACCGACACGACAACCATCCCCAAACGTACTACACCAAAATTTTAAAGACAGAAGAGAAAATATTAAATGTATATTAGATGGTTGGACTATTTCCAACCAAAGGTGTAAATAGTCCTCGTGAAGACCAAAAAAGTAGTAAAGCGCAGTATAGTAATGGGTTTACTTGAATTTATGATACGACAAATATAAAATAGGAATAAAACAACTTGACAGTTTATCAATAAACATTTTACTAAAATATATTGTTCACAAAATTTATGCGCAATTTATTACCGTTAAACATGTTGGCAGTAATAAAGCCAGTTTTCATTACTTGCTTTCGTAAATAATGAATAAAATTTATTTCATCAATTTAAAGAGGCGCATCCATGGTATTTATTTCACTATACTTTACAGTAAAAGAACTAATAGAACTTTATTTCATTTCCTAAATGGATTTTCGTTTTGCTCGTAAATATTTGTTCATTAAAAGTTTTAACAAGTAACAATCGTTTGCGCCCGGTGTAGTTTTCGAACTTGTTAATATTCAGTTTTAGATTTTACAATTTCAATTTTTAACTAACTTTTGTATTTTTTCTCATTGGCGTTGTCTTCTGTATTGAAAAAGAAAATATTTTAATTAAATTTGCAACAAGACTTGTTTAATTAAAGTGCACAACTGTCTTAAACAATTGTCGTTTGTTCTTTTAATGAATTTAATAAATTGTCGCCATAACAAATACGCAGTAATATACTTTTGTTATACAATTAATAAATACGACCCCGTGGACGAGTGGCGTACACACCGGTTCTCATAGCGTCGCTAGTTCTGAGGTCCCCGAGTTCGATCTGGTTTCGGGTCTGGATGTTTGTGGTAAGTTCGTCATAATACAAGTGTTTAAGCTGCTTACTTCGGGATCATAGAATGTATGTGTTATTGTCACTATGTACTCGTTTGTACGTATCCTTGAAGTTGGAGGAGTTGCAGCATGATTTCGGTGAAAGTTTTTTTTACTCTATCTTAATTAGGATATCATGAGATTAAGGGAAAAATTAATGTAAATAACCAATCCGAAACAAAACCAAACATAGAATGTATAAAAATGTTTTTATGTGCACCAAGGAAGGTGTCGAGGTGTGGACATTAAAGGCAAAGGTTTGGTACTCCGTGAATCCGCTTGGAAAGTATAAAAAAAACGATGGATATAAGAAAGAGTGTAAGCCATTGAGATCGAATTTCGACCACTGAAAGGGTCGCTAGTAAAGAATAATTAACATTTGAAATATTCAAAAATCCCAGACTAGAAATAAGTATTCAGGAAAGCACAGCAGTTTTTATAGTACGTAGTCTCGTTTGGTACATAGCCTGACTCACACGCTCAACATTAAAACTAGAGAAATTAATAACTACAAATGATTAATTGATCAAAAAGTCATTATAAATAGGAATTGTGTTCGTATACAGGAAGCAAAGTTTATCATGAATTCTGTTTGTACAATAATAACAACGAAAATTTTACTTCCAACAGCGTGTGAGTGAACCTACGAAAATTTTATGCAATATTGAAAACATTAACATCAGCATTTCAAAATAACTCTTATACAATGTACTTAGTGCATATTTTCCTATCGGCACATAGCTGATTACACCTCTTTAAATTGATGAAATAAATTTTATTCATTATTTACGAAAGCAAGTAATGAAAACTGGCTTTATTACTGCCAACATGTTTAACGGTAATAAATTGCGCATAAATTTTGTGAACAACATATTTTAGTAAAATGTTTATTGATAAACTGTCAAGTTGTTTTATTCCTATTTTATATTTGTCGTATCATAAATTCAAGTAAACCCATTACTATATTGCGCTTTACTACTTTTTTGGTCTTCACGAGGACTATTTACACCTTTGGTTGGAAATAGTCCAACCATTACCAATATACATATAATATTTTCTCTTCTGTCTTTAAAATTTTGGTGTATTACGTTTGGGGATGGTTGTCGTGTCGGTAGCCAAATGCATTTTCAAATTTTTTCCATAAGTTGCCTCTTACAACACCCACGGCAAAGAAACAACACGGAATCAGTTCTTTTCAATATACTACGTGGAAGAGATGCTACCTTTCGCTGATATAAAATTTTGAACTTTTATCTTTGTCTTTACGTCCAAGCCAACGATGTTATTCGTACATAAGTTCTTGAAAACCCATTGGTATGAGCCTGCCACATAGGATCGAACTCGGTATATATATATATAGTCGCCGACTTTATGTCCAAGCCAACGATGTTATTCGTACATAAGTTCTTGAAAACCCATTGGTATGAGCCTGCCACATAGGATCGAACTCGGTATATATATATATAGTCGCCGACTTTATGTCCAAGCCAACGATGTTATTCGTACATAAGTTCTTGAAAACCCATTGGTATGAGCCTGCCACATAGGATCGAACTCGGTATATATATATATATATATATATATATATATATATATGTATATGTATATATATATATGTATATGTATATATATATATATAAATATATATATATATGTATATATATATATATATATGTATATGTATATGTATATGTATATGTATATATATATATATATGTATATGTATATATATATATGTATATATATATATGTATATATATATATATAAATATATATATATATGTATATGTATATATATATATGTATATGTATATGTATATATATATATATATATATATATATATGTATATGTATATGTATATGTATATATATATATATATAGTCGCCGACTTTATGTCCAAGCCAACGATGTTATTCGTACATAAGTTCTTGAAAACCCATTGGTATGAGCCTGCCACATAGGGATCGAACTCGGTATATATATATATAGTCGCCGACTTTATGTCCAAGCCAACGATGTTATTCGTACATAAGTTCTTGAAAACCCATTGGTATGAGCCTGCCACATAGGGATCGAACTCGGTATATATATATATATATATATATATGTATATATATATATATATATATATATATATATATATATATATATATATATATATATATATATATATATATATATATATATATATATATATATATATATATATATATATATATATATATATATATATATATATATATATATATATATATATATATATATATATATATATATATATATATATATATATATATATATATATATATATATATATATAGTCGCCGACTTTATGTCCAAGCCAACGATGTTATTCGTACATAAGTTCTTGAAAACCCATTGGTATGAGCCTGCCACATAGGGATCGAACTCGGGTCTCTCGACTCGAAATTCCGACCACCCACGGCTATCGTAACTTTTAGGAACTTTCGGGTTTAATAAAAAATATCGTCACTCCATTCCCAATACAGGTGTAGACAGAGGTCTAGACAATTAAGTCTTTTCGAACCCATTAACGTGACAGGTGGTAAGCCTGTTGCCGTCATTATACCCAATCCAACGATACAAATCGTACATCAGTTTTTAAAATAACCCATTGGTACCACTCGTATCTCTTCATTCGAATCCCGATCACGCAACCACTCGCCTGTAATGCTTTAGTTGTTATATAGTTGTGGGTGGAATTTTTCGTAATTTTATATACTTGAAATTTATTGTATTCACCTTAAAATAAGGACAGAGGGTGTTCTTAATGCTTTAGCGGAATTCTCTCCCAGTCAATCGGAGAAAGTTTTATTATATTTATTTTATAAAATAGTGCCCCATTTCTGAAGATCTCCTTTATGTCTCTAACCATACAATTTAAAGAGGCGCATCCATGGTATTTATTTCTACTATACTTTACAGTAAAAGAACTAATAGAATTTCTTATTTCATTTCCTAAATGGATTTTCGTTTTGCTCGTAAATATTTGTTCATTAAAAGTTTTAACAATTAACAATCGTTTGCGCCCGGTGTAGTTTTCAAACTTGTTAATATTCAGTTTTAGATTTTACAATTTCAATTTTTTAACTAACTTTTGTATTTTTTCTCATTGGCGTTGTCTTCTATATTGAAAAAGAAAATATTTTAATTAAATTTGTAACAAGACTTGTTTAATTAAAGTGTACAACTGTCTTAAACAATTGTCGTTTGTTCTTTTAATCCTTTATAAATGTGTAAAATATGAAAAAAATTATGTCTATTCGACCCACCTTCCACCGAAGATTCTATATGGATTATAAAAAGTTTGGTTAGAGAAAAGTCATGATACTGCCGAGTGTTTGGTTGACCGCAATTCACGTCAAAAGACCTGAGTTCCATATTCGGGTTGCAGGCTCGTACCAATCGGTTTTTTTATTTATGAACAATTAATCTCATTGATTTGGACATAAAGACTGACGCGTGACAGGTGATGTGGCGACTGGCACATCACCTGTCACGTTGTCCTGTTGATTTGTGTGTTGCTTCCGAGATACCAATTATTTAGTTTTACTAAATTATTTAGTTTTAAGTATGTATTACACCTCCATCATCATCATCATATCAGCCTATCCGATGTCCACTGCTGAACATGGGCCTCCCCAAAGATTGCCACATATAACGGTCCTGTGTCATCTGCATCCATCAACTCCCCGCAGCACTATGCAGGTCGTCGCTCCATCTTGTGGGGGGTCGCCCTACGCTGTGTTTGCCTATACGAGGTTGCCACTCGAGAACCTCTCTTCCTGATATAATAAAACTTTCGAGCGCCATTATTAATCAAAAACGGCTAGTCATTCTAATTTCAATGAAGACAAGGGGTGGTCCCTGCCGCCTACTTGGATGGTCGGATTGTGAAACGCGACGCGTAATAATAACAATATTACTTTACTGATGATTACGTAGTGGATATAGTACATTTTATGCGCCTTTAAACTGTAACAATCGCCCTCGCCATGTTCTTCGTCAACGCCGGCGCACCACGCGCCCCCGTGTGTGAAGCCGCGCGTTACGCGTTCAAAAGCGCAGGGCTTGGCGACGCGCGACCGCAAACTTGTCCCAGTCACCGTAATGAAAGACCTGCGAAAGGTCCAAAACTAGTCGGTATCACCACCGATTTTTTAGACGTGAGTTTAGCAGTTTTCAATTATTTAATATTACACTCTAAATGTTTATTTCACTTTAATCGTGTGCTTAACGGAATTACGTCTAATACAAATTGTAGTACTCAATGTAAATACTCTCGTAGACAAAGGCTCCGCGTAAACTAGACGAAACCTTTATTTACTATCGATACTCTAACACAAAGATAACACCTTGAAAGTAAAAGAGCAAACACGGCAAGTGTCTTCTCAGACAGGAAATGTGTTTGAGTTACGTAAACACAAGTCTTAGTTGAAGAGGTATTACTATCGCTTTTATTGGGTTTGCTGATACTATAACATTTTTGGTGTCATCAATCGAATAATAACATATCAAGAGTTTATCATTAAAGAAACAAAATTATGTTTATATTCATAATGCTACATATTAACTATATCGTCACGCCATTACATACAGGGGTAAACGGAGATCTGGACAATTAAATCTTTTCGACGAAACCTTCCACCGAAGAAATTTTTTGGGACAACGAGACATGTGGTGTCGATATAAATCGTACATATGTTTTGAAAAATCCATTGGTACGAGATAGAACTCGGGTCTCGTGACTCGAATTCCGATCACCTAGCTCGGCTATCGTGACTTTCGTACTTATTAACTAACACCTACATTAACCATAGAGCCCTATCTTTCTAGGTATGGTACCAAGAACGGTAGTTGCGTTTCCACGTTGAATGGCCAGACTTCACCGTTGAGCAAAAAAGAACCAGTCCTCTTGTCACCAGCGACTATGAACAGTCGCAGACACAATTCTCTTCGCAACTGCATTGCGCTAGCACCACAAAGTTTCAAAGACTCATATTTTTATATGAGATATATCATTATTGTAAGTATTTGTAGGTAATTCGTTCCTTACTAATAACCATGGCAAGCCGCAATATGCAAGTCCTGTCATTCATAGATGTTTAGTTCTTAGAATGATTTGTGATTTTTTTAAATTTATTGGTTGTACTTAGATTAAACTTCTGTTTTTTTAATAACAACATTAAAAAAAACAGCGTGATCGAGTGACGTGCAAACCTGCTTTCCAGATTTTATCAGTTCTGAAGTTCAATTTCCTGAGGTGTTTACACTACAATTTTATTCTATATTCTATCGGGTCGGTGTTATATTCAAGTGCCTTTGTTACTAACAGAGATCAGAGCAATTCACGTAACGTTGTCCGCATTTATTGAAGAAAAATTATAGAGGTGTAGGTAAAATTTCGAATTCAAAACTTATTATATGACTAAACTTTATCCGTATGAGATAATTGTATTATTATTCTATAATCTATAAAGTCACGATAGCCCAGTGGTCGATAGACCCGAGTTCGATCCCCAGGTGACAGGCTCGTACCAATGGATTTTTCAAATAACTTATGTACGAATTATATCGTTGGCTTGGACATAAAGACGGCAACGGGCTCACCACCTGTCATGTTGTCTCGAAAATATCTTCGGTGGAAGGTGGGTCGAAGGGACTTAATTGACTAGACTAGATCTCTGTCTACCCCTGTATTGGGAATTTCGTGAAGATATTTATTTATTATATTCAAGATAAGATTAGGTTAAGAAAATTCGTCGGTTAAAACAACTTATTGGATAAGGTATCTTACAAAGCATAAGAATGAAAGGAATTCCAATATCCGATCAGCAAAAGTATGACAAAGTTGGATTGAGCGACAGTTTCCTTAAACGAAATTCCTTTTTGATTAAACTAAACTTAGCAAAAGTATCGATAAAATCTACAAAAATACTCCCATATAACTTTGTAACATTTAAGAATTATAATAAAATGTCCTATTAATGCTGGAATATATTAATTAGGTTACTATGAAATGCTTATCATCTATATTCCATCAAAATATTTTGTTACTGTTACCGCATAGCATTTTTTTTTTACTTTTAAAAAGTTTCAGGAGAGATAATGAATACGTTTAATTCGTACTTCCTGAATAAAATGATAAAAAAATAAATAAATTTACCCAATTCCCCATACAGGTGTAGACAGAGGTCTAGTTAAACAATTAAGTCCCTTCGACCCACCTTCCACAGAAAATATTTTCGGGACAAAGTGACAGGTGGTGAGCCCGTTGCCGTCTTTATTTCCAACGATATAATTCGTACATAAGTTTTTGAAAAACCCATTGGTACGAACCTGCCACCTGGAGATCGAACTCGGGTCTCTTGACTCGAAATTCCGACCACCCAACCACTCGGCTAACGTGACTTTACTTCCTGAATACTCTACTATTATAAATGTGAAACAATGTACTTAAAAACTTTTAGGTGTTTGAATGTTTGTTACACAATCACGTCAAAATGGAAGAGCGAGCATGCACATTTGGCACACCGATACTTTAAAAAAATCCTTTGGTAGAGATCTGTTCCTGTTCCGAAAAGGACCCAAATAAAAGGTAGCAACTGGCGGATTGAATACCTTATAGCATTCTCTACCAGTCAACCCTGGGCGAAAAGAGAATGAAAGGCAGGTGTATTAAAAGGAAAATAATAAAAATAATCAGGTGAAGTTAATAACATTTGATAATTTGCGGGGATAATAATAAATTAAAAAGAAATGAAAAATTTGTCAGACTGAATCATTTTTCTGAAGATACTCTCGAAATTTTTTTAAAGGAATGTTTATTAGGAGCTTCCTTGACATCAGCAAGAAGAGCGTTCCAAAGGAGCGTAGACTGAACAGTAAATGAGGAGCTAAAGAATACAGTACTGTGGTGTGGAATATAGATTTTGAGACAATTTAGGAAACGGGGTAGCGAGTCATGCGTGGAATAAGGATATTCAAAATTATTCTTAAGATAGGATGACATTGGATATGATAGGGGACATTGGATTATTTAAAAATTGGAGTTTTAATATAATATTTTAATGTTAATAATATTTTAATATAATATAGGAATTTTTACTCTTTTTTTATTTTTTTCTATCTGAAGAAGGATTTTGCTTAACGGATTTTTTAGAATGGGTTATTGGAGTCCATGATTAAAGCTGATGTCTTATATATTATTATTTATTTATTTATCTTCACGCACAATCCCTGACGTGGTAGCCAGAGAGAACAGATCGCCAAGTGTCACGATCCCTACATACTTCTTTCGCTTCTTTCAGATTCATCATCTTCTTCATACATGCACGTCTAGGTATCCGTGTACCAAGAGTACACGGATACCCTCCCCTCTTCGAGCAATTTGCTCACATGGTTTTCGAAAGTTAGTCTCGGTCTACCTCGACACCTTTTAATATTAACTTTCGCGCTATATATTTAGCTGATTTTTTCTTTTTTTAAATTATGGAGTCCTACAGGATTACGCATTATAATAATGCGCTGACAAATGTATAGCGTTTCAAAAGTATATTACTCTTTCTTTCTTCTTTTACCTTTCAATTGTTTGCATTGCATCATATTATTGATAAATGACAAGTATATATGTAGGTATGAGTATGAATATTTGTATATGTGTAAGTATAGATTTATTTGTGTAATATTATGTATATAGTATGTAGATAAACATAATCATGAACATAGTATATACATATTGTTTTTGTTGTTTATACTTACGTGTTCTAAATTATTACTTATCACTCATCACTTTCACCTACTTCATTTCATCTCTGCATCCCCCGACGCTTGACTAGTAGAGAATGCTTCAGACATTAAGTCTGCCCATACATATTCAAATGTATGAAGTTTAATAAAAAATAAATGACAAATAACAAAAAAGTTACAGCATAACTTATTTCCAAATTTCAATAAAAATTTAATAACAGTTTTATGTTTTACTAACTTTTTTTTTCTCTTTTTTCAGTTGTTTATTCATTTTATTTTATTTTTAAATTTAATATTCCATATTTACTGACGAGCCGATAGCCGGCTTGGCAATGATCCTGTCTTCGAAACAAAAGGTTGCGTTTTCGAACGCAACCTTTTGTTTCGAACTACGGGCCAAACAGTTGTGAATGCTTGTACTCAAGTCATGGATGTTTAAATACATATCTATGTATGCTTGAACACTAAAACAGCGATAGGCTTACCACTTGTCACGTTGTTCCAAATAAGATTCACTGAAAAGTGGGTAAAAGTACTTAGTTGTTGTGAACTCTGACTACCCAGTATAATTAAATATAGCCATTTATATAATACCCAGTACTTTTAATACTAGTAATTTACGAAAAATGCGTGAATATACAAAAAATATATTTCATATTTATATTTCATACATGTTTCACGCTCAAGTCACGATAGCCGAGTGGTTGGGTGGTCGGAATTTCGAGTTGAGAGACCCGAGTTCGATCCCCAGGAGGCTCGTACCAATGGGTTTTTCAAAAAACTTATGTACGAATGGTGTCGATGCCTTGGACATAAAGACGGCGACAGGCTCACCACTTGTCACATTGTCCCGAAAATATCTCCGGTGGAAGGTGGGTCGGAGGGACTTAATTGTCTAGACTAGACCTCTGTCTACCCCTGTATTGGGAATTGCGTGAAGATATTTATTTATTTATTTCACGCTCAAACAATCATTAAGTTGTGTAATGTGATTACCTACGTATTTCTAAATACATCCATATTTATAATTTTTTATTGTAGTATATAATAAATTATACGCCATTCGCAACACAGGGGTAGACAGAGGTCTAGACAAGTAGGTCTTTTCGACCTACCTTCCACACCATAAATTATACGCCATTCGCAACACAGGGGTAGACAGAGATCTAGACAAGTAGGTCTTTTCGACCTACCTTCCACCGAAGACATTTTTTGGACACCGTGACAGGTGGTGACCTATCTCCATCTTTTATATAAAAGCTAACGATATAAACAGTACATTAGTTTCGGAAAAACCCATTGGTACGAACATGCCACTTGGGGATCGAACTCAGGTCTCTTAACTCAAATTCCGATCTCTCAATCACTCGGCTATCGTAACTCTTAAAATATTTTTCGCACACAATAAATAAAAACAATCTTAAATTGGCCTAATTGTTAAATTATATAAATACATACATAAACAGGCGTCTGGTATCGGCATGAGGATATAGCCCCTTTCTTCTCGTTGGTGTCGTATGAGGCGACTAAGGGAAACGCATTGAAATTAGCAATAGCTACCGACAGGTATTCATGTCAATTTCAGTAAATTTTAGCAAACTGGAGACGGTTAGCGGCGTAAGTGCGCGCTGTCTTGCCGCCACTATCATCGCCAACCCGCGCTAAGCGTAGTGACTACGGTAATCTCTCCGCACTGGGAGAGGCCTATGTCCTGTTGTGGGCTTTACAGGCCTTTATATCACGTGTCATTCCGGATAATACGATTAAGACATACTCCTCTTGCTTGATATTCTTTCACCAGTTCCTTGATACATCTTTTAGAGCACTTTTAATGACTTTATTCAAGGAACGTCTTGATCTTCTCTTTTCAATAGTTTCATTCATTCTTGCCTAGACTATTTGTTTTTTTAATCTCATTTCTTTCATTTTTTAATCCTAGTACTCAATGTCAAGCCTCATGGCTAGGAACATCTTTTTTTTGTTTACCTTTAAAATATACATACTTAAGACGTTCGAGCTGTTTGATCCCGGTGTTGTGTATTAGTGCAATAAATGATTTTTATTTAATTAATATACAAATCATAATAGCCCACACCATACTAAATATCTATTTAACAAAAAAAATAGATAGTTGTTCATTCCATACGCCTTTTAAAGCATTCATTTATATTGACACTATCAAAGAAATATTATAATATCACGTTGTCACAAATGCTCCAAAAGCATGTGCCGAATATGGGTGATTTCATGAATAATTCAAAAACCTGATTGCGTGAATGTTGGTTTCTGGAATTCCATGAGAAAATGTCGAGTTTGCATATCATAGGGTAAATATTTTCTTTTCCTATTTACTACCTTTTGAGAGGCATTTGTGAAAAAATATATTGTGAAAAAATTGTTTAAAAGACTTATTTAATTGTTAATCATATCAAATCACATTAAATCAACGATTTCCACATAGAGCGTTCTTGTTCCATCTGCAACGATAACCCACAACATAACTCTCCTCTCTACTTCGACGCCCAGCAAAATTGTGCATGTCTTAACTCCATTTTACGGGGGGTAGTGCGTTTGTCTTTACGAGACAGCCACTTGGGAAACTGGCAAGGGAACAGGGCAAGACTCTGATAAAAAATTATCTTCACGCCGTTCCCAATACAAGGGAAGACAAAGGTTAGACATTTAGCCCTTTCGGCGCACCTTCCACTTTTTTGGGGAAACATGACAGTTGGTGAGCCCGTCGCCGCCTTTTGGTCCAAGCCAACGATACAAATCGAACATAGGTTCTAAAATACTCATTGATAGGAGCTTTGGAGATCGAACTCGGGTCTCTTGACTTGAGTTCCAACCACTGGGCTATCGCTAACTATGAAGCCCTGAATTTGGCAAAAATTATCGATACATATCGGAATAACCTATAACGCAAACGTGGCGATAAACTAAATCCCCTTTACGGTAAAAACAACGAGAGTTTTAAAGGCCGGTTAATTCTCTATTTCAATGATTATGTGATTCTCTATAATAATTGTGTCGAGTCTAGTTGATAGTGCCCTTGCCTTCATGCCTAAGGTTTTCGGGTTAAAGTTCCGCTACATTTATCAATAAATGTACATAAGTATTTTTACCGTTAGCTTGTACACTAAGAAATCACTTCTTACTGTACAATAGGCTTAAATCCTTTTGCCGTCATTGTGTAATATAAGCTTCGGTGAAGAGTAAGTCGAAAGAGCTTCCTTATCTCCTTGTCCTCTGCCTACCCCAGTATTGGGAAGTTGTATGAAGATGTTAAATATTTTTTTTTTGGTGAAAGTGATTACCGCCGCCCATGAACATCCGCAATACCGAAGGCATAGCAGATGCGTTGCCGGCCTTAGAATTGGGGGAGGGGGATGTGTGGGTCTCCGGTTACCTGCACTCACCAGACGAAACGCAGAAGTTTGTTAGACTTCTACTTCACGCCAGTATTCTGTGAGCTGATGCGTGGCTCTACCACTGTCAAAATTATTTTATAAAAAACAACATTATTATACAAATGATCTATTAAAGTTACTGTGCACCTGCATTGCATATTTATAGTTACGTTAGCCGAGTGGTTGGGTGGTGGAAATTTCAAGTCGAGAGACCCGAGTTCGCTCCCCAGATGGCTTGCTCTTCAAAAAGGGGTTTCTCAAACTTATGTACGAATTACATCGTTGGCTTGGACATAAAGACGGCGACGGGATAACCATCTGTCATCTGTGATGCTTGGCTCTACCACTGTCAAAATTATTTTATAAAAACAACATTATTATACAAATGATCTGTTAAAGTTACTGTGCACCTGCATTGTATATTTATAGTTACGTTAGCCGAGTGGTGGAAATTTCAAGTCGAGAGACCTGAGTTCGCTCCCCAGATGGCTTGCTCTTCAAAAAGGGGTTTCTCAGACTTATGTACGAATTACATCGTTGGCTTGACATAAAGACGGCGACGGATAACCATCTGTCATCTGTCATCTGTGATGCTTGGCTCTACCACTGTCAAAATTATTTTATAAAAACAACATTATTATACAAATGATCTGTTAAAGTTACTGTGCACCTGCATTGCATATTTATAGTTACGTTAGCCGAGTGGTGGAAATTTCAAGTCGAGAGACCCGAGTTCGCTCCCCAGATGGCTTGCTCTTCAAAAAGGGGTTTCTCAGACTTATGTACGAATTACATCGTTGGCTTGACATAAAGACGGCGACGGATAACCATCTGTCATCTGTGATGCTTGGCTCTACCACTGTCAAAATTATTTTATAAAAACAACATTATTATACAAATGATCTGTTAAAGTTACTGTGCACCTGCATTGTATATTTATAGTTACGTTAGCCGAGTGGTGGAAATTTCAAGTCGAGAGACCTGAGTTCGCTCCCCAGATGGCTTGCTCTTCAAAAAGGGGTTTCTCAGACTTATGTACGAATTACATCGTTGGCTTGACATAAAGACGGCGACGGATAACCATCTGTCATCTGTGATGCTTGGCTCTACCACTGTCAAAATTATTTTATAAAAACAACATTATTATACAAATGATCTGTTAAAGTTACTGTGCACCTGCATTGCATATTTATAGTTACGTTAGCCGAGTGGTGGAAATTTCAAGTCGAGAGACCCGAGTTCGCTCCCCAGATGGCTTGCTCTTCAAAAAGGGGTTTCTCAGACTTATGTATGAATTACATCGTTGGCTTGACATAAAGACGGCGACGGATAACCATCTGTCATCTGTCATCTGTCATCTGTCATCTGTCATCTGTCATCTGTCATCTGTCATCTGTCATCTGTCATCTGTCATCTGTCATCTGTCATCTGTCATCTGTCATCTGTCATCTGTCATCTGTCATCTGTCATCTGTCATCTGTCATCTGTCATCTGTCATCTGTCATCTGTCATCTGTCATCTGTCATCTGTCATCTGTCATCTGTCATCTGTGATGCTTGGCTCTACCACTGTCAAAATTATTTTATAAAAACAACATTATTATACAAATGATCTGTTAAAGTTACTGTGCACCTGCATTGTATATTTATAGTTACGTTAGCCGAGTGGTGGAAATTTCAAGTCGAGAGACCTGAGTTCGCTCCCCAGATGGCTTGCTCTTCAAAAAGGGGTTTCTCAGACTTATGTACGAATTACATCGTTGGCTTGACATAAAGACGGCGACGGATAACCATCTGTCATCTGTCATCTGTCATCTGTCATCTGTGATGCTTGGCTCTACCACTGTCAAAATTATTTTATAAAAACAACATTATTATACAAATGATCTGTTAAAGTTACTGTGCACCTGCATTGCATATTTATAGTTACGTTAGCCGAGTGGTGGAAATTTCAAGTCGAGAGACCTGAGTTCGCTCCCCAGATGGCTTGCTCTTCAAAAAGGGGTTTCTCAGACTTATGTACGAATTACATCGTTGGCTTGGACATAAAGACGGCGACGGATAACCATCTGTCATCTGTCATCTGTCATCTGTCATCTGTCATCTGTCATCTGTCATCTGTCATCTGTCATCTGTCATCTGTCATCTGTCATCTGTCATCTGTCATCTGTCATCTGTCATCTGTCATCTGTCATCTGTCATCTGTCATCTGTCATCTGTGATGCTTGGCTCTACCACTGTCAAAATTATTTTATAAAAACAACATTATTATACAAATGATCTGTTAAAGTTACTGTGCACCTGCATTGCATATTTATAGTTACGTTAGCCGAGTGGTGGAAATTTCAAGTCGAGAGACCTGAGTTCGCTCCCCAGATGGCTTGCTCTTCAAAAAGGGGTTTCTCAGACTTCTGAACAAACTTTACTGCTTGTGTACTTTTTATACATAGCTAACTGAGCGAGCCACTGAATATGTTAGTATGTCAAATTTCTCCGAATTATATTGTTGTTAACAGCGACTTGTCTTGAAGGACCTTTTTATTGATTTTAGAAATACATGGCAAAGATGAATGTGTCATCACCGTGATGACTTTTCAATCAAGGAGACAGACCGGGGTTGCCTTGGCATAATTATTCTAATTACAAAAGTAATTCATAGTGATAGTGTAGGTTTGGTGACAGTAATTCGAGTTATGAGAGCGTGATTTTTTTATAGCTCTAACTTCCCAAGTATCGGGTAATGTAAGAAGATTCTACTTCTTCTTCTTTTTTAAAAGAATGCAAGAAGTTTATTAGTATAAATTTTGAAGTACGGTAACAGGTTTACCACCAGTCACGTTGTCCCAAAAAATGTCTTAACCAAACCAGTTAATTTTGTAAAATTAATAGATGTTACGTTTAAAAGCATGGATTAATGGTTTTTTTTAAATTAATATGGTTTCCGAAAAACAAAATCTAATTATTTATTTATTTATTTATTTATTTATTTATTTATTTATTTATTTATTTATAAGGGACATAAAACAGTACTTAAAACAGAATATTAATAATTATTCTAATTACAAAAGTAATTCATAGTGATAGTGTAGGTTTGGTGACAGTAATTCGAGTTATGAGAGCGTGATTTTTTTATAGCTCTAACTTCCCAAGTATCGGGTAACGTAAGAAGATTCTACTTCTTCTTCTTTTTAAAAGAATGCAAGAAGTTTATTAGTATAAATTTTGAAGTACGGTAATAGGTTTACCACTAGTCACGTTGTCCCGAAAATATCTTCGGTGGAAGGTGCGTCTAAGGGACTTAATTGTCAAGACTAGACCTCTATCTACCCCTGTATTGGGAATTGTGTGAAAATATTGTATAACTGCTACTGAAACCGCACACCTTGTATATTGTAAGTGAAAAATTCCCCTTCGCATCGGTTAACGAAAAGTTTACGAACCATGCCGCCACTTTCGATAAACTTCTAATGGAATCTTCTGGAACAAACTTTACCGCTTGTGTACTTTTATACATAGCTAACTGAGCCGAGCCACTGAATATGTTAGTATGTCAAATTTCTCCGAATTATATTGTAGTTAACAGCGACTTGTCTTGAAGGACCTTTTTTATTGATTTTAGAAATACATGGCAAAGATGAATGTGTCATCACCGTGATGACTTTTCAATCAAGGAGACAGACCGGGGTTGCCTTGGCATAATTATTTATTTTTATTTATACTTTATTGACACCTAATAAAAGGTAACAATGGGCGGTATTTAATAATTAAATAACAATGGGCGGTAATTTGTAATTATTCTAATTACAAAAGTAATTCATAGTGATAGTGTAGGTTTGGTGACAGTAATTCGAGTTATGAGAGCGTGATTTTTTTATAGCTCTAACTTCCCAAGTATCGGGTAATGTAAGAAGATTCTACTTCTTCTTCTTTTTTAAAAGAATGCAAGAAGTTTATTAGTATAAATTTTGAAGTACGGTAACAGGTTTACCACCAGTCACGTTGTCCCAAAAAATGTCTTAACCAAACCAGTTAATTTTGTAAAATTAATAGATGTTACGTTTAAAAGCATGGATTAATGGTTTTTTTTAAATTAATATGGTTTCCGAAAAACAAAATCTAATTATTTATTTATTTATTAGGGACATAAAACAGTTATACATTGCACAGTACTTAAAAACAGAATATTAATAATTATCTTAACGTATAACCCACAACAATGTCCACAAATCCACAACAATGTCCACGTGTCCATTATATTTTAATTCTGAATGAAATTTTTGACATATATAACTGTGACAAGGTTTCGCCACAAAAACAATTGCATCGCCATTTTATAATCACAAATATTTAAGACAGAAATTCAAAACTCATGAAACAAACAACTTACAGAAATAAATACATAGACAGAAAATGTTTATTTAATATGTAAGAATCGCAAAAAATGTATTACGTAAGTCAGTTTTAGAAACAAAGTTAATATTAAGTTTTATTGAGGTTAGACCCTTTTGTCTATAACTTTAGGAATCTCTTAGAAGCGAGTGTTCCCTTTTAACATGAAAAAGTACATTTTTTTATTCTGTGAATAAAGATTATATAAAAATGTCTCAAATATAAACCAACAAAGGAGGAAATTTTAATGAACAAAGGCCCAGTTTTTATACATTTTTGGTGTGATGATATTTCTGTATGATTATAATAGGGTTTTTGTAAGGAATAACATCGAATACTGTGGATTCCTGGAAGAAAGAATAAATCGCTTATGAGGTTAATCACTCTTTTGTTTATTTACTTGTCTGCCTGGTAACTCAGATTACAGAATTCCTAATACAGGGGTAGATAGAGTTCTAGTCTAGACAATTAAGTCTTCTTTACTAGTCAACTAATAAATATCTTCTAGAGGTCTAGACAATAAAGTCGTTTCGACCCACCTTCCACCGAAGATATTTTTGGGAAAACGTGACAGGTAGTTAACCCGTCGCCGTTTTAAATGTCCTAACGATATAATTCGTACTTAAGTTTTGGAAAAAACCCATAGGTACGAGCCTGCCACCTGGAGATCGAACTCGGGTCTTTTGACTCGAATTCCAACAAACCAACAACTCGGCTATCTTGAATTTTATCAAATTTCTTTGCGTTAACATCTAGTAAGTTAGTAATAACGCCAAGTAGATTCGCGGCAATTATTAATATTGAAGGGTGGACTATTTTGCACTATGAGGGTATGATATTGATTGATGGGATAACGAAGCTATCTCGGCGTTACTAGTTGCCATCATGCAGGTTGTCGTCGGGCTGTATTACGGCGTTCAGTTCACGTTAGCTGTTTAAAGTTTTGTTTGAATTTTTCTGATCAGCGTAGGATTAAAACCTTGAGCCTTGATGGCACTTGCACACATTTTGTTGATTTAGCTCTCTATGCTTAAAACTTATTATTATGCATTTTATTGCACATTTTCTTATTTGCATATACAAACCTAAAGAATCTGCTTTTTCACGTTACTTAATCTATGTACATGTATCTTCTAATTACAATAATGACTCGATTAACTTCCCCAAAATAGTATATATTCGTAACCTCTGTCCAAGAGTGGTAACTGTCTGACTTGTAATCTATAACCCCCTCAACTTTGATTCTTTTTTTGAATGTATCAATATTCACCTGCATTGAAAAATTTGTTTATTTGAAAAAAAAATATTTATTATAAAATATATAAATGTATGCAAGTTCTATTAGCACTAATCTAACCTTGGACTCTCAAAGAGTATCTATTAATAAGCATGAAAGTCATACCCGAAATCACAGTAGCCGAGTGGTTGGGTGGTCGGAATTTCGAGTCCGATCCCCAGGTGGCAGGCTCGTACCAATGGGTTTTTCAAAAACTTATGTACGAATTATATCGTTGGATTGGACATAAAGACGGCGTCGGTCTGTCACGTTGTATCGAAAATGTCTTCGGTGGAAGATGGGTCGAAGGGACTTAATTGTTGAGACTAGACCTCTGTCTACCCCTGTATTGGGAATTGCGTGAAGATATATTATTATTTAGAAAACACATAGGTGCTGTATATTTCATTGTTTGTTGCGTAATGTTTAAATCGCGTGAACTTTAATAACTAGAACACGTTTATAGTTATATAACTGATGTATGTTTTTTTGTTATCAAAACATAAACAATAAGTTCTTAAGCAATCTTTATTAATATTAAACTTTAAGTACTTGAAAGAAATTTTGAAATTACAAAAGTGGTCGTTATTTTAAAATTTGTATCTTCTTTGTCGTTACGGTACGACAAGGTCATTCATCACTGTAGTGCTGTGGCATGCGTGATCAAGCGACTCCATTCCTCCCAGACAGCTGTCTTTCTTGTGCGTTTATAAAAGGAAGCATCCTTCGCTGTCCTTACTTCGTCTGTCCACCTCACGGGCACTTTGCATGCTCTGCATGCTCTGCGTACTCTTATGCTACTATAACCCTTTTTGAATTACTAGACGTTCATTGGCAGTTGTTCAGTACAATAGTGGATAGACGCCGCTTAATGCCGAGTCCATATTTGCAGCTTTGTTGGCCCAAAATCCAATTAATTATGTGTTGCGTCTAACACCAATAATGGTTGCAGCACCGAATAGGGGGCATTCGGCTAGTTGGTCAAAACAACATCCCTTTTAAGCCAATGTTAAAATAATAATAATTATATAAAAAAGATTATTATAAATAGCCCGAATATTAATTTAAATTAAATGTTTAACTATTTATTTATGTAATTATCTATTAACATTCTAAACTTTAATTAACCCATTAACTGAACACTGAACATTTATCAAAACAACGTCCCTTTTAAAACCAATGTTAAGATAATATTATTATAAAAGAAATCTTATTACAAATACTGTTATTATAAATATCCTCAGCATATTTAAGTTTAATATTGAAAACAATGGATTTATAATTATCGCTTTAAACTGTGTAAACATTAATTTACGCAATAGCTATGAACACTGAAAAATTAGTCTAAATAATATCTCTTTTTAAGCTTATGTTAAAATACAGTTTTACCATTGGGCGCATTACCATAAATGGCCTTAGTTACATTAGGATTAAAAAATATATAATATATCTTAAGGCTTTGTAAATATTAATTAACTCAACACTACGTACCTTTTGTATCCTTTCGATGGCAGACCTAAATTGCTACTCGTATATGCTTCTTTTGACGATACAGCAATATTTTTGCTATATCAATCCTCTTAGGTATGACTGTCTATTCTTCTGCTGTGATGATTATACAGATTAATTTAGGGACAGACTAATTAGAGCGAAAGGTTGAGCTCATCATCCAGTTGGATTAAAGTCCAACCAATAAAATAGCAACATGTGTTATTATAGTAAATACCTACGTAAAATGAACATTACTCATACAGACAATGGTAACAATACCCGCATTAATACGTAACATCACGACTAAAATATAAATACATTACAAGACATTAGATAGAGCCTAAGATGTTATTAAGAACCTTTCATAGAACAAAGAAATGAAGATATACGAGGTACATATTATGTTTAATTGGTTTGTACATATTTCATACAGGATGATTTTATCTTATCCTGACAAAAAGGATATGTTTTATTTATTTATTTGCTTAAATATGTACATACATTGGAGAAAATAATAAGTCAAGTCAGGAACTGACTACATTTGAAGGTCTTAAAAATATGTACACACCTTGAAAGAGCACATAGCAATAGGGTTGATTGTTGATGAATGAAATTAAATATAACTTTATTGTACACCATTGAATAAAAATTACAGCAACAGAAATAATGAAGACAATATTTAAATATATATCTATAAATTGAGTAAAGAATTCTATTATTTATTTCGTAATATTAATATTCATTAATAAATTATTTAAATTATGTTAGATATTGTATTTTATTATGTTATATTTGTTTTGTATTTATATTTATCATAGACAAATTATATTTCATGTCACTGCTGTTTATACTTACTATATATGGTTGACATCAAAACTTATGCGCTACAAAAGGACTTAATAACTTTTTTTATAGAAAAGGGAGGCAAACGAGCAGGTGGCTCACGTGATGGTAAGTGATTACCGCCGCCCATGAACACCCGCAATACCAGAGGCATATAGTGTTGGCAACAGAGAGCTTTCTGACAATATAAGGAAAGTTACGTTAAACCAAAGTTAAAGTTAAAGATTAAGTAAACCGTGGCTCATAGACTAAACCAATCACATTGACATCACCTTAGATTTGACGAAAGTGTAGCCAACTGCAGTAAAATAGAATTCAAATTCGAAAATTTTCAAATTCACGCGTCAACTTTTATAGCATTCCTGAAAAGTTGTAGTGCATAATAATGATCGCTCTTAAAAGCCTTGTTTGGGTAGTCCAAGCAAGAAGAAGAAATAAATAAATAAATATCTTCACGCAATTCCCAATACAGGGGTAGACAGAGGTATAGTCTAGACAATTAAGTCCCTTGGACCCTACTTCCACGGAAATATTTTCGGTACAGGTGGTGAGCCCGTCGCCATCTTTATGTCCAAGCCAACGATATAATACGTACATAAGTTTTTGAAAAACCCATTGGTCCGAGCCTGCCATCTGAGGATCGAATTCGGGTCTCTAGACTCGAAATTCCGACCTCCCACCACTCGGCTATCGTGACTTTAAGAAGAAGAAAGGTTCGTTTTTTATCTTTACGCAAATTCCGATACATGACAGGTTCTCAACCATGAAGTCCTTTAGAACAACTTTTCACGATAGCTTATTTGTGACTTGTAAGTTGTGGAGCCTGTTGCCGGATTATTACAAAAGTATACGGTACAATATATTTATATACATACATACATACGGAGAAGTGATTTGTCTTATTAGTTTAAAATCCACTACTTCAACAATCGACGACCCCATAAACGTAGTTGATAGTGTGATATTGCATTTTAAGCTAAGGGTGGCAGGTTCGAATTCTGTTTTGGGCAAATAATTGTGTAGGTACTGCAACTGATGTGGTCTTTATAGATTACGTATAAATGGTATTTCACAAGACCTCGTTCCAGTGAGCCAGGATATCTACCACATGCGGTTGGCATTATCTGAGCGAGATAAAAAAAGTGATAAGATTTTTTCAAACAGTATATATTGGTTTGTTGCAATGCTTTTATTGTGCATTTATTGGCTGGTTTCGTTAAACCTTGAACATGTAAGTGGTATATTCTTAATATTATTAATTTAAACTGAAATATTAAGTTATGACTTACAACGATCAAGAATGTTAGAAAACGGTTCCTAGAATATATTACCCGCATCAAGGTACAAGTAATTTAAATATTTAAAGATATCTGAATCGTAATATTTTTAAATGTAACAAAACCAGATTAATTTTAAAACAACCGTCGTGACGTCTGCAGCAATAAAAAGACTACACAAACAACGTTAAATTTAAATAATAATTTTCGTTTACGTCATTCAACTATTTCGTCAACGTCAACAAACTAAAATGTTATAATGACAATAATATCAGTATTTAATATTATTGGATTGCTAATGAATTAGCTGTCCACTAGATCTGTAAAATTAATTTACAATCAAATAAGATTACAAGAGATGCGTTGACAACAAAGAACTCAGCTCTTAATTATGCAGGTGCTATTTGAGATCGTGCATTATCAAAGTATTGGGCATGGAAAATGCTAAGAATACTAATTTCATCCACAATAAAAATTCAGACGTCATCGCAATCTTTAAATTACATTCAAAGCTTGTATAGTTCCAATTCAACAGAGGTCTCTCCCAGAAGAACAATTGCCATAATCTTCAGGGTAAAAAACAGAAATGACAATAGATTAATGTTTAAGACATTACTGCCCTTTATACATTCATAGATACATACATGCACAGATAGGGATAACATCACATACATTTCTCTGATCCCAAAGTGCGAGTAAGTACCTTAAGCACTTTTATTATGGAATCAGAAACAACGAAGGTACACCAAACTCATATATATCTTACACATGTATGTATATAGGAGCAACATACACTTTACATTTCCCCTGCTATCCGTCGCCGATCTATATAAGTTGGTGTCAGCGGTTCTTATTATCCCAAACCTTAAATTCTGCACTGCCCGTCACCATTCTATCTCTTAAGTACTGGTATTTTTCGGGATGGTTATAATTCCATCTATCAATATTTATTTATTTATTTATTTATTTATCTTCACGCACAATCCCTGACGGGGTAGCCAGAGAGAACAGATCGCCAAGTGTCACGATCCCTACATACTTCTTTCGCATCTTTCAGATTCATCATCTTCTTCATACATGCACGTCTAGGTATCCGAGTACTCTTGACTCTCCTCTCTTCGAGCAATTTGCTCACATGGTCTTCGAAAGTTAGTCTCGGTCTACCTCGACACCTATATATTTTCTTCACCATTCGGTCTTCACTCATTCCCTCAACGTGCCCAAACCATCGAAGCACGCCCTTATCCATTTTTGAGACAAGGTCATGTTTCAAACCTGCCATATTGCGAATCTCTTTCGGTCGGCCATGGTAAGGCCGCACATTTTACGAAGAGATCGCATCTCCACTGCATTCAACCTGCTTTTATGCTTCTGGCATACCCAGGTTTCGCTGCCATATAACAAAGTCGGTACCAACACTGCTTTATGTATTGCAAGGCGTGCACTTTTCACAACGCCTTGCCTTTTGATTAACGCAGTCAGGGCACCATTGACTTTGTTCCCGGCAGCGACACGCCTGTCCACATCTAAATCACATCTTCCATCCCGGCTAAACGCACTCCCCAAGTATACAATTTCATTCACCTGTTCTAGACATTCCTAATTTACCCAAATTTCGCACTTCGTTCTTTCTTCGTCCCTTTCAAATACCAGAACCTTAGTTTTATTAGCATTCAAACGGAGACCATTAATTTCACATTCTTATTTCATACACGTGACTTATGCTCGCAGTTCTGCCTCTGATGGTGCTATAAGCACTGCATCATCAGCATAAAGTAGACAATTTACTTTTATGTCACCCAATTTCACACCCAAACAGCTATCTTTCAGCTTCTGTAAACAGCTGTCGAGATACAGTATGAATAGCCAGGAAGACATGACACAACCCTGTTTTACGCCCGTTTGGACGCTAAACATGGGTGACAGGTCATGCCCTACCCGCACACAGGCTTTACAGTCACAGTAAAGTGACTGCACAGCCCTTAGCAATCGACCATCCACACCATACCCCGGCAACAGTTCCCACATTTTCTTCCTTACAACCTTATCAAATGCTTTCTCAAGATCCACAGAAGCACAGAAAATCTTCTGGTTAGCAGCCAGAAGCTTCTCCGTGAACATGCGAAGAGAAAAAATTTGATACGTGCATCCTCTTCCAGGTCTATATCCGCATTGTGCCTCCCATAGAAATCTTTCCGATTTATCTTGCATCCTACGTGTCAAAACCTTCGAGTAAATTTTACTTGCTAAGCTGGTTAAGCTGATCGCCCGATAGCACCCGCAGTCATAATGTGAACCTTTACCTTTATATAAAGGCACAATGACCGCGGATCGCCAGTCAACCGGAACAGCCCCCGTTCGCCAGCACAAATTGCACAGCAGATGAAAGCTGTCCCAGACGCGTGGCCCACCATACTTGACCATTTCAGCAGTAACTCTGTCTAGTCCCGCAGCCTTACCACATTTCAAACTTCTAATCGCACATTCAATCTCTTTCATACTGATAACCCCAGTGTCATCGAGGTCCGAGTCTGGCGTACCAATCACGGCGTCATCCCCGGATCCCTCACTGAGATCATCACACGCATACATCTCTCTATAAAATTCGCTCCATCGCTGCATGACGTCCGATTTTTCTGAGAGGACGTCATTGGTTCCCGAAAGCACTTTATTCATTCTTAAGGCTGTCGCACCACTCCGGGTCCTTCAACCTCTTTCCAGAAGAGTTTGGAGTTCTCCTTGAAGTTGTGCGACAACCTTCGTCCGCTTCCATTCTACTCCTTTCACGCACTTCCTCAATCAATGCTTTCGTGTGAACTTTCTGGAGCTTATATCTTTCTTCCTCTTCTCTCATATCCTTATCATTACTAGAGGCCAAGTAGTCTAACCATGCTTTCTTCTTCTTATTTACAGCTTCTTTCACTTCGTCATTCCACCATGCATCACCCTTTTACTACTACCTCTTTTCACAGTTCCACACACGTCTTCCGCTGCACTAACCATTCCATCTCTAAGGCTCTGCCATATTTCTTCCACACATTCTTTCCTGACACCAATGCTGTCCAGCTTTTCGGCTACCCGTGCTTGATATTTATTCCTAGTGTCCGCTTCCTGAAGCTTCCAGCTTCAGATGCTACCGACAGACTGTGGTTCTGGTATCGCCGTCTGTTGGCGCCAACCCGCGAACAGACCCCTAAACCTAGTAATCACTAGATAGTGATCCGTTCCCAGGTCAGCACCTCGGAACACTCGCGTATCCATCACCTGTTTTCGCAGTCGGTCATCCACCAGGAATAAATCGATCGTACTTCTCTCATTCTCTCTTGTTCTAGTATACATATGGATTTTCTTGTGACTAAACATAGTGTTTGTCACAAGAAGACCCTTTCCTTGCATACAGCCAGTATAAGCTTGCCAGCATCGTTAACCCTTTTATCGCCAACATTCCAAGCACCGACTCGTACCCTGGCCGAGCGGTACCAACCCATCCATTCAAATCACCACATACAACAATTCTTTCGTTTTCTCTAACCAAGTCTAGAACTTCTCTTATATTCTCCCAAAACTCCTCCAGCTCAGCTCTGGACGACGAAGCCACCGGCGCATAAACAGCCAAAAGGAATAACTTCGTCAGTCCCAATTTAAAGCGAACCCAGAGAAGTCTCGAGTTCACAACCTTATATTCAGTCATAACATCGACCAACCGAGACGACAGCAGCACCCCCACTCCCTGGCAGGCGCTCTCGCTCTCCGGGACTCCGGACCATAGAGCTAACGCCCCGCCAGGAGCTCTTCAGTACCGCTGCCCTTCCGCTTGGTCTCCGACAAACACACGACATCTAATTCTCTTTCTTTTATTATTTCAATCAACTCATTCGTCTTATCTCTCATGCCTCCTCTAACATTCCACGTGCCAACTCTGCACTCCGTCCTCCACCTTCCGCCGTGTCGGGCGGAATCTAGCGGAATCTATCTATCAATAGCTAATAAAATTTCGAAGGGCCTTCCCTTATTCGTCTCTTACAAACCCCACTGGATAAAAGGGGTGGTACATTCCAACATAACCACACGGCAATGATTTCGGAAACCAACGAAGGAATAAGTGTTTAATTTTTTCCAAAAAATTGGCAAATTCACACATCTAAACGGATTTTATAGATAGCAAGTCGTTTTATAGGTGTCAAAACTCGAATACATTTAATCGATTATCAAATGATGCCTAGGATATATACGTCCCTTTTATCATTGTGCCCCGCCTACCCCTAAGGGAACAAAGTTTAGAAATTCTCACGCCAAAGCAATCCTCCAATCATACATGCATTAATATAACTATATGACACACTATATCTATCTTCTATATGGTAAAAGGTCTTATAAATAAATAATATCCACATTTTTCGAATATTTATAATGTCATTTGTTTTCTCAATTATCGATATGTGTGTGGACGGATAAAAGCAAATAAGTTTACGTATTATTTCAAATTATTTATTTTTACAGTTTATCGTCGTAACAAGATGTTTGTATTGCGTTTTACTATATGAGACAATTAATCGCGAATGACCCTGGCCTTATCTTTAACCCATCTAACGCGTCACAACCGCGCCCACTTATTTACGTTTACGCGGAGTTCCTAACATAGACTGTTACTATGAGTAACAACTAGTTGTAGAGTATTAAATAGTTTTTATATATGTTTGTACAGATTTGTTAGCCTCTTACCTTCACCCTATCTTGATATACGATGAGACGAGATTACGGGTGCTGAAAACTCGTGTAATATTTTTTTTATTTATACATCAATGGAATTTCACAGAAATAACATAAATACTATAAAAGAGTCAAAGACTACGAAAAACACCATAAAAGATGTATACAGTTCGAAAAGGTCAGTTTTGTCTCTGCAATGGTTCACAAATTGGCAATTTAATAGGTATTAAATACAAAACGAGCAATGAATTCACAAAGAAATACAAAGTTAATACCGACGCCCACGAATCTATTAACGGAACTAAAGACGCATTGTTAAACTTTAATAAAGAATATGGCGAAAGGACTTCGTACTTACTGTCTTCGTACTGTTGTCAAGAGTCACAACGAATCTTCTAGCAAGAGACCTTAAAGACCAATCTCCCGAACAAGCCAGTTTCCGAAAAGTCTTCATCATCATATTGCGCAGAAGACCGAAGAGTACAACAGTGTTCAGTTTTAACAGTGGTAGAGCCACGCATCAGCTTTAATTGTTGCATTAATGGGCCGGCTCGACCGGGGAAGTACCACGACCTCACAGAATACCGGCGTGAAGTAGAAGTCTAACAAACTTCTGCGTTTCGTCTGGTAACCGGAGGCCCACACGCCCCCTCCCCCAATTCTGGGTGGGGGGGGGGCACTCTAAGGCCGGCAACGTATTGCGAGTGTTCATGGGCGGCGGTAATCACTTACCATCACGTGAGCCACCTGCGCGTTTGCCTCCCTTTTCTATAAAAAAAAGTACAATTTACCGTTATGTTCGGCTCGGAAGTGTTGAAATCCTTATATGATGATGTATATGATGATCCTACGATGTGTTTCGAAGTACATAACCAAAGCACATAACCTACCTATCTAAAAATGTAAGACTGGGTGATGTGATATTCAAAAAACTCCATTGAATGATGTCTTCAAGCTGCTGTATTGAAACTATACAATGTTATCATAAATGGTGACATCAACTCACCTTTTGTTTGTCTATAGTTAATAGTCCTAACGCTGGATCGCTACAGGAGCTTAGCACAATGCTCTATGACCTATATTGTTTCTCAACAGTGGTCTGTATGTAGCGGGGATTTATGGATGCGGGTAATCCATGACCATTCCTAGTGGCAAAATTTGGGAGAGGCCTATGGTCAGCAGTTTTTTCTTGACAGAGTATAAAGAAAAAGAAGAAGACTCCTCGTTCGTGTCTATGTTCGCATTCATTGGGGAAGTTAAAGAAATCTCGTGTATTTTGTAGAAATAAGTAAAGTTTAGTGTAAGAATACCCAAATGGAAATAAGAGATTTGTTTGACCTTAGACTTTGACTCAGTAAATATTTGAAACCACTACAAAAGGTCAAAGCCCTATAAATTTATCTTGTTTTATGATATCGTCAACTGGACTCTTGAAATTGGCATGGAATGTTCGAATGCTGTATAAGTGGAATTAGACAGTGTTTTAAAAGTAACGTTCCAGACTAAAAACATTAAAAGTTCTTAGAGTTTAGAGCGATTTATTATACACGAGAAAACACTTATCGGGTCTTTTCTCTAGTCAGGGACGACTTTCACTGCTTCTGATTCCATAGCACAAGTGGTTAAGCTACTTACATTGGAATGAGAGCAATGTACCTACATGATGTTGTTTTTTTTTATAGAAAAGATGTTAAATATTTTTTTTTTTTATTGAAATATATAGGGAGGCAAACGAGCAGATGGCACACGTGATGGTAAGTAATTACCACCGCCCATGAACATCTGCAATACCGGAGGAATAGCGGATGCGTTGCCGGCCTTTGAGAAAGGTATAGGCTCTTTTCTTGAAGGTCCCTAAGTCGTATCGGTCCGAAAAAGCCGCTGACGGCAGCTCATTCCACAAAATGCAAGTGCGTGGCAGAAAATTTCGCGGAAAACGCACTGTGGTGGAATGCCAAGCATCAAGGTGGTGTTGATGAATGTTGTCCCTTTTTATGTATGTTTGTAACATGGTAAATAAATTTATAGATTTAGTAAATATGCTATAATATTTATAGATTTAGTAGTACGCTGACTAAATTGTCTGGACCTCTGTCTACCTCAGTATTGAAAAGCGCGTAAAAATAAAATTTTGAAATATCCAAACTTCATGCTTCATAAGAAAGTAGGCATCACACTTAAGCACGTTTACTAATACGTTACGTTACGAATACTAAGCTGCGTTATAATACAGTCGGTTAGTTTATCAGCAAACGTTCAGAATACAAAAGGTATTTTACCTGAAGTTTGTCCGACAGTTCCGCTGTCATTGTTATATCAATGGCAATATTTGGATTGTCAAATTTGCTTGTACATTTTTCCATGCCTTGTGACAGAACCACTGTCATAAAATCGTGGTCGAGTTTGTCTCGTGGTGGTGTTTTAATACAATACAAAGTTAATAAGTTTTAAACTCATTTATAGAAGAGGACTTTTTTTTAAATTAGAAAAGTATTTTACATAACAGTAAGTAATAATTGTACTTACATTTTTCCTAGTTATTTTAATATAAGGTTATTTTTCAAATTGACTGGCTACAATACCATGTATTATTTGGACTATAAAATAAAGTAACTGTGTAATGTTATATCCCAGGATATGTCATAAAACAATTGGAGTTTTACTTTACAATTTAAGCACGTACTTTTAGATACATTTGGCAAAGCAAAGCAGATATTGAATGAAATAGGTATAATGGCATGCTGATAATATACTGAGCTGTTTATGATACTATTATGGTAATAACTTCTGAATTTTCATGACCATAGGATAACCAAAATGCTTGAAGTAAAGTAAAATTTCTTTGCATTTTTTAATTTAAAGCCGCTGTACTGCAATTGTTTTTTTTTTATATTACACAAAAATACTTTGTTTCAAGCTAAAGTTTATATTATTTTATTTTTATAATAATATCTAAATTTTACAATAGAAAAGAAAACTGCAAACTTTAGTTGAAAAAGTAAAATAAATCGATATAAAGAATTGTGCCTGTCAAGTCCTGTAAAGTCCACTGCAGAACATAGACCTCCCCTGTAAGGTGAGATTGCCATAATCACCATGCTTGGCAAGCTGATTGGCAATTGCAAAATATACATCTTGTGCATTCTGCCGAATTTTGGACTATTTTTGTCAAAATGTTTATTCTATTAGTCAGTAGCCAATGACATTTCAAATATTTCCCTGAGTCATCTTTTATAACTCCCACAGGAAGAGAGGGAGTGGTATATTCTTAGATCTGTTCTAAACAGCAATTCTTTGATGCTATGAACCACTTATGTCAGAAGAAGGCCGCCTGGCATTCAGTGGCCCCTACAGTTATTTCTTTTCAAATATTGATTAGTAACATTTTTTAATAGAATATATTTTTTTCATACTGCAATTTTTTACATAAATTTTTTACATCCATTTTTACACCATAACAAAAGTTGATTTGTGGTCAATACCAACAAGCATTAAGTTACTTTTATAGCCCCTAGTTTTAAGATGTCAACAATAAAGATTAATTATTTATGTTTTATATGTACTTATTATTTAAATATTTAATCTAACTACTAACTATTTTTTATAATTACAATATAAGAGTTAGTTACACAGTGACAATAAGAAGTTTTATAGCTTTGGTAAAAAGAAACTGGTTTAAACTGCTAGGGTTTTTCTTATCATATTAAAGCAGCCAAAACCAGTTTTACCCATACCTAATTAATCCATATTGATATCACATGATCTCAATAACCTTTCACTTGAATTTGCTCCAATTTAACACCTTTTTACTGTAAAATAGCAGATATTACCAGATATATACGGAAACTATTTTTATTTGTTATCAGTTTATAAAAAAATGTCTGCTTGTTGTTATTAAACTAATGTGAACTAATGACCTATATACGTCAACAGTAATCAATGAGGCAAAGTATTTGCTTTCGAGTAGTCAGTTCACTTTTGACTACAACCATGAGAAGTCATACATACTATGAGTCTATGGGAGCGGCCAGGTAATTTATATAACATGAGTTTAGGTCTATGTAGTGAACTAATATTTTTTTTATGGAAATATATTACTTTTATATTTGTAATACTTCTAACCTAATAAGTAACATTTTATCTGTGTTATTTAGGTCTTATAGTAATTGCTGTTTAGGGTTTATAAATTTAACATTTCACCATATTTTATTCAGTTTTTTTTTTTGAAGCACATGAGGCTAAATTAATTCACTTTTTATTTGGTCTTCATTACAATTATTTTAGACAATGCTTTTGGTAGCAGTCTTCCTGTTTGGTTGTTGTCTTTCTTTCAGAGGTCATAAAGAATTTCTGTTTATTATTTTTTTTGTTAATAGGATTATGGCCCAAATCATTGACGGGAAGGCACTTGCAAAAGAAATTAAAGATGAGTTGAAGATAAAAGTCCAAAACTTTATTAATCTTGGCCACAGAGCACCATCTCTTCGTTGTATAATTGTTGGCGATGACCCAGCAAGTCATACATACGTAAGAAATAAAATTCAAGCTGCGATAGATGTTGGTATTGATGCAAGCACCATTAGATATGATGCAACATTGAGTGAAGACGAACTTATAACTGCAATTAATTCCTTCAACACGGACAAAGCTGTTGATGGCATATTAGTGCAGCTACCTTTGCCTGGTACCATGGATGAAAGAAAAGTATGCAACACAGTGGCACCTGAGAAAGATGTTGACGGTTTTCACATAAGGAATGTTGGCCAGCTTTGTCTAGATATGCCAACGTTGGTTCCTGCAACTGCTTTTGCTGTCATAGAGATGTTAAAAAGGTAATATTGTCTTATATTGCTATTTTCAACATATAATCATTTTCAAAAGGTGAAATACCATATCTTTCTCTAATTGGAAATAGTATCTATATGAGGATGCAAGAGGAAGTTGCCAGTATACAAAGCTCTAGTAACAGAATGATGGCACAATGTTCATAAAAATTACATAACTCCTAGACTAATTTGGACATATTGCCTTTCTCTGTAGAATCAATATGAACTCGCCTTCTTTGTTGGCTTTTGAAAACTATGTTTTGTAAAGGGTTTACAACCTCAAATGAAGTCGAATTAATTTGTACTGCCAGAGCATAGATATGCAAATTAAGTGCTTACTAAAAAACTGTGTATACATATCTGATATCATTTTAATTATTTCTATTCTAATTCAGTGCATGAAATTTTACCAAATTAAATTAACTGCAAAAGTTTTAAGTAGGGGTGTTTTTATGTATTTATTAGATATATTATTGAGGCAAATTTGTGATGTTCTGAATGCTTATAGTCATACTTTTTTTTAAGATTCAAGTTACTATATCATATTTACATCCGAAAATTTGGTAGAAATTAAAAAAAAATGTTTATCTAAATTATGGTAAGGTGTATATGTTTTCCTTTATCCTATTTTATAAATATTCAATAAGTAATGTCATGAATTAGCATGTTTGTTGTACATTACAATTTAATCTTATTACTCACTACTGAGATAAGTATAAGTATGTCAGTGTTCTTACAAACATTGACCTTTTCATATCTTTATATTAAACCAGTGCGTAGATTATGTAGAAAACAGAGTGGTTATATGTAGAAAACATTTTTTTTTATAGATATAACATTGAAACATTTGGACGCAATGCAGTGGTTGTTGGCAGATCAAAGAATGTTGGCATGCCAATAGCTATGATGTTACACAGCGATAAGAAACACGACAGCGGCTTAGGAATGGACGCAACAGTAACAATATGCCACCGTTACACACCACCTGAGCAGTTGGAATTTTTCTGCCGTAATGCTGATATAATTATTTCTGCTACAGGTATTTTTTATCTTCATTTGTCTGCATTGATAATTTAATATTCTTGTTAAATGTATTATTTTAATTGCTATATTTATTATAGGTGTTCCTAAATTAATAAAAGCAAATATGGTAAAACCTGGTGCCACCGTAATAGATGTTGGAATTACACGAGTTACAGATGAACAGGGAAAGACGAAGTTAGTTGGAGATGTGGATTTTGATGGTATGTACTGTATTTACATGTTGTTATGTTTCTTAATTATATTTTGTATTTGGTATTTATTTATTGCAATTTTTTTTTCCTTGTTATAGAGGTAAGTAAAATAGCAGGAGCTATAACACCAGTACCTGGTGGCGTAGGTCCTATGACAGTTGCAATGTTGATGCACAATACACTACAAGCGGCCCAAAGACTTTGTGACAAAGAATCAAATGTACAGTGAGTTTATAGTTAAATTCCTATCTACATCAACTAATCTGTGTCTTACTCGAATATATGTAAATCTTGCAATAATATTGGATTAAAGTTGAAAAAAAATTGAAAAGATCCAGGTCAACTGATTCTCTCACTCATATAGTTTTAGTTATTCAATCATATTATATTTAACATAGCATAATTTTTTAACTATTAAATTTGTGTCTAGAAATCTGTATCTTAATATAAGCTGTATTTCAGTTCAGATATTTATTAAAAATCTCAATATTTTTTATAAAATAACACGAAATGAAATATTTCTAAATGTTAACTGTGCCTTAAATAAATATATTGTGTTATACTAGCTATAAGCATTAAGACAAGTATTATAATTTATGTAATAGGATAGTAGACTTTGTTATAATACAATATTTAAGTTTTGTTTTTGTTTTACATTCCTTATGTTTGGAATGGCTGTGATTTTCTGTTTTTAATGTCATTTATGCATTTATTTTTAATAGTGATTAAAAAAGGTCCTGTATAAATAATGTGTCAATCATTTTATTTTAAATATGTCATAAATTTTATTTTTAAAAGAACTGGCTGAAGAAAATTTTTGTTTTTTAAACAAACTATAAATTCTTGCTTATTCCGTTCATGTTTAAATAATTGATTCAATGCCCAAGCCCTTGAAATATCCTTTTTTTATTATTTTTATGGGAATTAGTTACTTTAATAGTTGTTATTTGTTACTTTTTGAAATATATCTCGTGTGGGCCATTGTGAAATATCATTTACATGAAAATTTATTGACAATAAGTTTTGTTACATGTATAACTGTGTAAGTGTGACCATTAAAAAATATTACTATTAAGTTTTACACTATGTGTGTATTTTGTGCTATTATTTTTATACGAGCCGTTTTGTTGGACGCAATCTATCTTAAATAAAATTATTCCTTTAAATTATGTTATTTTATTGATTACCTAGCTACAAAATATCGCCTGAGATGTTTCTTCACTTCCCTGTATTTCTAAAGGACGTACTTTATTGTTTTAACGTGTCGCATGCTCGTGGTTCGATTCACGGAAGGTTCAATGTAGAAATCCACTGTTTTCGATCACAATACCATTTTACAACTCAGATGCTGTTCGTCACTGGAATGCTGGATTCTGGTCTGGTATTATTCGAGATGGTTATATCATTATATGACAGTAGTCTATTGCATTTTCATTGCTTATCCCTTGGTCGCCTCTTACGACACCTTCAGTAAGAGATTACGATACTACTTGTATGTTCTCACGACATAACTAGACGGCAAATTATGCTGTAAAATATTTGCCTTCCGTTAGTGGAACAGAAGCACTCTGTGTAAGCATGCAGAATGATTGTTCATATTATCTGTCTACCTCCAAACCTGTCAACCCGTCACAGGTTGGAGTATTAACGTAATATTAAAAATCGAAGAATTTATTATTAAAAAAGGAAAATTTAAGTCATTCTAGAAAGTTCCTTCTTTGGTTCTTAATATATATATATAAAAGGGGACAAAATCACATTCATTGTCTAATTCCAAACTAAGTAGTTTAATTACTTGTGTTATGGAATCGAACATAATGTGTGAATGTACCACAAACACCCTAAACTGAGACAATGCGATAAAAGCAGTCCGGGAATCGAACCCAGGATCTCAGAGCTGGCGGCACCGTGCAAACAGGTGTGTACGCAACTCGTTCACGGAGATCGTCGAAACTCTGTTTTATTTATTTATTTAAATAAATAAATGAAATTTGTACAAAGGCCCTGCATATTTCTTTAGAAATCTCAGACCTGTGACTGGAAATGGGTCACAAAATGATAGAATAGCGTGTACAATATAATAATAAATGCAATATCATTACATATATACATATAACAAACATAATACACATAAATATACATACACATATATTTGTTTTTAATATCTTTTCAAACATTTAAGATAAAAATGTGTCGTAAGCTGAAAGTATACACATATTTAGCCTTTGAATGATTTATTATCGAATATGAACCCATAATGTAACAATAGCACATATTGTTATATTAATCGACGAAATAACGAGCTCAATAATTGTGAAACGTGAACCTTCTGATATATTAAACACAATATACATTTTGTATTATTTATTTCAATTAAAAGTAACACTTTAATTGTTACGATCACGTCTAAAACTCTGAATTTTTATTATTATACTATTTTATATCCTATATTATAAGCTGTATTATAATTTATTTAATTCATAAAATTTAGAGGTCGTCCGTGTCGCCAGGTCTGAGGTCCTAATTTCGATTCCCGATAGGGTCAATGTAGGAATAACTTTTTCTCGGGTCTCGGTGTATGTGGTACCTTCGTTGTTTTTGGTTAACACAAGTGCTTAAGCTGCTTTGGGATCAGAACAATGTATGTGATGTTGTCCCTATTTATTGTTATTTATTACTGAGAACTAACAAAAACATATTCTTCATTATAATCTGTATTAAATACAATTCTCCCATAGGGAGGCTCGCTATAATCGCCACGATTGGCGAGCGGATTGACGATCGTAGTTCCAGAAATCTTGCAATACAGACGCTGCACAAGCTTCCTATTTTTGTTGGCTGATGAGAATTCGAGTGAAGAGACCCGAATTCGAGCCCCAGGCGGAAGGCTCGTAGCAATGGTTTTTTTTTAAACTGTAAATAAATTAAAAAATTTATATCGTGGGCTTGGACATAACGACGCAGACGGGCTCACTACCCATCACGTTGTCCCAAAAAATGTCCGGTTGAAAGTGGGTATAAAGTACTTAATTGTCTAGAACTCTACCCCAGAACCCCTAGTAGTAGTCTACCCCAGTATTGGGAATGGAGTGAAGATATTTTATATGTCACATATTTCGCATGTTAAAATGCCTTGGTAAACTACGAATCATCAACGTAACGTACACATTAATTTCAGTCACATTAAATGAATATACATTAAACTTATTAACTCATGTTTCTAGTTTGTTTTACATTTCTCATCATTTTGTAATGTATTGGATACATTCCCTTATTCCGTTGTCGGAAAGATAGAAAAAAACTATCTTATCTCCTCCACACACGCCTCATTTAGTTCCAAAATAAACATTTGTTCGTTTTTCTCCATCAAACAAGACGTAATTATGAGCTTATTTTGGCATTGCCTTTTCACATCAAAAGAAATCATTCTGACAAAGACTCACGTATATTTTTATTAGCGAGAAGTTGTTTACATTAACTATTACTTATCTCACTATGGAATAGATCTTTGTTATTGACGATCCGATAGCTGAGTTGATAGTGACCCTGCCTTCGAAGTTAAGAGCTGCGGGCTTGAATCCCGCAAAGAGCAAACATTTGTGTGATGGATATGAATATTTGTTAGTACCTACATTTGTTGATATATGTAAATATATATGTATGTATTTATGTTGTACTGGTAGCTTAGACAGTAGACTTAGCACCTATCACGTTCCAAATGAGCTTCGGTGAAAAGTGGGTGGCACAGACTTCGTTGTCTAGACCTCTGCCTGCCTCAATATGTTAACTACGTGCCGTAAAGACGATTGGTCCGTGGTGTTCTCGCGCCATGCAGTTTCTAAAGGAATTGTATCCGCGACTGGTCGTAGCCGCTGGTGATAATAGGGCTGGTTCTTTGTCTGGTTTTTTTCTTTGAGGATGAAAATGCAGCCATCGTTCTTGGTAGCGTGCCACGAGGAGTCGGGCCTGCGATTATTGTAGTTTTTAGTTAATGAGTATTGTAAATAACTTAACATTATTATAAATTAACATAATTTTATTTCTGTAAATTTAGACAAAAACAAAAACAGATTGAAGACAAAATAACGCTATTCGTCCACGGAGGTGGTTTTAAGGGAGGGGCCTATTTACAACTGTACAGTTTTATAGGTCGTAATGTATGTTTATAAAAAGCCTTAGTAATTTACTGCAACATAATTATTTTAGTTGATCGCAATTCTAATCAGGACACTCGATTTTGATCCCCAGTACGGATTGTGTCGTTGGTCTGGGTACTAAAAGGGCGACGATATCCGCGCGATATCCTTTGAGGCGGCAACTACCTGTTCCGTTGGTCCAAATAAGAACCGATGACATGTGGGTTGAATGGATTAAAAATTGTCGACAATTTTGACAACCTCAGTATTCGGAATGTATGAAGTATAATATAATATTAAATTAATATTATATTAAACAAATATTGTAATACCCTCCATCTGAAATGAAAACAAGAAAAATAATAGCATATACACCGCAAAATTTAATACAGTAACTGTAACAGTTACTCCGCATTTCCGTTACATTTGTTGAATGTATCGCTAAAGTTTACAATTTTACGTTTGTTCAGCAGAAAATGTAGGTATTGTAGTGCATTCGCTTTTGTTAAATTCATTACGCATTTCTCAACGATCTACAGAATAATAAGCAGATTTTTTTAGTTATCGAATCGAAAAAAATCGAATCTTCACACAATTCTCATAAAGGGGTAGGCAGAGGTCTAGTCTAGACAATTAAGTCCCTTCGATCCACCTTCCACCGAAGATATTTTCGGGACAACGTGACAGGTGGTGAGCCCGTCGCCGTCGTTATGTCCAAGCTAACGATATAATTCGTATATAAGTTTTTGAAAAAACCATTGGTACGAGCCTGCCACATGGGGATCGAACTTGGGTCTCTTGACTCGAAATTCCGACCACCCAACCACTCGGCTATCGTGACTTATAGCAGTTACAATCAGTGAATTTGTTAAAGTTTAGGTTATAGATACATTATATAGGGCTCTAGGACCTGAGATATCATGGCCTAGTCATCATGGCATAGTCATAGAGTATAGAGAATACGAATTTGTCCATCAATAGAGGTTTTTGTTGACCTCCGTAGAAAGTGAATTACACTCTATTTTTATATATGTATATATATTGAGATTTTATTACTGTCGTTTGTTTGACATTCGCTGAACTCTGGAATCAAAAAAGTTTTTCTTCGTAGACTAATATAATTGAGGCGACCTAAATCGGCCCAAATAAGGTATACGTATACTCAATGGAATGAAATGTCCTGAAGTACAGTGAACTATATTTTGAATATAAATAAACGTGATACTCAACGATGAGAGACGAGACGATTTTTTTACATTTGTGAATCATAAATATTATACCTTACTTAATAAAAAAATATCTTCACGCGATTCCCGAGATATTTAGATATATTTTGGGACAAATTGACAAGAGGTAAAGTATGACGAGAAAAAATGAGTCGATAAGACTTAATAGGTAAGCATTTGGAATGACGTGACGATTTTTATTATTTCAATTAATTTGATGTCTAACATTTCTGGTATTACACTACTCACGTTAGATGTTAGCAAATAGATCGCGATTAAGGCATATCAAATAACTACATTCAGCTTCTGTGGTAATTATGGAATAGGTTTGTGTACAATGTACATATTACGTATTAATTAAAACATGTTTGTACCACATTTATGCTCATATTGACATTACATCGACGTATAAATAGCAAATGTAGGTTATTATGTGTATTCTATTGTATTAGCAAATAAAATTCAGAAGTTATTAAGCATCTGCAGCAGAGCTAAGCCATCCGCAGCAGAACATAGGTCACTGACATAGCCGTAAGAATCAGCGCGCTGAAGTGGTAGGAGCCGGCCACATAGCTCGACGAACTGACAACCGTTAGGGAAGAGAGGTTCTCTAGTGGCAACCTCGTATAGGCAAAGGCAGTGTAGGACGACTCCCCACGAGATGGAGTGACGACTTGCAAAATGTTGCGGAAAGTCGATGGTTGCAGGTGGCTGGAGACCGTTCGTTGTGGAAAGCTTTGGCGGAGGCCTATGTTCTGCAATGGACTAATAATTGGTAGGCTGTAAAGAAGAAGAAGAAAGAAGAACCTTTCTTCCCTAACGGTTGTCAGTTCGTCGAGCTAACGAAGAACTCCTCTTCCACCGTGACTCCACCTCGACTATGAAGGGCACAGAGAGCAGTGCGAAGGCAACGACGCAGACACTCCCTCCACAGCCCACCAACACGCATCCGAAGTGGGCTGCAAAAGCCCACTTTTAGCGGCCACCGCGGGCCGGCCATATCCTACTATGTTAGGCCGGCTATCTGGCTATTCCTCTTGGTTCATTGTGGATGACCAAGCCACGGTTACTAAGCCCCACCACCACGACAAGGCGGGAACCCGTTCGGGGGGTCTTTCTTTCTATCTAGTCCAAGTAATCACGATAGCCGAATGGTTAGTTGATCGGAAGTTGAATTAAGGGAACGAACCCGAGTTCGATGTTCCTGTAATGCCAATGGCTTTTTAAGCGAAACTTTAGAAAATAACGTCAGCTACAGACAGATGGCGGGATAAACATCTCCAAAAGCATTAGACCAAAATTCAGTAGACCGGCTGGAAGTTGCGGTGTCTGGTACTGCGTTCGCCAACCCGCTTGCCAAGCGAGGTGATTATGGCACACCCTTCCCGTACGGTAAATACCAGTATTGGACTTTTACAGGCCGTTATCATGATATATAAAAAATACTTAATTTTATTTACTATCTATTGAATATTTTCCAGATCATACAATTAGTTCCTAACGCTTACTTATGTGCCTGTAAATCCCTATCAAGACGCGTGAGCTGATCTTATTAAGTCCTTTATCCGGCACAGCGATGTAAACGAAGGTCGGTACGTGGGCGTTTAACACAATGTAATTGGGTCATTTATACTTCTTATAAAATACTATAGATTTTTTTATATCTTCACGCATTGTCTCATACTGGAGTAGGCGAAGGTCCAGACAATGAAGTCCTATCCTCTTTCCACCGAAACTTATTTTTAACAACGTGAAGTTCACCTCCTATCGTTTTCTTAGTGTATATATTTAAATACATTAATAAAGATAAATTTTCATATATACATGTAAACATCCATCTCTCAACTACGACTCGAGTCAAGAGTCAAGAGATTTGAGTTCAATCCACAGGTGGCAGGCTCGTACCAATAGGTTTTATTTTAAATTAAAGTACGAATTACGTCGTTGGTTTGAACATAAAAACGACCACAATTTATTCCGTGGAAGTTGGGTCAAAAAGACTTAATTATCTAGAACTCGGGTCTCTTGACTGGAATTCGGATCACCCAACCACTCCGCTAGCGTAACTTCAACTTTAATATTTAGAAATTAAATAAATAAAAAATAAACAGAAGCCCGACAGGAATTTTCTTTTGGTTCATAATTTGCAATTGGATCCCGACTGCTAATCAATTTAATTCCGATATTTAACTTAGGCTTGTTCGTAATGTAGTCTGTTAAACCGAAGTAAAGTTTACTTTGTTTAATATTTATTTGAAATTAGCTTTCAATTCTCATTATTGTTTAGATCTGTTTAGCTTATAGTTTTGATTATCTGTTTTACTGTCGGGTTTTTAATTTTTTTATTATTCAATGTCTTTAAGACTTATTCGTGTCCCTGTACACTTATAAAAAAAAAACAAATCACTTATATAATTTAGACAAGAATTATTCTAAAATTTCATATAAAAAGAGTTAAAGAACAAACAGGCTATTTAATGATATCAGAAACTTTGCCAATTATTAAATTCCTAATTAAATCTAAACTTACACATATTTTTGAAATCCCCTTTTAATTTTCTCTATTTCGTTACCCTACTCAATAGGTTTGTCTATTTTTTTTTATTAATGTTTTACTATTTCGCGCCAAAATTCCGACATAAACTAACCTCTTCAAGGTGCGAGTACACAGGCTTCTCATGAGTAAACTCGCTCCATCATAGACATCATCTATGCCGTCGTGCCGTCGCCTCGATGGTGGTCAAGAGTCTACTCATTATTGAAATAACTTTTTTTTCTTAACACTAAGGTTTTTAAAACGAATATAACCATCTTCAACTGTCGAAATCCTTCCAGCCATTTAGTAGATACAAGGTAATAATTGAATTAACAAACAAATACATACATACAAGATACGCTCGAAAACCTGAGGGTTATGTTTTGGCAGTCTAGTAAAAAACCGAGCAATATGTTTTTGTTTATCTTTAATCATGTCCTTTTACAGTTAATCAGATTAGAGTCTACTAAGTATTCCCACAGCGTCCAATTAGTAGCTGGCTCTACTTATGACCCTATAAATCCTTATAAAGATATGTGAGCTTATCTTATTATGTACGTCCCTTAGCTGGCGGTACAATGTAAACAAAGGATCGCTACGTGTACGTTTTACGGAGTTATTGCGCATTTTTCAGCTTTTAAACTTAGTTGAGTGTCAAATGGGAAACAAATTAAGTTTAACGATTCAACGAGGTAAATTCTTGTAAATTAGCAAAACAAAAAATCATTTATTAATTTGACGTGTATGAGATAATATAATAAGACTATATTTTTTTATTTAACACGCTAATCTTTAGAATTACGAGTCGTTTTGATTTTTTTTGCACATGGTAACGAAACTCTTGAGAAAGAAATGCATATATCTTCACGCCATTCCCAATAGTAGGGTAGACAGAGGTCTGGTCAATTAAGTCCTTTCGACCCACTTTCTACCGACATTTTTGGGTACAAGGTGACATGTGGTGAACCTGTCACTGTTTTTATGTCCAAGCCAACGATAAAAATGGTACATAAGTTTTTTGAAAAACCCCATTGGTTCGAGCTTGCTATCTGGGGATCAAACTCGGACTTCTTGACTCGGACTCCTAATTCTCTTTTTTCTTTTTTATCTTCCGAGCACCCAATAAATCGTCTATCGTGACTATATTATATTGTTCTTATTTATATTATACATTAGATATATATAAATACATAATTACAATGATAAGTATTAAAATAATAAAATTTACGGGTCCTTAATAAAAGGTATGTTTCCAATACAGAACGTACGAGTATGTAAACGTACGGGTATGTAAAAAAAAAGAATGGTCGTATTCTAATATTGTTAATTAGTGTTACACGAAAAGTTCAAGCCACGTCAACTGCCTTACTTTTAAATGTAATTTCTAGGTACTTGAAATTTAAGTCAAAGGCAATTTAATAGGTTGGGGAAAAAGTCTTTTCGCATTATAGTATGTATAAAATCTCTTTGGCTATACTATTTGTATCTGATTTTGGTATTATAAAAAGTTTAAAATTTAATTTAAATTAATTATTTAACTTAATTTAATTTTAAAAGATAATTTGAAATTAAAATTAGGAATATAAATAAGTAAATATCTTCACGCAATTCCCAATACAGGGGTAGACAGAGGTCAAGTTTAGACAATTAAGTCCCCTTGACCCACCTTCCACCGAAGATATTTTCGGGACAACGTGACAGGTGGTGAGCCAGTCGCCGTCTTTATGTCAAGCCAACGAATAAATTCGTACATAAGTTTTTGAAAAACTCATTGGTACTGCCACCTGGGGATCGAACTCGGGAACTCTCGACTCGAAATTCCGACCACCCAACAAATCGGCTATTAGGAAAATGTGCGATTTTTATTTATTTTTCGTACTGACAAGATGAGTGAATCTAATTCGATACATTTTAAAATTTTACTACAAAAAAGTTAAAAATGCAACGCAAGCGTCGAAAAGAAAAGTCTCTTAAAAACGCGAATAAACTGTTTCCCCAACCTATTAATAAACTAATAATTTATTACTAATTTTCACTTCTATCTCTATATTAATTCAAACTCACTGTATTCGTATTAAAGAATTCAAAAAAATCATAAAAATTCGTATTAGTTTTTTCTCCTCTCTTGAGTATATATCTAAGTATTTTCTTATTATTTGAAGATAAGTATTTTTCATTACGGATCGGCTTTACATTGTCACTTCAAGTACACTTAAGTAATAAAATCCTCTTCTATTCCAATTTTGACAGATGCTAATTAGCGAGAAAGTTTTTTACTGAGAGTTGTCAGCTTATCTATGACGGGAGAGTTTAAATTTGTTCCTCAAATCATGAGATACTGAAATCTTTTTAATTGGAATTCTTGAAGAAAACAAGATGGATAGTGAATTTATTATACTTTTATATTTAAGGAACGTTAATGCGATTGGCGATTACAAGAGTTGGATTAGGGAATTGATATTTGTATACTGGTTATTGTATCCCGTGCTACCATAAGTTTATATTTTTACAAATTTTAATTTTATATTACAATTTTCGCAAAGGGGTAGGCAGAGGACTAGACATGTCCTTTCGTGGCTTTTATATTTTTTTGTTTACTTGTGCGAGAATTTTATAATTGTAATACCCATAATTTCTATTATTTTTATAATAAAGTCTTTAAAATACGAATTATATCGTTGGCTTGGACATAAAGACGGCGACGGGCTCACCACCTGTCACGTTTTCCCGAAAAATATCTTGGGTGAAAGGTAGGTCAAAGGGACTTAATTGTCTATACTAGACCTCTGGCTACCCCTGTATTGGGAATTGCGTGAAGATAAGTATATTTTTATTTTATTTGTATTTTTGAATACCATACTAGTAATGCCAAAGAACTTTACTAGTATTCATGTTAACCAATCCAACTAAGCTGCAATTATTGTGTCTGGAGTGGTTCACGGAAATTGCCGAATGGCGGGCCCGAACCAACGACGTTGTTTCGCACACCCTTTAGGATTACCTTTAGAAACCCCATTAGGTATGTTGTACCAGCGATTGAAATTTACAGTAATTTTTATGATTATATTATGTCTAATTACCTTACATTGAACTGTTGCTGTGCATAGAACTTCGAAATATCCTGTATTTTGCGCAAATACTTCAATCATTCAATTAAATCGATGAATACCAGAATGGTCGTCAGGGCGATAGAGAGACCATAAACATCTTGACATGGATGGATCAAAATTAAGCAGCCCAGCAACAGTCCAAACCAAAAGACCCAGCAGCAGTCTATCCAAGCTTACCGATTATGACACACACTCCAAGTAAGACAAGAACCCCATTTATGCCCCATTTACATTTTTCTTTTCGTCACTATTGCTATTTTATTTCTCCAGGCTTAGAAATCAGTACTTACTTGCTTAACAGCCTGTAAAAGAAAATGCTTAACAAATGCCTTGCCGTTAAGGAAGAATTCCCATTATCGCCAGGCTTGGAGGGCGGATTGGTGATTGCAGTACCAGAAACCTCGCAACGGAGAAGATGCTGCCGTAACCTAGTTTTTTTTTAAATAAATAAATACATATATAGATATACATCACATACATTGCTCCGCTCCCAATTTAAGATGCTAAAGCACTTGTGTTATGGGAATCGGAAACAACGAAAGCGACTCGTCCACGGAGGTCGTCTGCTAAAATTTGATCTAATATTATTCATGAGCTGATATTATCGGCAGCCGCTGCTATTTTCAAGGCTATATATATACCTCAGTAGCCTCAGTCGCCACGACACACAATGGAAGAGAGAGGGTGGTATTATTCTCAAGCCTATAGCATACTGCAAGGTATCTGCAGCTATGTCTTAATTGCTTTATACGATACTCATTACATACATTAGCTCTACGGTCGTTCATGCTCCAGCAATAATACAGAATGTCATAAAATTTTGAGAACACCTCTAATGGTTAAATAAACTTTTAAGAGTATATTAAAACTTGCAGAGTATTCTCGGAAGACAATTCCAGATAATAAAATCGTTTGAGGCCATAAAGTCGCATTTTAATTATACTAATATTTCTTATAGTTTGATGAAAATATTATGTTTGTACCATGTTTCTTTCAACATTAACTATCTGTATGTGTAGCCATTTGTGACAACAAATGTAGTGTACTTAATGTAGTGTAGTATTGTAGTGAGATTCCATATGGGTTTAATAATAAATTATTCTTGAAGTTATCTCTCTAGGGTGCAAACTAAATCCGTTATTGTATTTTTAAGAATCTTAAAGATGTGATAATGTAACAAATAAATAATATATAGTATTATGAATAATACTAATTTCTACTAACCTACAACTAAGTAACTGTGCTTGTATCTGGAGTAATATACCATAATATTCTGACGGTGGGGTCGAACCTACGACGTTTTCAACTGTTATTAACCGAGGCGCGCGGGCGACGAATCCGCCACATTTGAACGCACCCTTATATTCCTCACCGTGTTTTAATATTAAAGTTATTAATTTGCGATATCGAAAGAAGTCATCTATAACGATTACGAAACATCTAAAAAGTTTTAATTGAATTTTATTGAGCCCAGTTATCGTGTTGCTAAGTTACCCATCAGCTCTTTTCAACTTCCTGGTAAAGTTCTTTTATTCTTGCGAGATTTACCTCTAACGAAGATTTAATAAAATTGTGATATTAGATCACATTTCTTAATAACTAATGTTAAAAATAGTCGTTGCACAAAACCTAAATTTTTAAGTGCATTTATAATAATAACTGCTGCTGGCCGTGTGAAACAGACATTTATTTAAATTTTTTAAAGCATTGAAATCGAAAGAATAAATCTTTTCGACCCACTTATCTGCAAAGGCACAACGTGACTAGTGGGGGAGCCTATCGCCATCCGAGGGTCCTCGCTAACGGTATTATATACGTACATATTTTTATATTTACATATATATATATATATATATATATATATATATATATATATATATATATATATATATATATATATATATATATATATATATATATATATATATATATATATATATATATATAAAAATTGGTGACTCGATTTCATTCATCAAGCCTAAACCCTCGAACCCGCAACAAATGCTCGAAGACAGGGTCACCATCAATTCGGCTAGCGTGTGTTTGTTGAGCAAATTAATATCAGAAAAATCCACGTGTATTATAATAAGATATAACAAGCCTATGAAATCAAGCTGAGTATATCTAGATTAAAATATTCATAGTTTAATCTTAAACGTCGGTAAAAGTTTTACTTAAAGTTGGATACTTGTAAAAATGAACGAGAATTTCTCTCAAATATACCTTAAATTTCTTAGCCTTAGTAAAGATAAAGTAAAACTTACATACTTTATCTTTTTACAATTTTATTAATAAAATGAGTAATCAATTAGTAGCTATAAAGTGACCTTTTTCCTTAACTCTTCTATGTAAATGATAAAATATATAATAATACAGTTTAATTCGCCGACCCGATACCCGAATTGGTAAATTACCCTGCCTTTGCAGGATAGAGTTGCGGGTTCGAATCCAACTAGGGGCAAACATTTGTGTGATAAGTATGAATGATTGTATTTATAACCATTTATCTACGTAAATATATTAAGACGAAAATATTGTATCGTTATTTTGGACATTAAGACAGCGATTGGATCATCACCTGTCACGTGGTCCCAGATAGGCTTCGGTGATTAAGTGTGTCGAATGAACGTTATTTAAATCTCTGTCTACCCCAGTTTGGAAAAATGCGTGAATATTAAACAATACTTACTCAATGCTCGAAACTTGAATCTTCGTGGAACAAAATTTTCATACTTTTTGTGTTTATTTTAAAACAAAATTGAAATGAGAATTCCTAGAGTTCATATATCAATAATCGTCCGATACCGCTTTGATTTTAACTAATAATAATAAAAAGTAAGGAATAATAATAATATATTGAACAAAATTTTCTCCTCAAAATTTCCACCTGCATTTAACTTTTCGTAACATTTTACTTTTTCCAGAGGGTGGATCCACCAGATTATCTGTCCGATAACTGGTTGGAGCCACTACAGACGCGACGGACCGCTCTAGCTTCCAGTGTCACACACCTCTCTGTCTCCGTGGCACTGTTATCCCACCCATCCTCCCAATTCCCTCCTATACCCAATCTATCCTTCTTTAAATCAAAAATTCCCAAGGAGGGTTGGTGTCAGGCAGGCGGCCGATCGGAAAACATTGCCAAATACTTCACAACATGAGTACAACAGGAGATAGAATATGCGACAATGCTAGGGCTTACCCCGCAGGCGACGCGCAGGCGCAGCACCCGGCGGCTGTGAGAAATGGACGAGGGTTGCTGCACCAAGGACGGGGGCAGCGTAAGAAGCTAGTCCGGGAAGTAAGACTGAGGATGGCAAGTTGGAATATAGGTACGATGACTGGAAGAGGAAGAGAGTTAGCGGATGTTTTTGAAAGGAGGCGTATAAACGTTGCGTGTTTGCAGGAGACGAAGTGGAAGGGACAGAAAGCAAGAGAAATCGGGGCGGGTTATAAATTCTATTATTATGGAAGTGATGGAAAAAGAAATGGAGTGGGTGTAGTGTTAGATAAAGAACTTAAGAATAAGGTGATGGATGTAAAGAGAGTGAATGATAGAGTTATTGTAGTTAAGTTGTTGATTGAAAATTTGGTTTAAAATATAGTGAGTGTGTATGCACCGCAGATCGGTTGTGACGATAGTTTGAAAGAAAAATTTTGGGAGGATTTTGATGCTGTAATTACGGCGATACCAGAATATGGGGAGATATATAAAGGAGGGATTTTAATGGTCATGTGGGAAGAACAAGTGACGGATATGAAAGAGTACATGGGGGTTATAGCTACGGAGTCAGGAACCAACAGGGGAAACTCTACAGGAAGCAGCTTTGGCCTTTGACTTAGCCGTAGTAAACACCTGGCCGTAGTGGCCAGCACTCTACACAAATAGATTACTTTCTCATGAAAAGGAGCAAAATTAACTCGGCCAAAGACTGCAAAATAATTCCCAGTGAGAGCCTAGTTTCCCAGCATAGGTTGTTGATTCTAGACTTGAGTCTTAAAGTAAAATGTATGCAAAAGAACTCTAATCCCCCACCTAGAACGAAATGGAACAAACATAGAGAGTTAGCCGAATAGTTCCGGAAAAGAGTAGTAGATAAGATTGTAGAAATGGGTGATATGGCAGAGATTAGAGTGAATAATTGCTGGAATGAGATGGCGATATGTGTAAGGAACGTAGCAAGGGATGTTTTTGGAGAAACGAAGGGGAAAGGGAAGATTGATAAGGACACATGGTGGTGGAATGAAGAGGTGCGGAAAATTTTGAAAGAAAAGAAGAATGCTTTTAAGGAATGGAAAAGTTTGAAAGAGGGAAATGTGACAGATCAACAAAACAAAAGGCCTGCCTATCAAATTATTAAGAAGAAGGCGAAGAAAGTAGTTGCAATCGCAAGGGCTAAGGTACAGGATAAGCTGTACGATTTCCTGGAAACTCCACAAGGCCAAAAAGATCTGTATAGAATATCTAGAGAGCGAGAAAGGAATGCAAGAGATGTGAATCACATGAAATGTATGAAAGACGAAATGGGGAAGATTTTGACGGAAAACGAGAGCATAAAAGAACGTTGGAAGAGCTATTTTAGCAAACTTTTGAATGAGGAAAATCAGTGGAATGGAGTACTAGAGGATGCTAGGAGTAATATGGGCATGGTTAAAGAGGTGACTGAAGACGAAGTTAGGATGGCAGTACAGAGTATGAAAAATGGAAAAGCAGTAGGGCCAGATGGTATACCAGTAGAAGCATGGAAGTATCTGAAAGCAGATGGATGGAAGTGGCTGACTTTGTTCTTCAATAAGTTGTTGCAAGAAGAGGTGATCCCCGATGAATGGTGCAACAGTTCACTGGTGCCCGTTTTAAAAAGGGTGATGTACAAGATTGCAACAGCTATCGGGGAATAAAGCTCATATCACACAGCATGAAGATATGGGAAAAGGGATAGAAAAACGAATGAGAGAGGAGACTGAGGTAACACAGAACCAATTCAGGTTTATGCCAGGCCGGGGAACAACGGATGCCATATTTGCACTTCGGCAACTGATTGAAAAATACAGGCTTGTGCAAAAGAACTTGCATATGGTATTCGTGGACCTGGAGAAGGCATACGATAGGGTACCCGTAAGGTTCTGTGGTGATGTATGAGGGAGAAAGGGCTGCCAGAGAAGTATGTGCGGCTTGTTGAGGCGATGTGTGTATAATAGAGCCAATACTTGCGTCCGGTCTGAGGCTGGAATCACAGACAAGTTCAATGTGTCTGTAGGTTCACACCAGGGTTCAGCTTTAAGTCCTTATTTGTTCCTTCTGATTATGGATGCTCTATCATCGAACATACAGGAGGAAGCACCCTGGTGTATGCTATTTGCTGATGACATTGTGCTTGTCGGAGAAAATGCACTTGAGGTACAGAGCAAGCTGGGAAAATGGCAAGAAAAACTGGAAAGTGTCGGATTAAAAATAAGCAGAACCAAAACTGAACACATGTTCTGTGACTTCAGTAGTCCATCCAGTTTTTCTCATATTGCCTTGGATGGTGTTCTCCTACCAGTCTGCTCGAATTCCGTTACCTTGGGTCAGTGATCCAAAATGATGGCAATATCGACCGGGACGTAGAGAATAGAATAAATGCGGGATGGATGAAATGCCTCTTAAACTTAAGGGCAAAGTTTACAGAACGATCGTGAGACCTGTCGTATTGTACGGATCAGAGTGCTGGGCAACGAAAGTGACGAATGAAAGAAGAGTGCATGCTGCAGAGATGAGAATGTTGAGATGGATGTATGGAGTGACTAGAAAAGATCGCATAAAGAATGAGTATATAAGGGAAGCTTGAAAGTAGCAACAGTGACAAAGAAAATGAAGAGTGGTAGGTTAGCATGGTTCGGGCATGTAATGAGGAGGGAAGAATGTAATATAGGCATAAGAATGTTAGAGATGAGTGTGGATGGACGAAGAGCTATGGGAGACCAAAAAACGATGGATGGATTGTGTGAAAGAAGACATGAGAAAGAAAGGAGTGAGTATTTACATGACGGGAAATAGAGGAGAGTGGAAGAAGAAGACATGTTGTGCCGACACCACATAGCATGGGATAAGGGCAGGAAGAAGAAGAAGAAGAAGATTTAACTTTTCGTAACATATTCCAATATCATAATATATAAATATAAATTTTAAACATTATGAAACTTGGCTCGAGTATCCAGAGGAAACACAAAAATTGTAATTGCACCGACCTTACCGACTTATGCCGACATCACGCGGCATGGCTTAAGTTATTCGTATTTAAAAGCTACAATAGCATAACGCTTGGTGTGCAAACTGAAAACTGACACCGCAGGCTCGAATCCATTATATATACGCATACCATAACACCTTCGGATACAAGCATTGCAGCTTAGTTTGAAAGGTTAACAGGAACATCAATAAAGACCTCTTGTCAATAAAGAACTCTTGATCCACTTTTCGCGGAATCCTTTTAGGGAGAAGGTGACAAATGGTAAGCCTATCGCCGTCTAAGAGTCCAAGCGAAAGCTATAATATTCGTACAAACATATTGATAAATATTCATGTTTTGAGTACAAACATTTATATTAATAACACATGAATGCTACTAACGGGATTCAAATTGCAACTAGGGTCGCTACCATCTAGGCTAGGGTCGTGGATATGCTATTTTTTGTGGAAGTAAAAAACCTTAACCTTGTGCTCTAATTTCTTATAGGAAAAACAAAAGCCGGAAGCACAAACTTAAACTTAATGAGCAAAGAATTCAATGCCTTAAACATAGATTAAAAGCCTCAAGATTCCTTAAGGCATGTTTCACCCTTACATAGTTAAAAAAATAATCCAGAAAAGTTTAAGGCAAATATAATTCTAGTTACGCCGAAATTCTGAAAACTTTATCGTTTTGCTAGAAATTCTTTGAAAGTTTTAAGTTAATCGTAAAGTGAGGTTCCGCGCTGAGTTTTTTGTAAACATGGTAAATTTTTACTTTCTTGCGGAGGGCAAGTTCCGTACTTCAATTAAAAGTTTGACATTCTTCTACCAAAAAATATTTTAAGTAAAAGTTTGACTAGCATGTAGTGGCTGTACTAGGCAGTCTGTATTTAGTATATAACAGAAGATTAGAAGGAAATCATACTTTCTTTATAATTAATTCACATGTATGCTCAGTTTGTAAAATTATACGAAAAACAAATTTTAATTATCCTACTAATCCTTCTAACCTACTAATAAATGTGAAATTCTGAGGGTTTATATTTGTTCCTCAATCAGGCTTTCACGATAACCGAGTGGTTCAGGAAGTCACGATAGCCGAGTTGTTGGGTGGTCGGAATTTCGAGTCGAGAGACCCGAGTTCGATCCCCAGGTGGCAGTACCAATGAGTTTTTCAAAAACTTATGTACGAATTTCATCGTTGGCTTGGACATAAAGACGGCGACAGGCTCACCACCTGTCACGTTGTCCCGAAAATGGGAAGGTGGGTCAAAGGGACTTAATTGTCTAGACTTGACCTCTGTCTACCCCTGTATTGGGAATTACGTGAAGATATTTTTTTTAATCAGGCTTTAATGGCTGAACCAAATGAGATTAAATTTGGCACACACCTATGTGTGTGCCAAATTTCATCTCTTTTCGATTAGTTTTATTGCTTTCACATTTTTATTTCTCTCTTCTTCTCTCCTCTCCAATCTTGACATCCACGCAGATGAAGTTGCGGACAGAAGCTACTAGATAATCAAATATAGATTAGCCGGTGGTAATAAAATGGTGGCAGAGTCCTTCTCTGCCTGTGAGTTGTCTAGGTCAATGCCAAACGCTTACCTATTTCTGCCACCAAATAGCATTGTAACAAGGTGTGTTCCGGTTCGAGGAGTAGAGTAGAAGAGAGCAAGGGTAATCAAGGGCAAAGACATTCAGGAATTTGCACCTTCTTCTTTTGAAATGCTTTACAGATGTTATGGCTGCATTCATGATAGTGGTTGGGTGATCAGAATTAATGTCTCATCCCCAGGTGGCAGGTTCGTATCAATAAGTTTTTCAAAACTTACATACGATTTTCATCGTTGGCTTGGACGTAAAGACGATGACAGGCTCACCACCTGTCAAGCTATCTCAAAAATATGCTGTCGGTGAAAGGTAGGTCAAAAGGACTAAATTTTCTAGACCTCTGTTTTCCCCAGGAATGGCGTGAAGTTTTTTTTTTATTGGCTGTAGTGGTCATTTACCATCTGGTAGATTACGAGCTCGTTTTTCACCCTATTCTTCATGACTATATAAGTGTTAGTCATACTGTGGATCTAATCGTAGCAATGTTACGCGAGTACTAAAGAGAGCGGCCTAACTATCAACAAAAAGGTTCTACAAAAAGGTCTATTGTTCAGTTTTATTTCTTCATCTTGGAAGCTGTGGTATTTACGGATTTTGATATAGTTTGATGAAAAATTACTGTGCTATTTCAGTAATGAAATTCGACGTTTATTAAATAATGTATCTATATATTAATACTTGAATTGAGTTTTTGTTATTTTTTGGATTTTAAGGATTCGGTGGTATAGACTTCTGTTTACCCAGAATTGGAATTTGCGTGAGGAGAAAATCTCTGCATAGTACTCGTCAGATTGAACAAATCTGTTTACATTTTCTGGTCCAATTACACGAGTAAAGGTAAGTTATAGACTACTTAATATCAAGCTATAGCCCTCGGGAGCCGAGCAGAAAGAAACATCAACGAAAAATTAACCCTAAGTGAAAATTAAATAAAGTCCGGGCGGGCAACGCACTCGGTATATTATATAATGTATTTTACCCCAAGTGAAATAAAAAAAAAACGATTTTATTGCTATCCACATCTAAAACTAAAACTGACAGTATTACTGACTAAAACATTTTGGTAAAATACTTTCAAATTTGCTAATGTTTGTTGTGATGTATAACAACTTTATAAAAATAGGACTTTATAAGGCAACAGGAAAGTGACTCTTCAGTTTATAATAAATTCGTGTCATAAAAAAATTAAACATTAAATGTTCCGTAATAAAACTTAAGCTGAAATAATATGGACGTTGACGCTTTGAAAGTATTTAATCCTGCTGTAAGAAATTTGAAATTTTTATAAGCGTCGTCATACTGTGAGGAAATGAAATTTCTACAGCGTGGAGTAAATCCGTTTTTGATATATTAAGTCATGTATATGAACTTTGTGAAACAATTTTCCACTAAGGGCCATTATTAATGACGCTTACCTAAAATTGTGAATAGCGTTGTTCATGTCAGTTAATGACACACTTAGGAGCTAATAGGTGCGGGTTTGATTCGTTAGACAAAAATATTTTGTATATTAAACAAAAACTTACGGCAAAATAACTTTTACGGTGTAAGAATATACTACACCATTTTTTGTCGAGGTGTAGATTAGAGAGTGGAAGAGGCGATTAAGATACAAGCTTAAAAATGCAATCATTCATTGATACATGGCAGGACAACATCAAAAAAAATCTCCAATCCACAATTCACAGTTCCACTGGATCAAATGAAAGTCACGAGCAGAAGCTAGTTAAATATTCAACAAACCTATGTTTGAGATAATACTGGTAATATTTAAATCTGACACTAAAAGAAATCCTGCAATTAAAATTTCTAATGATCCAAACTTCAAACGTCAATCGCTTGTTGTTAGTTCGATCTTTATTATTTTTATTCAGTTTCAAAAATCATTTACATAATTTTTATAGCAGAAGGGATACAATACAATAAGATTTAACCTCGAAAATATTAGCAACGTTACGATATAAAATGGAATATGAGAAATTATAATTTCAATCTCAGTATAGAAATAACATAGAAATAAATGTATTCAGCGTTAGGAAATGGATTCATTTTCGTAATTTGAATACATTCATTTCAAATTAAACATTGTAATAATTTTGGCAATGGGATTTTTAAATTGTTTAGCAGAGTTCATGAACTGAGACTTAAATTTAGTATGGAAATTAGTGAAACCTTTTCCTAGTGCTCTCGTTACTAACGAGCTAGGTCCCTCCGATTCTAAAGCATGGAATTTAGGATTCATGTAACTCCCGAAATAATTAGGAAATTTCATTTAATAAAGAGCGAGATTGGGCCCAGAATTACAATTTAAAATTTATGCTTTTTTCATGTTAATAAGTTTGGAAATTGGAACTGAAGTTATATTCCGATGAAATAACGTACATTTAGTTATTTTGTTACTACTAATCTTATAAAGAATTAGAGCGAAACTAAAATTCTATTGCGTTTTGTGAAATTTTAAACATGGCATGCTGGCTGGCTACAGTGGCTTATGGTGGCCTTTTTATTAATAAACTTGGTGCCCCCGCGGCTTTGCTCGCCGTTTAACTCTTAAGCGGAACCATAATTAATTGTCTAAAATAAAAGTAGCCTGAGTAACTTCTTATAACATCAGCTATCTGCCAGTGAAAGTCTCGTTAAAACCGGTCCAGTCGTTTCAGAGATTATCCGAAACAGACAGAGGGACAGAGAAAAATTGTAAAAAAAAATTTGGTGAATGCACCGTATATATACATGTAATAAAAATGGTTATTTAATTATTAAAAACAGTCACTCCATTTTTATTTATATGTATAGATGAACGCATGAATATCAAGTAAAGGGCTACAGCATTTTTATATCTTTACGCAATTTCTCCTACTAGAGCAGGCAGAGGACTAAACTATAACGTCCATTCAAACAATTTTTCACCGAAATTTAATTGTGACAACATGGCAGGTGATACGCCTTTCGTTGGACACCATGGACATAACATGATATTGATGTAATACATTAAATAGAGACAAAAAAAAACGTTTTTAGAGTCGCTGATCATTCATACTAAGATAGACAGAAAAAAAGAAGTTTATTTATCGCTACAACCAGAAATAAATTATAACATAAAATATTAAAACTAAACACACAAAAAAGACCACTACAATTTTCAAAATTAATTATTGGGTTGCAGCAACAAAATGGCCTCCGACTCATCGCAATGTTGTAGCCATGCTGTCACAACTACAACGCTGGTATTCTGTCGGAGCCATCTGTATAAAAATAAATAAATAAACATATAAATTAATTAATAAATAATAAATTAATAAAAAGATAGTTAAAGTACAGTTAATATTCGGACAGAAATAAGTTGTGGTGGAAGAGCAGTCATTGTTTGGATACAGGGCACTGAAAGTTTAAATATACGTAATGAGGTGTTACTGACTATAGTCTTAACACCTACACATGTCAGTAGTTCACTGACATTTTCAATTATACCCACGTATAATGGCGATCAACTGGAAGAAAGGGGGCGGTAAATTCCTACACATACTTAGCTTGAAAAGTGTCTGCGTGATATTTGACATTTATTAATTATATATCATATACGCATATATACGCATTTCTAAACACAGGTAGCCAGAGGTCTAAACAATTTAGCGCTTTCGTAGAACATTTCACCAAAGCTTATTTTAGGCCAACGTGACAGGTGTAGAACCTATCGCCGTGTTGGTTGGACGCCGGATCTAATGAAACAATATGGATATACACTTTACTAGATAATATACCTATCTTCCTTCCTGGGTGTCGCTCGGGCCTTTGAAAAAGTTATGGGCTATTTTCTTAAAGGTCCCTAAGTTGTATCAGTTTGGAAACACCACTGTACATTTTTTTTTTGTATTAAGTAATTCTAAAAATATTTCGAAATAAAATTTGTCACCACGATTACTCTCTTTGGTTTTCATCAAAAACTTTCTTACAGTTATTAATTATTACATTTATGAACGTATATTTATTATTAAATATACATAAAATTTAATAAAAGTAAAATTTTACAAAAGGTAGTAGACTAATAATAAATGAATTAATATTAAAACCTTGGTAAATAAAATTTATAAAAGAACAGGACAAACGTAAAACGTACTAACGCAGAAAACTAAAAGTGAATTTTAAACAAAGTGATTCCTCAGCGCATCAATAATTCATTTGCGGAGTGCTGTAACCGCTTAAGAAGGTTCAAGAAAGTTTCGCTTTGACATGAAAATTTCATTATTCTTTGCCTCCTTACTAGTTTTAGAGAAACAAAAGTTTTCATGAAGTTAGGGACATATGCAAATATGTGCTACAGTAACTAACTTATTATTTACCACACCATATCACTAAATGCATTCCCGTGGTTAGTTATATCAAAATACTATTGGGATGTGTGGGGTTTTGTAAACATACTTCATAGTTTTTACTTTTCTTATTTTTTATAGCTTTATATCATACATATGTACTGTTCTGTACATAGGTGGCGCGGGAGTAGCCTATGGTTCAATTTTAAATTCGAACTCGGACAGAGAAGACAACAAGCTCGCTAACCGTCAACGCAGATCATTTCACCATGTTATGTTGGGCAACATGCAGAGTTAAGTAATAAAAGAAACTGCTGGAGAAAGGTAATTATCGTGAAAGGGCCAAAAATATATTAAATAGAATACTCACTCTACTCACTTATCCACTACCCAGGTAGTGGATAAGTGAAATGCAATGCCGGGATATCCGCGAGTTACTATTATCCCTGCGCGATATTATACGCATAGAAGACACAAAGTACGACAGAGAATAAGATAAATACTCTGAAGTGGCAAGGGACAGCCACACAACTCACAGAACAGAAAATCATTGGAAAAAACGTTTGTAGGGTGGCAACCTTGTACAGTTAAATACTTTAACAGTCAAGTCTGTGAGTTAAGTAGAAGAATCTGCAAGAAGCCAAAAAATATACCTAATATTGAGGTAGTATTTACTATTCATATTAATATTAAAAGTTCTATATTCGTTAGGTCAATAAGTCATGATCGCCGAGTGGTTGGGTGATCGGAATTTAATTCAAGACACCCAAGCACAATCCCTAGGTGGGAGGCTCGTACCAATAAGTTTTTTCGGCGACAGGCCAACCACCTATGACGTTTTCCGAAAAAAAATTATTCGGTGAAAGGTGGATCGAAATTACGTATTGTCTGGACCACTGCCTAGCCTAGTATTGGGAATAGATGTCTGTATACTTTATTAAAATTCGCTAATTTTATTAGTAAAGTTAACTGATATTATTAATAAAAGTAATACCCGCCAAAGATCAAGTCAAGATGTTCTCGAAAGACTTAAAGTAAGGAACGTATAAATTATTTATTTTCTCTGGAAATACTGTCTCCAACTGGCAGGTAGACACGCAGAGGTCACGTCATTGATTCTTTGAATTGCTACTGTTATCGGAATAGGTTTCAAATTGTCTATTGTCGAGTATTTCAAAAATAGGTTAGCAATTTGTATTGATGAACGATAAATATGGTGTAGAATTTCAATTATTATTCGTTACTAGAGTCACGATAGGAGTCACGATAACCGAGTGCTTGTGTAATCGGGATTCGGAGTCAAAGGACCCGAGTTCCCAGGTGGCGGGCTCGTACCATTGGATTTTTTCAATAAAAACTAAAGTACGAATTAAACTAAATTCGCTGACTTGAACATACACACGGCGACAAGCTCAACACCTGTCACGATGTCCCAAAGATAGTGTCGTCGGTGGAAGGTGGGTCGAAACGACTGAATTGTCTGGACTTCTGTTTATATTGGACTTCTGTCTATTCTGTCTGTATTGGAAATGGCGTGAAGATATTTTCTATTTTTATTTATTCGTCATTAAAATATACAAATGAAAGTTGCTGACTAAAACTAATATTTTTTCTTCACGCTTTTCCCAATACAGAGTTAAACAGAAGCCTAGGTTCTTTTCCCCTTTTCCTCTGAAGACATTTCTGGAACATTGTGACATGTGGCGACCCTGTCGCCGTCTTAGTATCCAAACCAACGATGTAAATCGTGTATAAGTTTTTGAAAAAACCCAATTGGGGATCGAACTCTCTCTTGACTTGTATTCAGATCACCCAACCACTCGCCTATTGTGACTTAAGTATATAGTAATAATACAATTTTGTATTACGTAATTCTTAAAATATTTGTAATCCAAATTTGTTACGCTCACTTACATTCGTCAGAAATTAATTTAAAGTTATTTATTTTTAAGATTTATGAATTCACGATTATTAAGATTTATGAATTATGAAATCACGATAGCCGAGTGGTTGGGTGGTCGAAATTTCGAGTGGTGAGACCCGAGTTTGATCCCCAGGTGGTAGGCTCGTACCAATGGGTTTTTCAAAAACTTATGTACGAATTATATCTTTGGCTTAGACATAAAGACGCCGATGGGCTCACGTTGTCCCGAAAATATCTTCGGTGGAAGGTGGATCGAAGGGACTTAATTGTCTAGACTAGACCTCTGTCTATCCCTGTATTGGGAATTGCGTGAATATATTTATTTTATTAGTTTAAGATTTATGAAAGTGTATTTATGGTTAAATATTTATAATTTTCAATAACAATTAAATTTTTCAATTCGTGAAGTGTCGTCGGTAGAATATGTCCCCCATTATTTCCCGAGTGTGCCTTATAACAAGACTGAAAAGCTGAAGACTGTAGTGGCAATAGCTACAGACAGATTTGTAGCGATTGTAAATCCGCTTGCCAAGAGTTAAGGCCAATCTTCCCTTCGAGACCTATATTAAGATTATTATAGGTCATACATTACATGTGGTCGTACTATATTTACGTATGTAGGTACTTTACTTTTTTAAATACTTTCCTAACTTGCCTGGCGATTATAGTTCATTCTCTTCTTTTTTTTAGTCTCCATGTTTACAATTTTTTTACTTAATGTAAGATTTTAAAGAATTTAAAGATATAAGATCTTCACATCCCGCAGCATAGCACGGGATTCTTCAGTTCTTCTTTCACAGTTACGGCTATACTCCTCTGGAACGGTCTTCCTGATGACGTCAAGGCTGTTCCCAATAAAGTTTCCTTTAAAAGGTAGCTCAGAAAGCATTTATGTGACTCAAATTTATTTTGCAAATAACGTTCTGTATTGTTCATCTGACTAATGTATGTATGTAAGTATATATATTTATATTTATATATATACCCCATTTTTTAACGCACCTACCATAAAATTTCTCCTCATCAAGTGAGGTTGACTGGTAGAGAATGCCATATGGCATTAAGTCCGCTTTTTGTTACCTTTTTTTTTTAAATAAGGTGTTAACAATAAAGCATAAATAAATAAATAAGATGACCTACCGATACGCAGAAGTGATATGTTCTGAACTTCAATTTAAATTCAAAAAAGTTCATCAAATTTGGGCCTTGACATAAAAGGATATGCTTCTTTCTATGAGGAAATTCTAAAATTGGTAAGTTGATTAAAATACAGAAACTCTTAAGTAATTTTGTTTAACAAAGTTTATCGCGGCAAAAAACTTAATTAAAATAAACGAGAAAATTTCTTCAAAGAAAAAGCTACGACATAAAAATGAAATTAAACACAATTAATTCATGGACTTCGACGATTTTCTTAATTAGTTTCCTTCCGAAGGGTTTTGGATAAAACATCATATAAAAGAAGAAAATCTAATTCAAAGTCATTTGACCCCAAAAAAACTAATTTGAAATTGGTGTACATACTACGTAATTTAACATCTCTTGTTTTACTTTTTTTTTACTGACGAATGAACACATTTATACATATCGTCCTGTAAATACTACTGCAGGGTTGCCATAACCGTCACTCTTGGCAGGCGAATTGGTGATCGAAGTAATAGAGGAAATGCTCTTTGACGCTGCAGTCTATTGCCGGTCTGCTTAATTTTATACCTGCACTTTTGGGGTGGTTATACCACTGTTGTTAGCCAAAAGAATTATTTAAGGCTTTTCACTTAGTTGCTTCTTACGAAATCTATAAGAAGGAAGAGGGTTATTGCATGTAAGGTAGTTTTATTCAAATATCAGGTTAAGAATTGATCTATAAACTAAATTACAACCCAGCTAAATACAACGTTATGAAACAAGTAAATTAATTCATTGTAAATTTAAATTTAATTTAGTTATATAATAATATTCATAGCTTATGTAATGATTCGAAAATCTGTCCTCAATAGTTCCTTCAACAATAGTTACATGACGTTTTGTATTAGTTAGTAACTATTGAGCTATCTTATAATCAGATCCTGTAAATGAGATGCAGTTAGTTAATAGAAAATTCAGATAACGAAGAAAGATTATATTTTGCGTTTATACTCGAACAAGCACCTACGCGAGCCTTATGACAATAAACGTCTATACTACAAGCTATAAATAAAAGTTACGAAACAAGAAATAAGGTTATTTATAGTTGTGTTCATGAAGTATAACGAAGAGTAATAGTAATAGTAATTTATTTCACGGAAAAAATTTACATTTAATATCTGTGAATCCATTGGCCCCTTAACTACTGAAAACTTTAGAATAAAACAGAAAATTTTAGAATAAAATGCGCTCAGCATTGTGTGTGTGTGTGTGTGTGTGTGTGTGTGTGTGTGTGTGTTCACTCTGGATAAAGGACAACGATTGACTCTTTTAGATGTTTCGGGCAGATAAGGTACAATTTTTTGTGGTAGCGTTGGCTTTCATAAATAAATAATTTTCTTACACTCAACACATTTGCTCTTTCATACACAGCTGTAGTAGGGTGTCTATAGGGTAGAAAAAACATCACCTTTAGTAAAGAGAGTAGAAGTATAATTGTGAAATATTTGTGAAGCGTTATTGTACAAATTCAAAAATATTTTAGTTTAATTTTATTTTATTTACGAGGGAGGCAAATGTGCAATCGGCTTACCTAATGTTTAATGTTTCATCGACTTTCAGGAACAGACGCAGAGGATATGCAGGTGCACTGCTAGCCTTTAAGGAAAGAAAAAGCTCTCTTCTTCAAGGTTCCTAAGTAATGATCATTCGGAAATACAACGGCAAACAGTGATTCCAGGTAAAACATTTTGGTAGATTGCCAGCCTTTCGGAATTATAAAATAAATGAATAAATATAAATATCTTCACGCAATTCCCAATACAGGGGTAGAAAGAGGTCTAGTCTAGACAATTAAGTCCCTTTGACCCACTTTCCACCGAAGATATTTTCGGGACAACGTGACAGGTGGTGAGCCCGTCGCCGCCTTTATGTCGAAGCCAACGATATAATATATCGGACACAGGTTTTTGAAAAAAACCCATTGGTACGTGCCTGCCACCTGGGGATCGAACTCGGGTCTCTCAACTCGAAATTCCGACCACCCAGCCACTCGGCTATCGTGACTTTATAAAAGTCAGAGAAAGCCTTTTCCCAGCTTTGGTCGTGATTAAAAGTAGACCATATTTCTATCCACAGAGAGTAAGAACATTTACTGAATATGTTTCTAGAAAGTTCTAATTGCCACACCAGATTTTTTCTTATTGATTTCATTCCAATTTTACGTTTTCATAAGTAAACTCTGTATTTTGGGCTTTTTATGAAACATGATAAAATACAAATTCGAAAGTTAATTAAAACAACAGTAACTCTTCAGTTGTTACCTTACGCAAAGTTTTATCGCGGCAAAACTCAATTAAAATAAACGAGAAAATTGCTTCAAAGAATAGAGCTAAGAAATAAAAATGAAATTTAAACACAATTAATTCATAGACTTGACAGCTTTCTTATTTATTTTGCTTTCAAAGAGTTCCTAGAGAAGTTCTTTTAATCTTTATTAATTTTAACTACAATCGTAATATCTGCTCATAAATTTCATAAAACATTAAATATATGCGTTTAGATAAAGAGGTAAGTTTTCACCGTTCACTAAACCTGACTGAATATAGTATTTAAAATTTTAAATTCAGAAAATAATATTACGGCGACGGCCTGTCACGTTGTCCCGAAAATATCTTCGGTGGAAGGTAGGTCGAAGGGACTTAATTGTCTAGACTAGACCTCTGTCTACCCCTGTATTGGGAATTGCGTGCAGATACTTTTTTTATTTTAGAAATTAATATCGTTTTTTTCCACGATTTTTTATGTACGACAGTGAATACACTGACGTATAGCAACCTTATAAAAAAAAAAAAAACAAAATAATGCCTTTCTTGGACTAGGATGCATTATATACGCTTGTATGTTTTTATTAAGTTACCTATTTTATTAAGTACTGCATATAATTAATGATTCGAATCAATTTGTGTACTTTGATCTAATAATTTAAAAAAAAAACCTATTCCTCTGTTTTTATTCCAACGTACCTACATAGACATCTGAATTGTTGTCAATAACACTTCGAAATGTATATAGATGTATAAAGTGGTTTCCTCGTCCTAAGAAATATATTTAACTTTGAATCGCTCCTATTACGATGGAAGGTAGCAAGAATTATCTCAATTATAGTGAACTATGTGTAATGCGCATCTTTCTATGTCGGTTAATCGGTTTAACTATATACTAAAAACATTTAAAGTAACTTTTACTAATTCCATATATCTAACTGTCGTTTGCCTTCGTATGGAATTTTCTGTGTTTTAACGAGAAGTTAAACATCAAAAAACGAGTTTCCTTTTTTCTTAATGAAAAGAAAAATTCTGCCAGGTATTCGATTTATTTTTTGGATCCAAAATTTGCATGAAAAAGATATATCTAATCTTGTAAAACGTGAATGTACAAATCATTAATATTACACAGACTGTAAAAACGAAATATTTCTTATTCAGTCGGAACTAAGTGCTTTTTAATGTTTCCCAACGGTGAAAACATTAATGTTCGTGTAAATTATGAAAGGCGCAGTCCCCGATAACTGTACCAAAGCAAACGGTTGAAAGTTACTGATACATGATTTAAAATGTTCAGTTTATACATACGTTTACATTACGATCCATTTCAATTGATTTTTTACGACGCCTTTAATTTAATTAATATCCTGATATTAGCTAACATTTATAGTGTTTTTTTTTAAATCGTAGACAAATTTTTATTCTAATATTTTGCTTTTAATTATTAATATTTAATGACCACTTTTTGTACAAACATTATTTGTCATTCATTAATATGTTTTGTATTCATTGCGAATGTAAATCTTCTTTTAGACCAGGCTAAAAATATCTAAATTACAAAATAATATCGTTGGAATTTATAACGGGGAAAAAAACTCAATTAAAATTAACGATGAAATAATTTCCTGTATAACAGAAGACGCAAAAAATTCAAACACAATTAACTCATCGACTTCGATGACTTCAGTCTTTCGTTTTTCAAAGTTCCTTAATTAGTTTGCTTTCAAAGTATTCCTTTATTAAGCACCATTCCAATCAATATGAAATTAGTATAATATTCATTGAGTCCTCTTAATGTAATCAACGAAGTTGATACTAAATGAATTAGATTAAATGTTACAATTTCACCGTTCTTATTATTCATAAATTTCATCACTTTAATTATTGAGTAATTTTCCACAGAAATATGATTCTAGTTACTGTCTTGACTTCAAATCATAACTAGTTTCCACCCACTACTTCGTTTACAATATATATCGCCATTTCCGAGGATGCGTTAGTTTCTCTGAATAAAACAAAGAGTTAAAGAGATCGAGAATATAAAGTAATGTGTAATGTATTCCATCACGTTCTCTCGCCGACTTAATCATGTACAATTATGTGTTTGTTTCATTATCCTTTATGTCTTCTCTTGCTCCGTGCGTTTCTCCGGGATAAAATTGGTTAAAAATACTTGTAAAATGAATAATCCTTAAGAAATTACGTGTAAAAAGCATTTATATCAAACATTTACATTTTGCTAACATTGGCAAAAAATTACTATTTTCTTCCCTAGGGTATCATAAGAGGTGACTAAAAATCAAAGGAATATAAAAATAATGTCATAAATATTATGGTTACATTTGTAATTCCATATTAATAGCTTTTATTGCATAATGCACTAATTGCACACACTGTACCAATTGCATATGAAAGTATATATGGAACATACATAAAAAATATTTTTTTAAATTTTTGTGTCTGTCTGTTTGGCTTACTGGCTTATAGCTGATAGGATAAGGAGTAACATAGACAGACTACGTTAAGTTTTAAAGTTTGTAGAGTCACGATAACCGAGTGGTTTGGTGATTAGAATTCGAGTCGAGCGACCCGAGTTCGATCCCCAAGGGGTTTACCAATAGATACAATGGGTTTTTTCAAAAAACTTACGTATGGTTTATATCGAGGGCTTGGAAATAAAGATGGCGACGGGCTCACCACCTATCACGTTGTACCAAAACATGTCTTCGGTCACCACCTGATATGAGCCACCTGATATACTATCCCTAATAACCTCCATTGAAAAGCGGGTCGAGAAGACAAAATTCTCTCGTCCTCTGTTTACCTTAGATATCGATAAAACGTTTACAGATACATGACGGGATAATCATTTTAAAACACACCACACCACACTTATGCTCGCCAGTCACTGGTTCTAAGGTACGAGGTGTGCGATTGCAAGGTGGGTGATAGAGATATATAGAGGTATATAAGCAAAATACTTTTTGCTCGCCAAGCGCGAGCAAAACACACGCCAACTACGTAAAATTTTCCTTACGGAAGAGGCCTGTGCTATCAGTACTATATACTGGGCTATGTCGCTACTAAGTGTTTTTTAACAGTGGTAGAGCCACGCATCAGCTTTTGCTGTTACATGAATGGGCCGGCTCGACCGGGGAAGTACCACGATCTCACAGAATACCGACGTGAAGTAGAAGTCTAACAAATTTCTGCGTTTCGTCTGGTGAGTGCAGGTACCATCACTTGAGCCACCTGCTCGTTTGCCTCCCTTTTCTATAAAAAAGTCACTACTAAGTGAGCTACGTCACTACTAAGTTTTGATCCCAGTAGTTCAGTAACTTACTCACTCTTATCAATGCCAAAAAATTTTAGAAAGCGTCGGATTTTTTTTCTATTAAGAACTTTAAAGGTTTAAATTTATAAATCAATACATATTGGCAGCATCACATACATTGCTTTGATCCCAAAGTAAGTAGCTATAGCTAAAATGGATCCTTTTTAGGATCCATTTTATTTCATAAAATGAGAGATATAATACATATTCTTGTTTACATATGCAATAAAAGGGTTGAAATTTTCGTCGCCTAATCTATATACATTCTAAAATTTTTCATACAACATTCAGTATTAAAACAATACTATTTGTTAATTAAACGTTAATAATTGAAATCTTGGGGACTTGTAATGAAGAAGAAATTTAGAAATTTGTTAAAACTTTTTTTAATTTAAAAAATATTGCGAGAAATAAATTTCAAATCGCTTTTGGCAATTTTTAAGAGTTTTTCTTACTTCCTGATTAATTCGTGACATATGAGAAGAAAACATGCTGCTATAAAAAATTAGGACGGTGTTTGTGAAAATATTTAGGGAAGGCCTTTGTTCAGTAGTGGACTTTCGATTAGCTGTAAATAAAGAGAAGAAGGCCAATCTCGTTTGCGTGAAATAGAATTATTTTTTGACTGGTTTACTCTGAAATTATTATTGATTTTAAAGCTAAAAAATGTTTCAAACTTCAACTTACTTTATTGATTTTGATGAAAGACTGTATTCTTTTATTTTTAAGTTACTTTATAGTATTTATGTCTCCATTTCGCGTAATTTCCACCACTGGGGTAGTATCTTTCCTACCCGGGGTACAATCTGTAACATTTTTTTGTGCCACGGGCCGGGGTTTGTGTATAGGTCAGAGAGGATATATGTTTTCAACGCCGCAGCAGCCTTCAAGGTGGGGCCTGTCCACCGTTTGGCTACTCATAAACAGCGACGACCACCCTCGCGTCTATGGGTGTCTCTATAGGCTATATAAGGCTTCAATGGAAAGGGGGTAGAACGGACTTATTTGTTCTCTCCCTCTGGCTAACTCAGTTTTATCAAAGTGCGGGAAGTTATAAAAAAGAAGTGTCAAGGAGTGGTTTTGAGTTGGAGAGTCAGAGGCCCAATGCCGACTTATAGGCACATCAATGTTTGTTGCACAGATGAGCGGTTGAGGTGAGAGAGTCTTGCGATACCTAATCTGACGCTTTATATTTATCATACAAAATGGCATTAAAGTAATACTTATGGAATAAAACATAAATTAAAAAATAAATTTAATATTGTTGTTGTTTTTTTCCTTTAACTGAATGTAACGTTGTAATTTTATTTGTTGCCAGTGTTTAGATACAATTTACCACTAAGGGCTAATAAAAACAAAGAATTAAATGTAATCATATTTTATTCTCATAAAATTTTCGGTACGCTGAGAGAGATGAACGGTTTCGTTATAATGTTAAGCCACAATTTAAAAGAGCATTAATTGCTTTTCTGTTGGCTGGCATTAAAAAGCGCTTAGTGCTAGCGGACAAATATAAAAGAATTATTTTAGTGAACGGGATAAAAATTGGTGTGTGATTCAACACATGGCTTCTAGAATAATAACTAGATGAAGTAAAAATCAAGTAAATGTTATTTTTATAACGCAATTTTTATTGATTTTTAAATGTGGCTTTTTAAGGTGACTCTGAGGTAAGAGGTCGCCGGATCGAATCCCGCCCGTGTTATTTGAAAATTTAAAAAAAATTTTTTCTCTTTAATTTAATAACATAAAAATAAATTTTAATCCAATTCTACTTATATTGCGGCCATCGGGCTTGCCTTAGAAGTTGGGCGTTGCGAGTTTGAATCTCCCCTGGTAGTAAACTTTTGTATGATAAATATGACATATATTATTATATATACATATTACTTTGCCGTAGTGTTTCTTATATTGTGCCGTAATCGACACTCAGACGGTGATAGGCCCACCACCTGTCACATTCTCCCAAACAGCCTTCGTTCGGAATTCTACTCTAGTATTGGGAAAATACGAAAAGGTATAAAAAATCTTTCAGTTATGGAGTAATAATTGAAAATGCTTTTTCTGTTTAGATACGTAACATTTTATTGCATAAATACATTACATTAAATAGTTAATTATTAAACATTTATTTCAATAAATACACATTTATTTTTAAATTTTTCTTCTTCATCTTGCTGCATAACACCAACACTAATTACGCTGGTTTGTTTTATCAAGTTTGAACCGTCAAATTCTTCAAAAGTTAGAAAATAAGTTCTCACTTTAAAACCTTAAGCGTGCATTCTTTGTTACCCGAGCGAGTAAGAGGTGCATTGCTTGTTAAAATAAACACCTGTTCAGTTGTTACGTGGAAGTCTATTATAATATCAACTATATTCGAAAGTAAAATGTAGACATGCAATGCAATACTAAGAACAGAAGCCAATTTCAACGCTTCATCCCCGGTGTGCATTGTAATCATTCTACACTTTTTAGTTGTTTTATTATTAATTTATATTGTATAATGCATAATTATATTATGCTACTGTGGTGGAGTGATCGGAACACGAAACAATAGACCCGAGTTCGATCTCCAAGGCTCGTACCAATTGGTTTTTTCTAAACTTACGTACGATTTATACCACTGGCTTGAACATGAAGAAGGCGACTGGATGACTACCTTTCACGTTGTCCCTAAAATGTCTTTGGTAGAAGGTGGGTCGAAAGGACTTATTTACCTTTGTTGACCCCTGTATTAGGAATGGCAGGAAGATATTTTTTCATTCCATCCTGTAAAAGAAAAAGTTACTTTACAGGGTAAATAATATTCTTGCAAATAGTCTTTTAAAGAGATATTAGTGCAAGGTAACGTTCACTGCGAAGTTAAAGTGCATGTTGGTGGACTTCAGTGGAGAAATAATATTTTTTTATTGTTTAATTATTTATTTATTCTTTCAACTCTGAATTTGTGGTAAATTATGCAATTAAAATAGTTATTGACAACTTTAGCGTTACTTGCTCTGGGATTGAATATGGGTCACACGCGTATAAAGCAAGCACCCTCGTTTGTTAATAAAGTGCTATATTCAACTTAATGTGAAAATCATATTAATCTTTACAAATATACAGTACGTTTCTTTATAAATAAAATAAATATCTTCACGCAATTCCCAACACAGCGGAAGACAGAGGTCTAATCTAGATAATTAAGTCCCTTCGACCCACCTTCCACCGAAGGTATTTTCCGGACATCGTGATAGGAGGTGAGCCCGTCGCCGTTTTTATGTCCAAGTCAACGATATAAACAAAGACATAAAGATTATAGTTGATAACGAGACGATAGATTATAGATGATAACGAGCCTGCTACCTGGGGATCGAACTGGGGTCGCTTGACTCGAAATTCCGACCACTCAACGACTTGGCTATCGTGACTATACGTTTGTTTATATTTTTTATATCAATCAGATTTATAAGAAAGGTACGTTATCAAATATGCAACCTTTCGTAGAATATTAAAAGTTTGTCGGTTGGGTAGCCCGGTTCTTCGTAATGACATCTGGATGACAAGTAATCCAGAGACAGTTAAGGCCGAACGTAAAAGCTTTCTCATGTCCAGCTTAACTTTTCTCACCTGAAACTTTTTGTTAGGTACTTGCAAGTCAACAAGAAGAAATAATTTTAAGAAAGTATAATTCAACAGTTTCTTAGTTCACAATACTTTTTATTGCAGTAAGGCTTAATAATGGCGTAAAGGATTAAAATTTTAATTTAAAAAAATTGGACCTCTCTAAAAAAAGTATTATAATACACAGTATACTAAAAATATAAAAATTGATAATAAATGCAGTCGGCCCCAAGTTCTGATTAATTTGTATTATTCTAATAATATACCCGAGTTCGATGCCCAGGTGGCAGTACCAATGAGTTTTTCAAAAACTTATGTACGAATTTCATCGTTGGCTTGGACATAAAGGCGGCGACGGGCTCACCACCTGTCACGTTGTCCCGAAAATATCTTCGGTGGAAGGTGGGTCAAAGGGACTTAATTGTCTAGACTTGACCTCTGTCTACCCCTGTAATGGGAATTGCGTGAAGATATTTATTATTTATTCTAATAATATATTATACCCACGATAGCCGAGTGTTCGGGTGATCGGAATTGAAGTCAAAAGACCCGAATTCGATCCCCAAGGCTTGTACCAATGGGTTTTTTCAAAACTTATGAACGATTTATATCGTTACCTTGGACATAAAGACGGCCACGGACTCGCCACCTGTCACGTTGTCTCCAAAGTGTCTTCTTAAGAATAATAAGAATAAGATATTGCACATCTATTCAACGACTCCTTGAAGGCGGTTCAATTAAAAAAAATTATGTCAAATTCGACGCACGACTGGAGTTTACTTTTTACGATTATTAAATATATATTTATTTGTAAATGAACGCATTTTTTATATCACTGAAAGGAATTAAGGAAGAAACTACGATATTTATTCACCTACATTTAATAAAAATTATTAATATAGATAATTTAGTAGCAGGCTAATTAACGTTATCATTTTAGGAACTTAGCCAATCCTGTTAGTTGTTGGCAGTCGTTCACAAAACAAAAGCAGCCCCCAGTGGTTGGAGAACAGCCGCGAATAAATTTTTAGAATTAAATTATGTAACTCATTTATTGTTTTTAGTTATTAAACATTTTATTATACATACATAACTACCTGTAGTTGTCCACCTTTGGACATAGGCCTCTACCGTGCAAGGGTTTGTCATGACCGCCTCGCTCGGCAAGCCGATCGTCGATCGCAGTACTAGACATCGTGTACCTTAGACGCTGCTGCGCGTCACCGGTCTAGTAATTATTCGAGATGGATCCCGCCGCCTGTCGGTTCGTCGGTCAATGTCGGACAAGGAGCAGAAAGGGAATGGTATATAATTATACCTATACTACCACACTACCACCATTGTAGTATACACCATGGTCGCTTGATTGACTTTAAAACAGGTATTAAACACCCGGTGGTGTTGGGCTACTGTAGCTGGAACTTTTACCATATGAACAAACATACTTAAATCTCCATTTACGTGTTGAGTGGATATATGTCTACGAAGGGATGATGACTTAATCGCATACATATAAGTACTATATTTTTTAAGATTTTTCGTTATAGCTGCCCTTGCCGAAACCTATACTTATTACTTGAAACAGAACGGAATCCTCTAACTACAATTTTAATAGGTAATACTAATACTTGCTACAATAAACAAAGAAGAGTGGATAGGAGGAGGTAGGGATTATTTATATTACCAGCGACTAAAAAAAGTAAGGATAATGTTGTAACCATGCATGTTCTCGGTAAGAAAATCACATTTATTCACGGTCTAATCATAATTGATACAAAAAAAAACTACACAGAACATAAAATATTGCCACAAATTAAGAAATGTGAAAAAACAATATAAAATGAGTGTGTAACAGCATAAGATTGTGAAATGGACAGGACCCAGTAAAAGTCGAGATACAGAGATACAATATTTTATCTTGCTGTGGTTCCGACATTGGTTTTAAGTCGGTACATTACAACATGTTAGTCATTAGAACTGATGATCACGACGAGCTGGGCTGAACGAACACGACGAACTGTAACAGAGAATAAGTTATATTAATAAATACTGACGATATTTAAACACTGTTTTAGTTTAAAAAAATAATAAAAAAATGTGTAAATTTTCACCCAACACAATTCTATTCTAATATATTTTCTAGATTTCCGTTTTTATAGTATTACATTGCAAAAAGCTTTAGTAATTGGAGCGCGGGATGTGTTGGAAACAAAATAATTACATAGAGAAAAATGGAACTGTTTTACTTTTTTTTAAAAGAAATACTCACTCATGTCTAATTTTAATTACTCATGTCACTGTTAATTATTTAAAACACAAGCGTTAAAAAAACCATATCAATGATGTAATTTTTTTTCAATACTTTATTACAGAAACAACCTGTTCTGATCACCTGCTTCTGATGCCGCCCCGGCCCTTATCTAAGTAACATGTACATGTAAACAATTAATTAAACATTAATAAATTAAAGAACCGTGTTTGACTACTGGTTAGGAGGCTCACTTTTTTCGCATGTTCGATCCCTGGCCGGTAAAATTGTATTAGCAGCGCATTGTTAATGTCCATTTTAAGTGCTATTTTCCATCTGCGGTGAAGGATATCATATGGAAACATGTATACTTACATGCACACTGTAGGGTGTATACCTCTTCCGTATGGAGTATTTGCCATTATCGCCACGCTTAGCACTAGGAATAGCGATCACAACCAGACACCTCGCAGCTTATACGTTAGTTCTAGATAACATTTTTTATTACATAATTATATTTTTCTTTGGTCCAAATATCAGGACTGGGCGGCAACCTAAGTCTGAGTTTGTTACATGTAACTATGTTACGTTATTGTCTGAAAACATTCTTAGTGTTAAGGTGTCGGCAGCGCTATAATACATATAAGTAACGTTTCATAAAAAGCAAAGTTTTGTTCATTGCCACTTGAAACATGTAACTTTGTCAGTGTAGGATGGAGCTGTTTGTAAATTATACTTGTATATTTCACTAATAACACACACAGTAGAACTAATTGATTCAATTTACTATAGTTTTCAAAGTATTATTATGCAGACTCCTTTGAACACTTTTTCTACATTTTTTTGGGTCTGGGTGTAAGTGATGTCTTCGTTGTTTCCGGTTCCCTGCTACAAGTGATTTAGCAGATCCTTATACATATCTATGTACATATTTATGTATTTATTTTAGTATAAACTACACGTACGACTAGTTTACATAGTATGGTATCCTACGAGTCCCCTGATCAATGGCGAATTAATCCTAATTGTAAAATTGATGACAGAAATTATTTTTATGAGGCACAGACATAAAATATTTTTTTTTATATAAAATACTTAAGTTATGTTATTGATTGACAACTTGTTTGCAAAGTTTTGGAAAGAAAGCATTGTTCCCACGTAAAAGCATTTTCGTGTTTTGGCTTAACTTATCTAAACTACCTGAAAGTTATTGTTGACAGGGAAATAATATTTATTCTTTTATTAATAAATACGCTGACTGATTAAATGTTTAACAATTTATGGATAACGTCGAAAATTGGGACAGTTTTGTAACAACATATAAATTTGGAGATATTTATTGACTCACTAACTTCTTTAAGTAAGTAACTCACGTTTTTAAATCGATACATAATTTTGTTTATATGTTATTACATTCTAAATAATACTAAATAAATACATAATGAGACAACATCACATACTTGCTCTGATCCTAAAGAAAGCAGCTAAAGCATGTTATTGAATCGGAAACAACGACGGCACCGCAAACACCCCGTACCGAGAAAATGTAGAAAAAGTGTTTATTTGACATTGATGAATACTTGAGAAAAGTCTTTTACCCCGATTGTGATAATTTAGGCGCTTAATACCTTACTTTTGTACTAGAATCTACAAACTTTGGAGACTTACAATACGAGTAAATTTGACTAACTCCGTGGATGAGTGTCCTTACTTTGGTTTTCAAGGTGTCGCCATCTCTGAGGTCTCGGGTTCGATTTCCGGACGGGTCAATATAGAAAAAGCAGTTTTGCTACATTTTCTTAAGTTTGTGTATTTGTGGTACTTCCTTTGTTTTTGATTCACACTAGAAGTGCTCAAGCTGCTTACTTTGAGATCAGAGTAATGTATGTGATGTTGTACCTATCTACGTATGTGTTTATATTTTTATTATATTTTATTTATCTTCACGCACAATCCCTGACGGGGTAGCCAGAGAGAACAGATCGCCAAGTGTCACGATCCCTACATACTTCTTTCGCTTCTTTCAGATTCATCATCTTCTTCATACATGCACGTCTAGGTATCCGAGTTCTCATGACCCTATGTGTTATTGTTTATAAACCTCAATATTCATATATACATATAAACATATGACTAGTGTATAAAAATTCATATTCATCACAACAATGGTTGCCTGTAGGGATTCGAATCCGCAACCCTTGGCTTAGAAGGCGGCCACCCAACTCAGCTATCCGGCTATTTATATGTTTATATATTCAAGTGTTTATTTACAGAAAAAATTATGTTAATATTTACAATACTTATTAACTAAAAACTATTATAATCGTAGAGCCCTACTCCTCGTGGCATGGTACCAAGAACGCTGGCTGCATTTCCACGTTGAATGGCTAGACTTAACCGTTGAGCGAGAAAAGAACCAGCTCTCTTGTCACCAGCGGCAACGATAAGTCGCGGATACAATTCCTTTAGAAACTGCATCGCGCGGGGACCCCACGGACCGATTGTCTCTACGGCAAATGGAACAAATATATAGTCTCCTTTCAAAGACTCATATTTACGCCATTTACCCGATTCAGCTGCCTCTGATGCCGCCCCGGCCCTTATCGAAGTACCCTTGATATGAGAGGCCGCTAATGTATCGACGCAAGTTGCGTCCCACACAAGAGCTTTGCCTCTCTCCCAAGGGACTAAAGTCAAGCCGTCGGGTCTCTTACCATCCTCCCTAAATATTCCACAAGGCTCTAAAACCGATGGAATATTTATGGAAACAAGAGCCCTTCGGATGACCTCATTCAAGGAACCGTGACGAGACAGTCTGCCGGCACTTTTTTGGCATGAAAGTCCGTGGAGGCCTAACTCGTCGACGTCGCTGCCACAAGGACATCGATGTGGTTGACAAATCGATGCTCCCAATCGTATTCCTACAGCTATACGTAAACTTTCGTTATCTAGTAATGTACCAAGGTTACTTGATGGTAAAGCATGTAGCCAGTAACTTGATTCCTTTGTCGAAACACCTAGAAAGCGGGCGCGGTCTCTGTCACAGTGAAAATTGTTCAGTAAGCATTTCTGCACATTCTGAACCAACGGGATATCCCACCGTTTTTGTGAGTTAGATTCCAGTGGAATATCCTCGCCGGGACAGAGACGTAACCATGCTTCTCTTGCCTCGTTAGCAAAGGTCAAGTCCAAGTCATTCTTAAGAATTTTACGTGACAAATCATGAACACTATGTACGGAGGCAAGGAAAGCCGGCAGCGCAATATTTGAAACCTCTCTTATACCGATACCTCCAAATCTAACAGGTAAAGTAGCTTGAGTCCAGCTAGATGAGACTAAAGATAAATTTAGAATTTTTCCAAAGCTATTTTGAGATTAAGGTCAATTTGTTTTAAAAATCAGAACATTTCCATGCTGGACTCGAGCGGAGTAAATAAGTAAATTTAGGAACAACAACGCAATATTTTAAAATAGTAAGCGCTATATGAGAATTTAGAATATACAGTTTATTAACATGTTCTAAAAATTAATCAAATTTTACTTTCAAAAGAGGTTTCATACTCTCTATAAATAACGGCGCTCCAAGGAGGTAAAGAGAATCCGCCTCAGTTACTTTAATGCCAGGAGATATATTGTTAAAATTTTGAAACAAACTGTGTTTATGAGAAGACAAACGATCAGGAATGAAAAGTTCACATTTAGTATTATTTAATTCAAGGCCAAGGTTTTTAAAATTTTGAATAATTTTTTGAAGGTCATTTTGCACGTCATCTGGCTTTCCTCCTAGGGTTCCGTCATCTAGGTACCAAACATTGAGTTTGGATTTCAACTTTGAAATAATCGGTTGAATTCCCAAACTAAACAATGCTGGGCCCAGTGGATCACCCTGCTGAACTCCGACGGCTGAGTCAATTAAATGATTTTCGTAAAATAAATTAGAGTTTTGACTGTAACATTGCCAAACGTAATGGTAAATTTCCGGGGTATGTTTCGCAACCTCCTTCAGCAGGGTTGATCTGTCGAGGGAGTTAAAGGCATTCCTAAGGTCAACTTTCAAGAGAACATCTGTTTGACAATTCGTTAAAAAAGTACGCACTGAATGTACAGCTGCCTCACAACCTCCTCTGCTACCGAAGCCTAACTGAATAGGCTGAAATTTTGACTTTAGATCGGAGGTTATGTGCCTACATGCTAATTTAGAAGTTAAACGTCTAAAAGTGGAACCAACAGCTATAGGGCGGATACCATTATCTTTTTTTTAAAGGCACATAACCTTGCTCCATATATGATTTTAACAAAATTTGGATTTCATTGCCAGAAAGCATAAAATTACTTAATTTTGTTATGTCGCCCAAAGAATTCGGCCGGCGTCACCGGCGGACGCGCTTACAAGATCTTTCAGATGTTGAGGCGTAATTCCGTCAATGCCGCCGGCAGAGCCATTTGAGAAAGACATAATTGCCTCTAAAGTATCTTCTTCTGAAACTTGTAATGGCTGATAAGAAGGATCAGGAGGCGACGGTAGAAGCAAGGAGGAATTGGCCTTAGGATGCTTCTGATGTAAGCTTTCAAGGGTGTCCGCATTGTGAGGCGCCAGGATATCGTCTGAAAATAAAATACGCGATGCGTTTTTTAAATCACCATCCATAACTTTAGACTCGACAACTTTCTTTAAATCAAAATTGTGTGGTCTTGGAGCTATGGATGTATCAATCGGTGAATCAAAATTTTGAAAAGATTTGTTTTTAAGCTGGGACGTAATTGACTTACGTCCCGTTTTGTCAACATGAAAATGAAAATATGCAAAGTAAAATAATTTTTGCCAACTAGTTACAGTGTTAAAAGTAAAACAATTTTGAATGGTATTTGATAAAGCTTTAGCTAGCTGCATCCTCGCACCTCTAGGAATCCTCCTAAGTATTGGTACATTACGGTGGTAATAATGAATTTGGTCCGAAAAATTTTGAAAATTGGTTTGATTAATATCTCTGATTGTGCCATGAGAGGGGACGGGAGGCTGTGAAACCGAAATTGACTGTGGATGACAACGTCTAATATGTATATTTAAGCCTCTTTTACCTTTAAAAAGCCTACCGTCCGAACAATTTCGACATTGTAGGAATTCCGGTTGAGAGTTGGTAGGAGCGATATTCATAAACTAATTATTATATCTTAAATAAACTTAAAGTTGCTAAGTTCTGCTGCGTCGCTTCCAATCAGTTAGGACGGACCACAGAGTGTAGACCTTTGATCAGATGTAGGCATGCCGTACAGCGCACTAAAAGTAAAAGTAATATTTGAAATACAGACATAATTATTGAATATTACATGAATATTAAAATACTTCCCAGGTTTTTCCAAATATTTAAGAAATATACTTATTCCTTGACAGTTGACAAGCTCCGGAATACAGTATTACCACGATTGACAAAAATGTATCTGAAATCATAAAACCTTTAATATCACATTTATTTAAATTTTATCAACATTTTACGATAATTTTAAAACCTAAATATATTAAAAATTATTAAAATATATATATATATATATATATATATATATATATATATATATATATATATATATATATATATATATATATATATATATATATATATATATATACATATATATATATACATATATATATATATACATATATATATATATATACATATATATATATATATATATATACATATATATATATATATATATATATATATACATATATATATATATATATATATATATATATATATATATATATATATATACATATATATATATATACATATATATATATACATATATATATATATATATATATATATATACATATATATATATATATATATATATATATATATATATATATATATATATATACATATATATATATACATATATATATATATACATATATATATATATATATATACATATATATATATATATATATATATACATATATATATATATATATATATATACATATATATATATATATACATATATATATATACATATATATATATATATATATATATATATATATATACATATATATATATATATATATATATATACATATATATATATATATATATACATATATATATATATATATACATATATATATATATACATATATATATATATATATATATACATATATATATATATACATATATATATATATATATATATATATATATATATATATATATACATATATATATATATATATATACATATATATATATATATATATATACATATATATATATATATATATATATATATATATATACATATATATATATACATATATATATATATACATATATATATATATATATACATATATATATATATATATACATATATATATATATATATACATATATATATATATATATATATACATATATATATATATATATATATATACATATATATATATATATATATATATATATATATATATATATATATATACATATATATATATACATATATATATATACATATATATATATATATATATATATATATATACATATATATATATATATATATATATACATATATATATATATACATATATATATATATATATATACATATATATATATATATATATACATATATATATATATATATATATATATATATATATACATATATATATATACATATATATATATATACATATATATATATATACATATATATATATATATATATATATATATATATATATATATATATACATATATATATATATATACATATATATATATATATATATATACATATATATATATATATATATACATATATATATATATATATATACATATATATATATATATATATACATATATATATATATACATATATATATATATATATACATATATATATATATATATACATATATATATATATATATACATATATATATATATATACATATATATATATATATATATATATATATACATATATATATATATATATATATATATATACATATATATATATATATATATATATATATATATATACATATATATATATATATATATATATATATATACATATATATATATATATACATATATATATATATATATATATATATATATATATATATATACATATATATATATATATATATATATATATATATATATATATATATATATATATACATATATATATATATATACATATATATATATATATATATATATATATATATATATATATATATACATATATATATATATATATATATATATACATATATATATATACATATATATATATACATATATATATATATATATATATATATATATATATATATACATATATATATATATATATATATATATACATATTACTTTGTCGTAGTGTTTCTTATATTGTGCCGTAATGGACAATCAGACGGTGATAGGTCCACCACCTGTCACATTCTCCCAAATAGTCTTCGTTGGAAGGTCGGTCGAAAGGAGATCATTGTTCGGAATTCTACTCTAGTATTGGGAAAATACGAAAAGGTATAAAAAATCTTTCGCTTATGTAATAATTGAAAACGCTTTTTTCTCTTTAGACACGCAGAATTTTATTATACAAATACATTACTTTAAATATTTAATTATTAAATATCTAGTTTACTAAATAAACATTTATTTCTAAATTTTTCCTCTTCATCTTGCTGCATAACCCCAATACTAATAACGCTGTTTTGTTTTATCAAGTTTAAACCGTCGAACTCTTCAAAAGTTAAAAAATAAGTTCTCACTTTAAAAACTTAAGCGTGCATTCTTTGTTACCCGAGCGAGAGGCGGATTGCTTGATGCAAATAAACACTTGTTAAGTTGTTACGTGGAAGTGTATTATAATATCAACTATATTCGAGAGTAAAATGTAGACATGCAATGCGATAATAAGAACAGAAGCCAATTATCAAAGTTTCAATGCTTCATCCCCGGTGTGCATTGTAATCTTTCTACACTTTTAAAAAAATATAAAATATCTTCACGCAATTCCCAATACAGGGGTAGATAGAGGTCGAGTCTAGACAATTAAGTCCCTTCGACCCACCTTCCACCGAAGATATTTTCGGGGCAACGTGACAGGTGGTGAGCCCGTCGCCGTCTTTATGTCCAAGCCAACGATATTCGTACATAAGTTTTTGAAAAACCCATTGGTACGAGCCTACCAACTGGGGATCGAACTCGGGTCTAATGACTCGAAATTCCGACCACCCAACCACTCGGCTATCGTGACTCTCTTCTACACTTTTTAGTTGTTTTATTATTAATTGATATTATATTACACATGTTACATAATTAATATTATAATATTCACACATTAATATTCATATCATTCAACTGTGGTTGAGTGATCGGAACACGAGTCAATAGACCCAACTTAGACCTCCAAGGCGCGTACCAATTGTTTTTTTCTAAACTTACGTACGATTTATACCGTTGGCTTGGACATGATGATGGTGCTGGCTCAATACTTGTCACGTTGTCCCTAAAAATGTCCCTTCTACCGAAGGTAGAAGGTGGGTCTAAACGACTTGTTTGCCTAGTTACCCCTGTATTAGGAATGGCGGGAAGATATTTTTGCAGGGTAAATAATATTCTTGCAAATAGTCTTTTAAAGAGATATTAGTGCAAGGTAACGTTCACTGCGATGCTCAAGTGTGTTTTGGTTGACTTCAGTCAGAAAATATTATTTTTTATTATTTACTTTCAGGCGTGTCGGTTACCTCAGTATTTTTTCTTTCAACTCTGAGTTCAAAGTCACAATAGCCGAGTGGTTGGGTGGTCGGAATTTCAAGTCAAGAAACCCGAGTTTGACGCCCAGGTGACGCGCTCGAAGTTTTTCAAAAAACTTATGTACGGCTGACCACCTGTCACTTTGTCCCGAAAATATCTTCGGTGGGTCAAAGGGACTTAATTGTCTAGACTAGACCTCTGTCTACCCCTATATTAGGAATTGCGTGAAGATATTTTTTCAACTCTGAGTTTGTGATAAATTAAGCAATTAAAGTTGCTATTGATAATTTTAGCGGTACTTGCCCGGGGATTGAATTTGACCACAACTTTATTTGAAAATCACATTACACTTCTTTATACTTTTTATAACAATCAGATTTATAAGAAAGGTAAGTTATCAAATATGCAACCTTTCGTAAAATATTAAAAGTTTGTCGGTTGGGTAGCCCGGTTCTTCGTAATGACATCTGGATGACAAGTAATCCAGAGACAGTTAAGGCCGAACGTAAAAGCTTTCTCATGTCCAGCTTAACTTTTCTCACCTGAAACTTTTTGTTAGGTACTTGAAAGTCAACAAGAAGAAATAATTTTTAGAAAGTATCATTCAACAGTTTCTTAGTTCACAATACCTTATATTGCAGTAAGGCTTAATAATGGCGTGTAGGATTAAAATTTTAATAAAAAAAAATTGGGCCTCTAAAAAAAAAAAATATAAAATATCTTCACGCAATTCCCAATACAGGGGTAGATAGAGGTCGAGTCTAGACAATTAAGTCCCTTCGACCCACCTTCCACCGAAGATATTTTCGGGACAACGTGACAGGTGGTGAGCCCGTCGCCGTCTTTATGTCCAAGCCAACGATATTCGTACATAAGTTTTGAAAACCCATTGGTACGAGCCTACCAACTGGGGATCGAACTCGGGTCTAATGACTCGAAATTCCGACCACCCAACCACTCGGCTATCGTGACTCTCTTCTACACTTTTAAAAAATATAAAATATCTTCACGCAATTCCCAATACAGGGGTAGATAGAGGTCGAGTCTAGACAATTAAGTCCCTTCGACCCACCTTCCACCGAAGATATTTTCGGGCAACGTGACAGGTGGTGAGCCCGTCGCCGTCTTTATGTCCAAGCCAACGATATTCGTACATAAGTTTTGAAAACCCATTGGTACGAGCCTACCAACTGGGGATCGAACTCGGGTCTAATGACTCGAAATTCCGACCACCCAACCACTCGGCTATCGTGACTCTCTTCTACACTTTTAAAAAATATAAAATATCTTCACGCAATTCCCAATACAGGGGTAGATAGAGGTCGAGTCTAGACAATTAAGTCCCTTCGACCCACCTTCCACCGAAGATATTTTCGGGCAACGTGACAGGTGGTGAGCCCGTCGCCGTCTTTATGTCCAAGCCAACGATATTCGTACATAAGTTTTGAAAACCCATTGGTACGAGCCTACCAACTGGGGATCGAACTCGGGTCTAATGACTCGAAATTCCGACCACCCAACCACTCGGCTATCGTGACTCTCTTCTACACTTTTAAAAAATATAAAATATCTTCACGCAATTCCCAATACAGGGGTAGATAGAGGTCGAGTCTAGACAATTAAGTCCCTTCGACCCACCTTCCACCGAAGATATTTTCGGGCAACGTGACAGGTGGTGAGCCCGTCGCCGTCTTTATGTCCAAGCCAACGATATTCGTACATAAGTTTTGAAAACCCATTGGTACGAGCCTACCAACTGGGGATCGAACTCGGGTCTAATGACTCGAAATTCCGACCACCCAACCACTCGGCTATCGTGACTCTCTTCTACACTTTTAAAAAATATAAAATATCTTCACGCAATTCCCAATACAGGGGTAGATAGAGGTCGAGTCTAGACAATTAAGTCCCTTCGACCCACCTTCCACCGAAGATATTTTCGGGGCAACGTGACAGGTGGTGAGCCCGTCGCCGTCTTTATGTCCAAGCCAACGATATTCGTACATAAGTTTTGAAAACCCATTGGTACGAGCCTACCAACTGGGGATCGAACTCGGGTCTAATGACTCGAAATTCCGACCACCCAACCACTCGGCTATCGTGACTCTCTTCTACACTTTTAAAAAATATAAAATATCTTCACGCAATTCCCAATACAGGGGTAGATAGAGGTCGAGTCTAGACAATTAAGTCCCTTCGACCCACCTTCCACCGAAGATATTTTCGGGGCAACGTGACAGGTGGTGAGCCCGTCGCCGTCTTTATGTCCAAGCCAACGATATTCGTACATAAGTTTTTGAAAAACCCATTGGTACGAGCCTACCAACTGGGGATCGAACTCGGGTCTAATGACTCGAAATTCCGACCACCCAACCACTCGGCTATCGTGACTCTCTTCTACACTTTTTAGTTGTTTTATTATTAATTGATATTATATTACACATGTTACATAATTAATATTATAATATTCACACATTAATATTCATATCATTCAACTGTGGTTGAGTGATCGGAACACGAGTCAATAGACCCAACTTAGACCTCCAAGGCGCGTACCAATTGTTTTTTCTAAACTTACGTACGATTTATACCGTTGGCTTGGACATGATGATGGTGCTGGCTCAATACTTGTCACGTTGTCCGAAAATATCTTCGGTGGGTCAAAGGGACTTAATTGTCTAGACTAGACCTCTGTCTACCCCTATATTAGGAATTGCGTGAAGATATTTTTTCAACTCTGAGTTCAAAGTCACAATAGCCGAGTTGTTGGGTGGTCGGAATTTCGAGTCGAGAGACCTGAGTTCGATGCCCAGGTGGCAGTACCAATGAGTTTTTCAAAAACTTGTGAACGATTTATATCGTTGCCTTGGACATAAAGATGGCGATGGGCTCATCATCGGTCGCGTTGTCCCAAAATGTTTTCTTAAGAATAATAAGAATAACATATTGCACATCTATTCGAGATGGCCACACCTTTGTTTGGTGTTTTTATTAGTTAAACATTTGATTATACATACATAAGAACCCGTAGTAGTTCACCTTAGACGGTATTCTCTTTGCGAGAATAAATGAGATAGCATATAAGTATACCGTACTAACATGGTCATTATAGTTTACCATTTATACCATACACCATTATAGTATACACCTTGGTCGATTTGCAAACATGTATTAAACTCCGGCTTGTGTGCGCCTACTGTAGCCCATTAAATTCTCATTAATTTAATATTAAAGAGTCCATTATGACTTGCATGCTTTAAAATTAAAAATACATCAAGTGTTTGCATTTGAATTGCAGCTGAAGAAGAATTATTGTAACATAAAGGGTTTTTGGTGTATTAATTATTTGTCTTTGCGAGTCGTTATTGACGGCTGCTCATCGGAGGCTATGGCGATTAATGCCGGAGTTCCTCAAGGGTCTGTTCTGTCCGCAACTCTCTTTCTGCTGCACATAAACGACCTGCTCGAGCCCGGTCTCTTTGAGTATGCAGATGACAGCACAGTTGTGGAGAGATATCTGGCGCGTGTTCAGTCCAGACAGGATCAAGTACAGTCTGCTCGGGAGGCCATGGTAGAGCGTATGAATCTTACACTACAGGCAGTTTCCAACTGGGGCAATACGTTGGAATATTTACCACCTGAACAATCACAAGCAATGCCCCATTTACGTGTTGGATAGCTATATGTCTATGAAGGGCAGACAATTTAACCTCATACTACTACATACTATACATACTACATACATATAAGTAATATATTTTTTGTTTTTGCTTTTTTGCGGCTGTCTTTACCTAAGCCTATACTTATTCCTCGAAGTAAAACGGAATCCTCCAAATTTAATAAATAACAATAGCTGCCACAATAAATAAAAACATTTTGAAATATGAATTTATACAAAAAGTTAGAAGATTACGGGAGGATAGGAGGGGGTAGGAATTATTTATATTACCAGCGACTACAATAAGTAACGATTATAATGTTACCATTGAGAAATAAATAAATGGTCTAATCACAAGAGATACAAAAAAAAATAAAAAATACACAGAACATAAAAATAATATTACCCCAAATTAACAAATGTGAAAAATAATAATAAAAACGAGTTTGTGTAGCAGCATAAGATCGTGAAATGGACAGGAGTCAATAAAAATTGAATTGCAGAGATATAATATTTTAACTAAATGTATTGATAACTAAATGTACTAAAGTAAATGACAGTAACAATGTCAAAATCACAATGTCAATGCCAGGTTATACGTGTATTACTCTATGGTCACAGATAATAATAGTGGCAGATTTTCTTTATTTCATTGAGACGACTATATATACTGCATAGTACTTAACCTCGTTGTATTAAATTCGCTTTCTATTATTTTAACATTGTTATTGTTTAAAAAGTCACGATAGCCGAGTTGTTGGGTGGTCGGAATTTCGAGTCGAGAGACCCGAGTTCGATGCCCAGGTGGCAGTATCAATGAGTTTTTCAAAAACTTGTGAACGATTTATATCGTTGCCTTGGACATAAAGATGGCGATGGGCTCATCATCGGTCGCGTTGTCCCAAAAATGTTTTCTTAAGAATAATAAGAATAACATATTGCACATCTATTCGAGATGGCCACACCTTGTTTGGTGTTTTTATTAGTTAAACATTTGATTATACATACATAAGAACCCGTAGTAGTTCACCTTTAGACGTAGGCCTCTCCCTTGCGAGAATAAATGAGATAGCATATAAGTATACCGTACTAACATGGTCATTATAGTTTACCATTTATACCATACACCATTATAGTATACACCTTGGTCGATTTGCAAACATGTATTAAACTCCGGCTTGTGTGCGCCTACTGTAGCCCATTAAATTCTCATTAATTTAATATTAAAGAGTCCATTATGACTTACATGCTTTAAAATTAAAAAAATACATCAAGTGTTTGCATTTGAATTGCAGCTGAAGAAGAATTATTGTAACATAAAGGGTTTTTGGTGTATTAATTATTTGTCTTTGCGAGTCGTTATTGACGGCTGCTCATCGGAGGCTATGGCGATTAATGCCGGAGTTCCTCAAGGGTCTGTTCTGTCCGCAACTCTCTTTCTGCTGCACATAAACGACCTGCTCGAGCCCGGTCTCTTTGAGTATGCAGATGACAGCACAGTTGTGGAGAGATATCTGGCGCGTGTTCAGTCCAGACAGGATCAAGTACAGTCTGCTCGGGAGGCCATGGTAGAGCGTATGAATCTTACACTACAGGCAGTTTCCAACTGGGGCAATACGTTGGAATATTTACCACCTGAACAATCACAAGCAATGCCCCATTTACGTGTTGGATAGCTATATGTCTATGAAGGGCAGACAATTTAACCTCATACTACTACATACTATACATACTACATACATATAAGTAATATATTTTTTGTTTTTGCTTTTTTGCGGCTGTCTTTACCTAAGCCTATACTTATTCCTCGAAGTAAAACGGAATCCTCCAAATTTAATAAATAACAATAGCTGCCACAATAAATAAAAACATTTTGAAATATGAATTTATACAAAAAGTTAGAAGATTACGGGAGGATAGGAGGGGGTAGGAATTATTTATATTACCAGCGACTACAATAAGTAACGATTATAATGTTACCATTGAGAAATAAATAAATGGTCTAATCACAAGAGATACAAAAAAAAAAAAAAAATACACAGAACATAAAAATAATATTACCCCAAATTAACAAATGTGAAAAAATAATAATAAAAAACGAGTTTGTGTAGCAGCATAAGATCGTGAAATGGACAGGAGTCAATAAAAATTGAATTGCAGAGATATAATATTTTAACTAAATGTATTGATAACTAAATGTACTAAAGTAAATGACAGTAACAATGTCAAAATCACAATGTCAATGCCAGGTTATACGTGTATTACTCTATGGTCACAGATAATAATAGTGGCAGATTTTCTTTATTTCATTGAGACGACTATATATACTGCATAGTACTTAACCTCGTTGTATTAAATTCGCTTTCTATTATTTTAACATTGTTATTGTTTAAAAAGTCACGATAGCCGAGTTGTTGGGTGGTCGGAATTTCGAGTCAAGAGACCCGAGTTCGATCCCCAGGTGGGCAGTACCAATGAGTTTTTCAAAAACTTATGTACGGTTGACCACCTGTCACTTTGTCCCGAAAATATCTTCGGTGGGTCAAAGGACTTAATTGTCTAGACTAGACCTCTGTCTACCCCTGTATTAGGAATTGCGTGACGATATTTTTTCAACTCTGAGTTTGTGATAAATTAAGCAATTAAAGTTGCTATTGATAATTTTAGTGGTACTCTGGGCTCAGTTGAATTTGACCACAACTTTATTTGAAAATCACATTACACTTCTTTATATTTTTATATCAATCAGATTTATAAGAAAGGTAAGTTATCAAATATGCAACCTTCGTAAAATATTAAAAGTTTGTCGGTTGGGTAGCCTGGTTCTTCGTAATGACATCTGGATGACAAGTAATCCAGAGACAGTTAAGGCCGAACGTAAAAGCTTTCTCATGTCCAGCTTAACTTTTCTCACCTGAAACTTTTTGTTAGGTACTTGAAAGTCAACAAGAAGAAATAATTTTAGAAAGTATCATTCAACAGTCTCTTAGTTCACAATACCTTATATTGCAGTAAGGCTTAATAATGGCGTATAGATTAAAATTTTAATAAAAAAATTGGGCCTCTAAAAAAAAAAAAAAAGTATACAAAGTACAAAAATTTAAAATTGATAATTAATGCAGTCGGCCCCAAGTTTTGATTAATTTGTATTATTCTAATAATATACGATAATAAGTCACGATAGCCGAGTTGTTATGGTTTGAATTCCTCGAGTCGAGAGACCTGGAGTTCGATGCCCAGGTGGCAGTACCAATGAGTTTTTCAAAACTTGTGAACGATTTATATCGTTGCCTTGGACATAAAGATGGCGATGGGCTCATCACCGGTCACGTTGTCCCAAAAATGTTTTCTTAAGAATAATAAGAATAACATATTGCACATCTATTTGAGATGGCCACACTTTGTTTGGTGTTTTATTAGTTAAACATTTGATTATACATACATAAGAACCTGTAGTAGTTCACCTTAGACGTAGGCCTCTCCCTTGCGAGAATAAATGAGATAGCATATAAGTATACCGTACTAACATGGTCATTATAGTTTACCATTTATACCATACACCATTATAGTATACACCTTGGTCGATTTGCAAACATGTATTAAACTCCGGCTTGTGTGCGCCTACTGTAGCCCATTAAATTCTCATTAATTTAATATTAAAGAGTCCATTATGACTTACATGCTTTAAAATTAAAAAAATACATCAAGTGTTTGCATTTGAATTGCAGCTGAAGAAGAATTATTGTAACATAAAGGGTTTTTGGTGTATTAATTATTTGTCTTTGCGAGTCGTTATTGACGGCTGCTCATCGGAGGCTATGGCGATTAATGCCGGAGTTCCTCAAGGGTCTGTTCTGTCCGCAACTCTCTTTCTGCTGCACATAAACGACCTGCTCGAGCCCGGTCTCTTTGAGTATGCAGATGACAGCACAGTTGTGGAGAGATATCTGGCGCGTGTTCAGTCCAGACAGGATCAAGTACAGTCTGCTCGGGAGGCCATGGTAGAGCGTATGAATCTTACACTACAGGCAGTTTCCAACTGGGGCAATACGTTGGAATATTTACCACCTGAACAATCACAAGCAATGCCCCATTTACGTGTTGGATAGCTATATGTCTATGAAGGGCAGACAATTTAACCTCATACTACTACATACTATACATACTACATACATATAAGTAATATATTTTTTGTTTTTGCTTTTTGCGGCTGTCTTTACCTAAGCCTATACTTATTCCTCGAAGTAAAAGGGAATCCTCCAAATTTAATAAATAACAATAGCTGCCACAATAAATAAAACATTTTGAAATATGAATTTATACAAAAGTTAGAAGATTACGGGAGGATAGGAGGGGTAGGAATTATTTATATTACCAGCGACTACAATAAGTAACTGTATAATGTTACCATTGAGAAATAAAATAAATGGTCTAATCACAAGAGATACAAAAAAAAATAAAAAAATACACAGAACATAAAAATAATATTACCCCAAATTAACAAATGTGAAAAATAATAATAAAAACGAGTTTGTGTAGCAGCATAAGATCGTGAAATGGACAGGAGTCAATAAAAATTGAATTGCAGAGATATAATATTTTAACTAAATGTATTGATAACTAAATGTACTAAAGTAAATGACAGTAACAATGTCAAAATCACAATGTCAATGCCTGGTTATACGTATACGTATACGTATTCCTCTATGGTCACAGATAATAATAGTGGCAGATTTTCTTTATTTCATTGAGACGACTATATATACTGCATAGTACTTAACCTCGTTGTATTAAATTCGCTTTCTATTATTTTAACATTGTTATTGTTTAAAAGTCACGATAGCCGAGTTGTTGGGTGGTCGGAATTTCGAGTCGAGACCTGAGTTCGATGCCCAGGTGGCAGTACCAATGAGTTTTTCAAAACTTATGTACGGTTGACCACCTGTCACTTTGTCCCGAAAATATCTTCGGTGGGTCAAAGGACTTAATTGTCTAGACTAGACCTCTGTCTACCCCTGTATTAGGAATGGCGGGAAGATATTTTTTCAACTCTGAGTTTGTGATAAATTACAATTAAAGTTGCTATTGATAATTTTAGCGGTACTGCCCAGGTTGAATTTGACCACAACTTTATTTGAAAATCACATTACACTTCTTATATTTTTATATCAATCAGATTTATAAGAAAGGTAAGTTATCAAATATGCAACCTTTCGTAAAATATTAAAAGTTTGTCGGTTGGGTAGCCCGGTTCTTCGTAATGACATCTGGATGACAAGTAATCCAGAGACAGTTAAGGCCGAACGTAAAAGCTTTCTCATGTCCAGCTTAACTTTTCTCACCTGAAACTTTTTGTTAGGTACTTGAAAGTCAACAAGAAGAAATAATTTTTAGAAAGTATCATTCAACAGTTTCTTAGTTCACAATACCTTATATTGCAGTAAGGCTTAATAATGGCGTATAGAATTAAAATTTTAATAAAAAAAAAATTGGGCCTCTCTAAAAAAAAGTATACAAAGTGTACTAAAAATTTAAAAATTGATAATTAATGCAGTCGGCCCCAAGTTTTGATTAATTGGTATTATTCTAATAATATACGATAATAAGTCACGATAGCCGAGTTGTTGGGTGGTCGGAATTTCGAGTCGAGAGACCCGAGTTCGATGTCCAGGTGGCAGTACCAATGAGTTTTTCAAAAACTTGTGAACGATTTATATCGTTGCTCGGACATAAAGATGGCGATGGCTCATCAATGGTCACGTTGTCCCAAAAATGTTTTCTTAAGAATAATAAGAATAACATATTGCACATCTATTTGAGATGGCCACACTTTGTTTGGTGTTTTATTAGTTAAACATTTGATTATACATACATAAGAACCTGTAGTAGTTCACCTTAGACGTAGGCCTCTCCTTGCGAGAATAAATGAGATAGCATATAAGTATACCGTACTAACATGGTCATTATAGTTTACCATTTATACCATACACCATTATAGTATACACCTTGGTCGATTTGCAAACATGTATTAAACTCCGGCTTGTGTGCGCCTACTGTAGCCCATTAAATTCTCATTAATTTAATATTAAAGAGTCCATTATGACTTACATGCTTTAAAATTAAAAAAATGCATCAAGTGTTTGCATTTGAATTGCAACTGAAGAAGAATTATTGTAACATAAAGGGTTTTTGGTGTATTAATTATTAGTCTTTGCGAGTCGTTATTGACGGCTGCTCATCGGAGGCTATGGCGATTAATGCCGGAGTTCCTCAAGGGTCTGTTCTGTCCGCAACTCTCTTTCTGCTGCACATAAACGACCTGCTCGAGCCCGGTCTCTTTGAGTATGCAGATGACAGCACAGTTGTGGAGAGATATCTGGCGCGTGTTCAGTCCAGACAGGATCAAGTACAGTCTGGTCGGGAGGCCATGGTAGAGCGTATGAATCTTACACTACAGGCAGTTTCAAACTGGAGCAATACTGTGGAATATTTACCACCTGAACAATCACAAGCAATGCCCCATTTACGTGTTGGATAGCTATATGTCTATGAAGGGCAGACAATTTAACCTCATACTACTACATACTATACATACTACATACATATAAGTAATATATTTTTTGTTTTTGCTTTTTTGCGGCTGTCTTTACCTAAGCCTATACTTATTCCTCGAAGTAAAACGGAATCCTCCAAATTTAATAAATAACAATAGCTGCCACAATAAATAAAAACATTTTGAAATATGAATTTATACAAAAAGTTAGAAGATTACGGGAGGATAGGAGGGGGTAGGAATTATTTATATTACCAGCGACTACAATAAGTAACGATTATAATGTTACCATTGAGAAATAAATAAATGGTCTAATCACAAGAGATACAAAAAAAAAAAAAAAATACACAGAACATAAAAATAATATTACCCCAAATTAACAAATGTGAAAAAATAATAATAAAACGAGTTTGTGTAGCAGCATAAGATCGTGAAATGGACAGGAGTCAATAAAATTGAATTGCAGAGATATAATATTTTAACTAAATGTATTGATAACTAAATGTACTAAAGTAAAATGACAGTAACAATGTCAAAATCACAATGTCAATGCCTGGTTATACGTATACGTATACGTATTCCTCTATGGTCACAGATAATAATAGTGGCAGATTTTCTTTATTTCATTGAGACGACTATATATACTGCATAGTACTTAACCTCGTTGTATTAAATTCGCTTTCTATTATTTTAACATTGTTATTGTTTCAAAAGTCACGATAGCCGAGTTGTTATGGTCGGAATTTCGAGTCAAGAGACCCGAGTTCGATCCCCAGGTAGTACCAATGAGTTTTCAAAACTTATGTACGAATTACATCGTTGGCTTGGACATAACGACGGCGACGGGCTCACCACCTGTCACGTTGTCCCGAAAATATCTTCGGTGGAAGGTGGGTCAAAGGGACTTAATTGTCTACACTAGACCTCTGTCTACCCCTGTATTGGGAATTGCGTGAAGATATTTATTTATTATTTATTTATTTATTTAACATTGATGTTTAACATGGATATTTTTCAACATTGTTTCGTTATTATGTTTAGTTATTTGATGCTTCTTTTTTGATGCTTCTTCTTTATGCTTCGTTTATGATTCTGGACATATATTTGTAGTTCTGTTTCGATATTGTCTTCGTTTTTGTTTTTTTTTATTTTCTACATGTTCATAATTGTGTAGTGTTTATTTTTTTCAGTTTCGTTTATTTTAATGTAAACAGTCAACTTGAGGGTTGGTGTATTATGATTGTTTTCTATCCTTCTATATAATTTTGCATGTTTGTAGCTTACTTTTAGTTTTATATATATTCTTTTAAAGTATTTATATTTTTATTTTACATTAATATTTATATTTTTATTTTTTATTATTATTTATATTTTTATTTTACATAGTTATATTAATATATATATATCTTATTCCATTATGACTGATGATGATTCCTTTTATTCCTATGACTCAGACTTGTCTTTTGTTTCTTGCGATGACCAGTTAAATGACAACGTTACTTCTTTAAATGGTCTTTTAAATAATGTGTTCCCTTCAGCCAGTAAACTGTTGAATATTTGTCACATAAATGCATAGAGTATATCAAGTCATTATGCAGAACTCGAAACTTCATTTGCTAATACACTTTTAATTACACGCTATTTTAATTTCTGAGAGTTGGTTGAAGCCCTGTTTACAGTCAACCATGTGTCCAATACCTGGTTTCGTACATATAAGAAATGATCGTACAAATAAAGGTGGTGGTGGAGTTGCTATTTATCTTCATGGCTCTTTACCATATAAAATATTATCAACGTCTCCATCTCCATACTCTGCCTCCGATGAACACTTATTTGTGGAACTTGATGTCAAGGGCACAAGGATAGCTCTCGGAGTAGTGTATTGTCCTCCTTCTACTGATTACTTCGCCAATTTGGAAATGGCTCTCGAAAACATAGGTTCTAAGTATACACACTGCATAATCATGGGGGATTTCAACACTGATATTCTGAAGAATTCTTCTCGTTCACAAAAACTTCGCTCGATCTTAGATTCCGTCAATCTTGGAATTTTACCTTTAAGGGCCATCATAATTTCGACACTGAAGACTCTCTTTTAGATCTCATTATTACTAGTTCTTCTGATCATGTGGTTGCACATGGTCAGCTTCCAGCCCCAGGATTCTCCCGACATGACCTTATTTATGCTTCGTATAAGCTTAGACCGCCTAAACGTGGTACTTCATTTTTACATTTCCGTAACTTTACTAAGATACACTTGGATAATTTGCACAGTGATGCGTCTCAAATTAATTTTGCCTCGCTGGCGGCTGCTTCTACGGTCGATGAAAAGTTACATGCCCTAAATAGCACGATAATTAGTCTGTATGATGCCCATGCCCCAGGCCATAAGGTCAGAGTTAAACGTTTACCAGCTCCCTGGATGACTGACAATGTGCGGAGGGCAATGGACAGGCGAAACCGAACTTTCTTGCGATTCAAGAGGTCTCGTATTGAAGAAAACTGGTTGTATTTTAAAATGGCTAGGAACAGGTGTAAGCAGATGGTACGAACTGCTAAACGCCGATACTTCCTAAACAATATAACTAACTCTTCCCCAGCTGATGTGTGGAAATTTCTCAATTCGATGGGCGTAGGTAAATCACTTTCCATGGATTATGGTCCTTCTCTTTCCCACGATGATTTGAATCTGTACTTTACTGCTACTATTGCAATGGACCCTACAATCCGGGCACAAACCATAGCATACATTGCTTCAATGCACTCTCCACACATCCCTGTCTTTAATTTCTCTCCCGTGAATCAGGATGAGGTACGTAAGGCAGTACTGGCAATAAAATCCAGGGCCGTGGGATGCGATGAGGTTAGTAGGGTTATGATAGCCAACATCCTTGAATTTATACTTCCTGCTATGACTCACATTATTAATTTCTCCCTAGACTCTGGACAATATCCCTCTCTTTGGAGAAAAGCTTTCGTGCGACCTCTCCCCAAAGTACCTAATCCTACACGTCCTCATCATTTCCGTCCTATTTCAATATTGCCATTTCTCTCCAAAATTTTGGAAGCCTGTGTACATAAGCAAATTTCCAAATTTGTATATGAACATAACCTACTGAGTAACTTTCAGTCTGGGTTTCGTCCTGGCCACAGCACCACAACTGCACTACTTAAAATCACTGATGATATTCGTGAGGTATGGAGAAGAAGAAAGTTACAGTTATGGTGCTTGTGGACTTTTCGAATGCTTTTAACACAGTCGACCATGATATCTTTCTTGCAATTTTTTCTAACTTTAAATTCGCTTCCTCGGTATTGGAGTGGTTCTCTTCTTATCTTCGCGGACGTCAGCAATCGGTCTATATGGGACAAAAGACCTCTCAATGGGCGGGACTAGGTTGTGGCGTTCCGCAAGGCGGTATACTTTCTCCCATTATCTTCTCAATTTTTATAAATTTTATCACTTCTAATATTTATTGTTCGTACCATCTGTATGCAGACGACCTGTAGATTTATGTACAGTCTGATATTGAAGAACTCCACAATGCAATTAATAAATTAAATGACTGTCTGAAAGCAGTATCAGACTGGTCCTTACGCTTTGGAGTATCTGTGAATGCAACAAAATGCCAATCTTTGCTGGTTGGTAGTACTAAAATGCTAGCTAAAGTCGATGTTGGAAACCTACCCTTTATACGTTATAACGATGCAGTGATTCCATTTTCGGGCTCTGTTAAAAATCTCGGGCTACATATCGATAACACATTGAACTGGGGAAAACTCATAACTGAAGTTAGCCGTAAAGTAACCGCCACGCTACGAGTGCTCTATCGCCTCAAAAATCTTCTTCCATGGGAAACTAAGCTTATGCTTGTCCAGGCGCTCATTTTACCAATCATTGATCATGCAGATGTGTGCTACTGTGATTTGAACAAAGATCTTCTAAACAAGCTAGAGCGCCTTGTTAATAATTGTATAAGATTTATTTTCACCCTTCGTAAGTATGACCATATTTCACAATACCGTTCTCGTCTTAAATGGCTTACTATTCAACAAAGGCGAAACTAGAATTCTGCTTGTTCTTTTCTCAATCATAAATGATACTACTTACCCTTCGTATCTTAAGGATAAATTTCAGTTTCAATTCTCAACTCATGATCGGTGCCTGTGGTCTTCATCTAATTACAAGATGAGTATCCCGCAACACTTTACCAATTTTGTTGGTCACTCCTTTACCATTCAGGCTACACTGCTCTGGAATTCTTTGCCCGAAGACATCCGAAAAGTTACCAATAAGTCGATATTTAAAAGACTTGTACCTGAACACCTTTTAACTGTCAGTTAGAATTAGTGATTGGTCATTACAGTCATAATAATGTTTTTATGTATTTTGTTTATATATATATATATATATATATATATATATATATATATATATATATATATATATATATATATATATATATATATATATATATATATATATATATATATATATATATATATATATATATATATATATATATATATATATATATATATATATATATATATATATATATATATGTATGTATGTATATGTATATATATTATGTTTATTATTTGTATTAATATTTTATATTGCATCTTTATTTTCGTTAGGTCCTATATTGATTTTATTTTTCTGTAACCCAGTTTAAAGCAACTTAAAAATATTTCTCCACGCCTCGGGTTGACTGGCAGAGAATGCCTAAAGGCATTAAGTCCGCCATTTGTTTAATTTTCTTTGTAAGGTTTACAATAAAGTGTAAATAAATAAATAAATAAATAAATAAATTGATAACTGTGTGCCGCGTGGTAACGGTGTAAGAATATTGGCACTCCTTTTCCGTGGGTGTCAAGGCGACTAAGGGAAATAGTTTAGAACATCGCTATCGCGACCGATAGATGGCGGGACAACGATCTCTAAAAATATCAGACCAAAATAATCTGACAGAAGATGGGCAGCAGCGTCTAAGGTTCTAGGTGTCTGATACTGCTATTGCCCATCCGCTTGCCTAGCGTGTCCTGCAGTGGACTTTAGAAGGCAGTTATGAATGAATGTCATGTTGAGTTATTTTTTAACGAGCCCTTATTCCGACACTGGTTTTTAGTCCGTACATTACTACTTGTTAGTCATTAGAAATGGAGATCAGCTTCAACTGGGCAACTGTAACAGAGAATAAGTTACATTAATAACTTGCTGCTGATATCTAAACACTATTTAAAATCCTGTTTTAGTTTTAAAAATCTTGAAAAGATTTTTATGTTTTCACCCAAAACAATTCTAATATATTTTCTATATTTCCGTATTTACATTACAATACCAAAAGCTTTAGTAATTGGAGCGCGGGATGTGTTTAAAACTAAATAATTACACAGAGAAAAATGAAACATGTTTTTCAGTTTTTGATTATTTTTGTTTTACTTTTTTTTGAAGGAATATGAAATTTGATTACTCTTGTCACTGTTTAATATTTAAAACACAAGTGTAAAAACAGTGGAAATATCTAAACCCATATCAATGATGTAATTTTTTTTCAATACTTTATTTTCAGAAGCAAAAGCTTTCTTCAGCTGCCTCTGATGCCGCCCGGCCCTTATGTAAGTACCATGTAAATGTAAACAACTAATTAAATATCAAATAAACATTAATTAAGGAACCGTGTTTGATTACTGGTCAGGAGGTTGGCTTTTTTCGCATGTTCGATCCCTGGCCGGTAAATTAAATTAGCACCGCATTGTTAATGCCAATTTTAAGTGCTATTTACCATCTGCGGTGAAGAATATTGTGTGAAAACATGCATACTTACTCACTTGAGTAACAACTTGTAAAAGCACACTGAGGTATAGGCCTTTTCCATATAATCGCCATGCTTAGCAAGCGGAATTGCGATCACCACCAGTCACCGCGCAGCTTATACGCTAGTTCTAGATAACATTTTTTATTACATAATTATATTTTTCTTTGGAAAACATATTAAGACAGGGCGGCAACCTAACTCTGAGTTTGTTAAATGTAACTATGTTACGTTATTGTCTGAAAACATTCTTAGTGTTATGGTGTCGGCAGCTCTATGATACATATAAGTAAGAAAGAAAGAAAGAAAGAAACATTTATTGCACATTGCACGTAATACACCACGAAATTAGTGAATTAATAATCATAAAAAAAATTAACAAACTTAAAGACGAAACTAAAGTAACTTATAAATAAACATAAAAATGACACAAACAATAACGGTTGTTTATAATTGTCGTATGAGTCGTGGTGCAATGGGCAAATAGACCGACTCAGCTTAATGCCGCAGTTCACTCAAAACTGTAGCGCTGGTTTTCAGTCGGCCTTAGTGGAGAGTGACTTACGGACGTCTGTCTGTATTTAGTTTAAAAAAAAAAAGAAAGCGTATGAAAACAAGTCTAAAGTGTGCGTTTTCATATACGATAACAAATTCAATGTACGATATACAGAAATTAAATGAAGAAAAAGAAAAAAAATACGGAGTGTGTTTTACTTTTTTTGTTATATTTAATAACTTATCATATTTGCGAGTTTAAAGTCCAACCAGCACCAGTACTGTAAGTTTTACTGGCCGTCAACGACACGTGTCTGCAACTAATAAGATACATCTTAATCAATATTTAGTAATGTTTCGTAAAGAGCAAAGTTTTGTTCATTGCCACTTGAAACACGTAACTTTGCCAGTGTCGGATGGAGCTGTTTGTAAATTATACTTGTATATTATTTCACTAATAACACACACAGTAGAACTAATTGATTCAATTCACAATAGTTTTCAAAGTATTATTATGCAGACTCCTTTGAACAGTTTTTCTATATTTTTTTGAGTATGTGTGTATGTGAGGTCTTCTTTGTTTCCAGTTCCCTATTATGTATTTACTATTTATGTATTTATTTTAGTATAAACTACACGTACGACTATTTTACGTAGTATGGTATCCTACGAGTCCCCTGGTCAATGGCGAAGTAATCTTAATTGTTAAATTGATGACAGAAATTATTTTTTATCAGGCACAGGCAAAATATATTTTTTTATATAAAATACTTAAGTTACGTTATTGATTGACAAGTTGTTTGCAAAGTTTTGGAAAGAAAGCATTGTTCTCTCGTAAAAGCATTTTCGTGTTTTGGCTTAACTTATCTAAACTACCTGAAAGTTAATGTTGACAGGGAAATAATATTTATTCTTTTATTAATGAATACGCAGACTGATTAAATAAATATTAAAAAAAATATCTTCACGCAATTCCCAATATAGGGTTAGATAGAGGTCTGTGGTATGAGCCCACCAACTTTGGATCGAATTCGGGTCTATTGACTCGAAATTCCGACCACCCAACCACTCGGCTATCGTGACTGATTAAATGTTTAACAATTTATGGTTAACATCGGAAATTGGACCTGTTTTGTAGCAACATATAAAATTGGAGATATTTATTCCCTAACTAACTTCTTTAAGTAAGTAAGTAACGTCTTTAAATAGATATATATGTTTGTATATATATTACTATTTTTTTTAAATCTTCACGCAATTCCCAATACAGGGGTAGACATAGGTCAAGTCTAGACAATTAAGTCCCTTTGACCTACTTTCCACCGAAGATATTTTCGGGACAACGTGACAGGTAGTTAGCTCGTCGCCGCCTTTATGTCCAAGCCAAAGATGAAATTCGTACATAAGTTTTTGAAAAACTCATTGGTACTGCCATCTGGGGATCGAACTCGGGTCTCTCGACTCGAAATTCCGACCACCCAACAACTCGGCTATCGTGACATATATTACTACATTTTAAATAACACTAAATAAATACATACAGGGACAACACCACATACTTGCTCTGATCCTAAAGAAAGCAGCTAAAGCACTTGTGTTATTGCATCGGAAACAACCACGGCACCACAAACTCCCAGTACCGAGAAAATGTAGAAAGAGTGTTTATTTTACATTGATGAATATTTGAGAAAAGTCTGTCACCACGGTTGTGGTAATTTAGGGGCTTACCACCTTACTTTAGTACTAGAATCTACAAACTTTGGAGACGTACAATAAATTCAACTAACTCCGTGGATGAGTGTCCTCACTTTGGTATTTAAGGTGTCGCCATCTGTGAGGTCCCGGGTTCGATTTCAGGACAGGTCAATACATTTTCTACATTTTCTTGGGTCTGGGTGTTTGTGGTGCGTTCCTTGTTTCCGATTCCATAACACATGTGCATTAGTTGCTTACTTTAGGATCAGAGCAACGTATGTTGTTCCTGTCTTTGTACGTATAGATTATTATGATTTATGTTTGTCAAGCGTGACGATCATGGTAAACTTGTCTTTCGTGGAGAGGCTTATGTCCTGAACTGGACTTCATTAGCCAATATGTACGTATGTAGTAAGCTTTAGGATATTATTCTTCACCGCTGAGCATGTGATAAATCCACAGTAGTATTTGTATAAACAGGATCATAATTTACATGATAAAATAAGAATTTATTCTACCATTCAGACAAAGATATCGGCTTGGCAATTTATAAAACTAAATCCGTAATGGAAAATATGCATGAAATCTTTCTATTTCTTATATTGTCGTTTTGTATTTATTGCCATCTTTATTCCGAGTACGCTCGAAATTGTATAGAGAATACTTTGTCTTTAATATGGATACCTACATCTGAAACTGTGAATACTGGATGTTTATTTTAAAGAATTCCTTTAAACATTGTGTTCGTAATACAATAGTAATAAAATTATATAAAGTATCGACTTAGTATATATTTTTGTCACGTTATTTTTTTATTGCACCTGCCACATAACTTCTTCTCATCAAGTAAGGTCGGCTGTTAATTTTTAAAACATAAATAATTAGAGCTTCTAAAAGTATTTTTGACGCTCTCCATCGAAGAGTGATGTGTGTTTTCATTGTGTCGCCAGCTCTGAGGTCCCGGATTCGATTCCCGTACGGGTCAATGAAGAAAACACTTTTCCAATTTTTTTTTTTCGGGTCTGGATGCTTGTGGTACCTTCGTTATTTCTAATTCCATAACACAAGCGCTTTAGCTACTTACTTTAGGATCAGATCAATGTATGTGATATTGTCCCTATCTATGTCTATATGTTTATTTTTTTTATTGAATAATGATCAGGATTGTTATAGACCTCTAAACGAGTAACTATAACCTAATTTATCGGAAATCCGAATTCGTAACTAAGTCAGATACAAAAGCTAAAAATTATTTGGGGGGAGAGCGAATTCTAAATTTCACACGTTATTACAGGTTTTCGTGTCACTTTCACGGTCCATATCCGTAACTGAAAATGTCCGAATCTATCAAATAATCCGAAACAATTTCATATTCGTAATCGAATCTAGTATGATATTATTCACATATCACTTTCGAAACCGATACGACAGAAAAGAATATCTTCACGTCATTCCCAATACTGGGGTAGATAGAGGTTCAGATAATTAAGTCCTTTCAACCCAACTTCCACCGAAGGAAATTTTCGGGTAAACGTGACAGGCGATGATCCTGTGGCCGTCTTTTCTAGCCTAGGCAACGATATAAGTTTTGAAAAAACTTGATATGAGCCTACCACCTGGGGATCGAACACGGGTATTTTGACTCGAATAGAAGTTATAATATTTAAATTTTACAATACTTGTCCATGGGAATGGTGTTTACCTTATGTTATTTAATAATAACTTTATAATACAATAAGTAAAAAACTAAGGTGTCAACTTTTAAATGTCCAATGCTGATCAAAATCCTTCTGACAAATATTGTTAAACTAGAGCAAGGCACTGTCCGCCAGGTTACTCCACTTCAGATATGCGGAATGTACACGTCTCCTGAATATTTTACTTTCTTATCTCTTTTGTTTCTTTGATCCTATTGGTGCTAGTCTGGGTTGAATCTGGGAACTCCGATTACACAATCTGGTGACCTGCCAACTAGGTTACCAAAGATCAACATAGATATATACCGTACACAGTGTCAGAAACATTGCACTGTTTACTGTACGCAGCTGCCCGTCACCGGCATGGTGAATTTTGGTCTGGTATTTATTGACACAGTTATCTTGTCACCTATCAGTAGCACTTACGAGATTTTTCCTTAAGTCGCGTCTTACGACACCTACGAAAGGATAAGGAATTGTAATGTTTTAAATATATGTAATCATGATCCTGATAGGTTTATGTCAACATTTTGGTCGTCGCGTTCAAGATAACTTCGAATTTATATTCTAGTATCAAAATGTTACTAGTAAATTAAAAATAGGGGTTCTGATCTTTGATAAAATATTAATCGCGTGACTCGAAACTAATAATAAAGACTCGAAATGTTAATCCCGTGGGCTGATCAATTGAAAAAAAACTCATTAGCGATTCTAATATTATAATAAAATGTATAGCAATTATAGAGCTAATGTATAAAGATCGATTAATATCAACATGTTTTATAATTTTCACGCAATTCCCAATACAGGGGTAGAATGAGGTCAAGTCTAGACAATTAAGTCCCTTTGACCCACCTTCCACCGAAGATATTTTCGGGACAACGTGACAGGTGGTGAGCCCGTCGCCGTCTTTATGTCCAAGCCAACGATGAAATTCGTTCATAAGTTTTTGAAAAACTCATTGGTACTGCCACCTGGGGATCGAACTCGGGTCTCTCGACACGAAATTCCAACCACCCAACAACTCGGCTATCGTGACTAATCGTGGCTATCGTGACTTTTATATAATTTATACTGGTGGGCCGCGTGAAGGGGACATAAAACAGAGTCGGAGCTCCAACTTGCTGGCTCGATCCTCTCCTGAAGATAGTAAATTACAGAACCCAGACTACACTTCACCAGGCGCAAAACAGAGCAGCCTGGAGAGCTCTATAGAAGAGAGCTACCTGTGGTAGTCACGACCCACAGCCATGAGGAAACGATGGAGAAGAAGAATACAAATGTGCATTTAACAGTGCAGATTTTGAGTCTACAACCAAACATTATTTTGTAACTATAACAATGAAAGCTTTTTAATAGGGTACTAAGAATTATTTATTTATTTATTTATTTACACTTTATTGCAAACCTCACAAAAAAAGTTATACAAAGGGCGGACTTAATGCCATTAGGCATTCTCTGCCAGTCAACCCGAGGCGTGGAGAAATATTGTTAAGGTGCTTTAAACTGGGTTACAGAAAAAGAAAATCAATATAGGACCTAACGAAAATAAAGATGCAATATAAAATACTAATACAAATAATAAATATAATATATATACATATACATACATACACACATATATACATATATATATACATATACATACATACACACATATATACACAAATATACATATACATACATACATATATAAAACTTAAAAAACATTATTATGACTGTAATGACCAATCACTAATTCTAACTGACAGTTAAAAGGTGTTCACGTACAAGTCTTTTAAATATCGACTTATTGGTAACTTTTCTGATGTCTTCGGGCAAAGAGTTCCAGAGCAGTGTAGCCTGAATGGTAAAGGAGTGACCAACAAAATTGGTAAAGTGTTGCGGGATACTCATCTTGTAATTAGATGAAGACCGCAGGCACCGATCATGAATTGAGCATTGAAACTGATATTTATCCTTAAGATACGAAGGGTAAGTAGTATCATTTATGATTGAGAAAAGAACAAGCAGAATTCTAGAGTTTCGCCTTTGTTGTATAGTAAGCCATTTAAGACGAGAACGGTATTGTGAAATATGGTCATACTTACGAAGTTTAAAAATATATCTTATACAATTATTAACAAGGCGCTCTAGCTTGTTATTAAGAAGATCTTTGTTCAAATCACAGTAGCACACATCTGCATAATCAATGATTGGTAAATGAGCGTCTGGACAAGCATGTTTAGTTTCGCATGGAAGAAGATTTTTGAGGCGATAGAGCACTCGTAGCGTGGCCGTTACTTTACGGCTAACTTCAGTTATGTGTTTTCCCCAGTTCAAGGTGTTATCGATATGTAGCCCAAGATTTTAACAGAGCCCGAAAATGGAATCACTGCATCGTTATAACGTATAAAGGGTAGGTTTCCAACATCGACTTTAGCTAGCATTTTAGTACTACCAACCAGCAAAGATTGGCATTTTGTTGCATTCACAGATACTCCAAAGCGTAAGGACCAGTCTGATACTGCTTTCAGACATTTGTCATTTTTACAGTCAAGATAGCCGAGTGGTTGGTTGGTCGGGATTTTGAGTCATGAGACCCGAGTTCGATCCCCAGGTGGCTGGCTTGTACCAATGGGTTTTTCAAAAAAAAAAAAAAACTTATGTACGAATTATATCGTTGGCTTGGACATAAAGACTGTCGCGTTGTCCCGAAAATATCTTCGGTGGAAGGTGGGTCAAAAGGACTTAATTGTCTAGACTAGACCTCTGTCTACCCCTGTATTGGGAATTGCGTGAAGATATTTATTTTTTTGAAATGTTTATCTTGCTATCTGTTGGTAGCCATTTCCATTTTCAAGACATTCAGTTTAAGCTCCTCTTACGACACCCATGGCAAGAAAGGGTGAAAACCTATGTTCATAGGTCGCTACAACTACGGTTAAGTTATGGAAAATAAAAGTTAACAGAAGCCAAGAGATTTTCAAAAGTTTTCCTTACTCGACTCTACCCTACTGGTGCTTGACTCTATCACGAGTAAAATACTTGGCGTAATTTTTGTAATTTTATATTGGATAATAGTACTTTGTACGCTCTAGTTTCGTTGCACAGAATTTCTTTCATTATGCAAAATCCTGTTATCATAACATGTAACGAAGTCACGTACCCAATCCGATTTCATTCTAAATTCAATACCTCGTCAAAGCGTGACGTCAGTCACTGACAAATTTATTTAGCTCTCTAATCATGATCCTGATAGGTTTATGTCAACATTTTGGTCGTCACGTACAAGTCTTTTAAATATCGACTTATTGGTAACTTTTCTGATGTCTTCGGGCAAAGAGTTCCAGAGCAGTGTAGCCTGAATGGTAAAGGAGTGACCAACAAAATTGGTAAAGTGTTGCGGGATACTCATCTTGTAATTAGATGAAGACCGCAGGCACCGATCATGAATTGAGCATTGAAACTGAAATTTATCCTTAAGATACGAAGGGTAAGTAGTATCATTTATGATTGAGAAAAGAACAAGCAGAATTCTAGAGTTTCGCCTTTGTTGTATAGTAAGCCATTTAAGACGAGAACGGTATTGTGAAATATGGTCATACTTACGAAGTTTAAAAATATATCTTATACAATTATTAACAAGGCGCTCTAGCTTGTTAAGAAGATCTTTGTTCAAATCACAGTAGCACACATCTGCATAATCAATGATTGGTAAAATGAGCGTCTGGACAAGCATGTTTAGTTTCGCATGGAAGAAGATTTTTGAGGCGATAGAGCACTCGTAGCGTGGCCGTTACTTTACGGCTAACTTCAGTTATGTGTTTTCCCCAGTTCAAGGTGTTATCGATATGTAGCCCAAGATTTTTAACAGAGCCCGAAAATGGAATCACTGCATCGTTATAACGTATAAAGGGTAGGTTTCAACATCGACTTTAGCTAGCATTTAGTACTACCAACCAGCAAAGATTGGCATTTTGTTGCATCTACAGATACCCAAAGCGTAAGGACCAGTCTGATACTGCTTTCAGACATTTGTCATTTAATTTATTAATTGCATCGTGGAGTTCTTCAATATCAGACTGTACATAAATCTGCAGGTCGTTTGCATACAGATGGTACGAACAATAAATATTAGAAGTGATAAAATTTATAAAAATTGAGAAGGTAATGGGAGAAAGTGTACCGCTTTGCGGAACGCCACAACCTAGTCCCGCCCATTGAGAGGTCTTTTGTCCCATATAGACCGATTGCTGACGTCCGCGAAGATAAGAAGATAACCACTCCAATACCGTGGAAGCGAATTTAAAGTTAGAAAAATTGCAACAAGGATATCATGGTCGACTGTGTTAAAAGCATTCGAAAAGTCCACAAGCACCATAACTGTAACTTTCTTCTTCTCCATACCTCACGAATATCATCAGTGATTTTAAGTAGTGCAGTTGTGGTGCTGTGGCCAGGACGAAACCCAGACTGAAAGTTACTCAGTAGGTTATGTTCATATACAAATTTGGAAATTTGCTTATGTACACAGGCTTCCAAAAATTTTAGAGAGAAATGGCAATATTGAAATAGGACGGAAATGATGAGGAAGTGTAGGATTAGGTACTTTGGGGAGAGGTCGCACGAAAGCCTTTCTCCAAAGAGAGGGATATTGTCCAGAGTCTAGGAGAAATTAATAATGTGAGTGATAGCAGGAAGTATAAATTCATAACCCTACTAACCTCATCGCATACCACGGCCCTGGATTTAATTGCCAGTACTGCCTTACGTACCTCATCCTGATTCACGGGAGAGAAATTAAAGACAGGGATGTGTGGAGACTGCATTGAAGCAATGTATGCTATGGTTTGTGCCCGGATGGTAGGGTCCATTGCAGTAGTAGCAGTAAAGTATAGATTCAAATCATCGTGGGAAAGAGAAGGACCATACTCCATGATAGGTGATTTACCTACACCCATCGAATTGAGAAATTTCCACACATCAGCTGGTGAAGAGTTAGTTATATTGTTTAGGAAGTATCGGCGTTTAGCAGTTCGTACCATCTGGTTACACCTGTTCCTAGCCATTTTAAAAGACAACCAGTTTTCTTCAATACGAGACCTCTTGAATCGCAAGAAAGTTCGGTTTCGCCTGTCCATTGCCCTCCGCACATCGTCAGTCATCCAGGAGCTGGCAAACGTTTAACTCTGACCTTATGGACTGGGGCATGGGCATCATACAGACTAATTATCGTGCTATTTAGGCATGTACCTTTTCATCGACCGTGGAAGCAGCCGCCAGCGAGGCAAAATTAATTTGAGACGCATCACTGTGCAAATTATCCAAGTTTATCTTAGTAAAGTTACGGAAGTGTAAAATGAAGTACCACGTTTAGGCGATATAAGCTTATACGAAGCATAAATAAGGTCATGTCGGGAGAATCCTGGGGCAGGAAGCTGACCATGTGCAACCACATGATCAGAAGAACTAGTAATAATGAGATCTAAAGAGAGTCTTCAGTGTCGAAATTATGATGGGTAGCCCTTAAAGGTAAAATTCCAAGATTGACGGACTCTAAGATCGAGTGAAGTTTTAGTGAACGAGAAGAATTCTTCAGAATATCAGTGTTGAAATCCCCCATGATTATGCAGTGTGTATACTTAGAACCTATGTTTTCGAGAGCCATTTCCAAATTGGCGAAGTAATCAGTAGAAGGAGGACAATACACTACTCCGAGAGCTATCCTTGTGCCCTTGACATCAAGTTCCACAAATAAGTGTTCATCGGAGGCAGAGTATGGAGATGGAGACGTTGATAATATTTTATATGGTAAAGAGCTATGAAGATAAATAGCAACTCCACCACCACCTTTATTTGTACGATCATTTCTTATAAGTACGAAACCAGGTATTGGATACATGGTTGACTGTAAACACGGCTTCAACCAACTCTCAGAAATTAAAATAGCGTGTAAGTTTGTATAAGCAAATGAAGTTTTGAGTTCTGCATAATGACTTGGTATACTCTGTGCATTTATGTGACAAATATTCAACAGTTTATCATTGAAGGGAACACATTATTTAAAAGACCATTTAAAGAAGAAACGTTGTCATTTAACTGGTCATCGCAAGAAACAAAAGACAAGTCTGAGTCATAGGAATAAAAGGAATCATCATCAGTCATAATGGAATAAGATATATATTAATGAAATTATGTAAAATAAAAAATAAAATAATAATAAAAAATAAAAAATAAAATAATAATAAAAAATAAAATATGAATATTAATGTAAAATAAAAATACAAATACTTTAAAAGAATATATGTAAAACTAAGAGTAAACTACAAACATGCAAAATGATATAGAAGGATAGCAACAATCATAATACACCAACCCTTAAGTTGACTGTTTACATTAAAATAAACCAAACTGAAAAAATAAACACTACACAATTATGAACATGTAGAAAATAATAAAAAATAAAGAAAACAAAAACGAAAACAATATCGAAACAGAACTACAAATATATGTCCAAAATATACAGGAAGCATCAATTAACTAAACATAATAACGAAACACTGTTGAAAAATATCCAAAATAATAGAAAGCGAATTTAATACGACGAGGTTAAGTACTACGCAGTGTATATAGTCGTTTCAATGAAGTAAAGAAAATCTGCCACTGTTATTATCTGTGACCATAGAGTAATATACGTATAACCTGGCATTGACATTGTGATTTTGACGTTGTTACTGTCATTTACTTTAGTAAACTGACATTGATGTTATAATTAGATTTTGATAAATATAACAAATAAAATACAGTAATGGCCTAAAACAAATCAATAAAGTTATAAGACCAAGTATTCAAAAGTGTGAAAGTCTACAACAAAACTGAATAAAAAAAATAAAGTGCATATGTTAAAACACAAAGAATGTCAATATTATGTTCTAATTACTTCACCTTGATTATTAAAGGAGTGAAGAGACTATCGCTTGGAAGCAAAACGCCTTGCTCTTTTGATGTCATCACTCTGCTTCTGATTTGTTCTTGCAAGATTATTAGTTCGCGCTATTTCTTGCTGACAAGTAGAATTGGATGGGCTTTGCTGCGAATGAGAGACCTTCTTGCTCACTGAAACACTGTCTTCATGACGAGGACTATTGCCAGCCCTGTTAGACGACGGTGCAGAAGCAAACTTGACCTTCAGAGCTTCCAACTCATCTTCAGAGGAGATCTTCTTTCGACCTTCAGGAAGTTTAATATGAATAATCCCATCATGACTCCAAACATTTTTAACCCCAAAATACTTACGGGCATTTTTGTGAACTGCTTGTCGTGTTTTCGTCAAAAATTCACAGATTGAGACAGTGGATCCTTTCAACTTGGATTTTGCCTTCCAAACCTCTGCTTTATTGTGATGGTCATGAAAATAGGCAAGAACAGGCCTAACTTTATCGCTCTGTCTCGCACCAAGTCTATGGCACTGTTTGAGAGAAGAGTCGGCGATATGTGGAAGACCCATCTTACCACGAATCAGTTGGAGTACCTCATTCTGTGTATTTAACTCTGGAGATTCAGGGATTCCATGAAAAAGGAGTGCTTTCCGTCGATGCCTCATGTTGATCTCATCAATATTTTTCGAACAGTCTAATATTTGCTGACGTAGAAGACTAAGCATTGAAGTTACCAGATCCTTGAAAACGCAGAACTCTTCACGTAACTGTACAAGTGTTGTGTTTGGTGGAGTGGATGCTGCATTCAAACGTCTTTCGAATTCCGCTATTTTAGAAATAAACTTCCTTCCAGTTCTTTCTGTATATTTTCCACATCAGAAATATTTGCCATTTTTATGTTATATACAAAAATGTAGTGCTATGAAAGTTTATGGAGGGAGGGTGTACTATGTAAGTGCTTATAACTTTCTTATATACATGTGATATTATAACAAAATATCCAGATACTATTACTTATTATAGCAAAAATAAATTATTTTGAAAAACTGTTAAGATTTATTTAAAACATTAATTAAATTACGAGAGCTGCAAAACAGCTGTTGTTGGTTTCGCACCTACCCTCGAAAAAAAAAGAATTATGTCTTACTTGTTCATCCACCGAAGTTCAGAGATACCCGTCTGAGAAATAAGGTCACCCCTAAGTTTCAAGTATTATTTATGCATAGTTTCTGAAATGAGAAACTATAACTTTAATTGATTGCTGTAAAGATTGGTTATATTTCTTCTGATAAATTTACTGGAATCATCCGAAAGAGTAAACATCATCTCTTTACCATTTGGATATAGTGAAAATGTACACATTATTTTCAAATTTATGAAGTTTGAAATAGAAATAGTGGTGTTAGTGATTTTAAGCCTCAACGACCTGTTTAAGTCTTAAGTCTCTTGTAAGGGAGAGCTTGACTTAAAAATCACTATTGACAAGCGAATGTGATATCTTAGAACCAAACATCAGGTGTGATATGCCTGGTTCTCACTGGTGTACATAATTTTAGTCAGATATTCTTGAGATGATTAACACTCTATCTGTCTGTACCATTTGGGATTTGCAACGATTTTTAGTCAGTAATACCATCCACGAGAAGAAAGGATGTAAATAAAAATGCAATAAAAGTAAAACAGTGTAATGAAAATTGAAAACAACAAACGGCTTTCAAAAATATTTTCCAGAAATCTTTACCGTTTATCCATAACTTACAGCGAGAAGCAACGTTTATTATCATAAAGTAACTTTGTTATCTTTTGTAAAAGCTAAAATGCCACTGAATTTGTGTTCCTCTTAAACGGGAGTAAAAAAATCTCGAGATATACTTACTCTTAGAGAAATCGCAAAATGTCTGAGATTTTGAAATTTAGCACATCTTTATATTCGAAGTAAAAAAACTTCTTTATTTTAACTTTGTAAATTGGATGGCGGTTAAACAAAATAGTTACACTAAAGACAGACAAAATCAAAAAGTAGGTAAATAATACGTTATAGACAAAATGAGTCAAGCCATCAAAAACATACCGAAATTGAAGCAACATCACACATACTTTGCTCTAATCCCAAAACATACAGCTAAAGTACTCAGCAGCACTGATATAGAATCGGAAACAATGAAGGTACCACAAACAAATTCCGAAAAAAATTACATAAATAGATTTACATAATCATCAGATTAAGCGCAAATAATTTTATCAAGTTTTTGGGGCAAACTATTTTGTATTCAAAAGTAATTTATACTTTTTTATGGTCCCCACTTTAGAAAATAAGTATAAAATTATGCTCGGGACTTCGTGATGGCCCAATTTTGAAGATAAACGTCTCTGTGCTTAAGTAGACGAACAAGTGCCTAAAACCAACTCCATCGCTAATTCCCGTAATTTGTAGTGCCTTATTAGAGAGCATTCTGTTGGCGATTATGAGACTCTATTGCAGAAAGTTAGGTTTAATATTATAATATTCTAAACGAGCGAATCTTGTTTATATTTGAATTTGTTAATTAGTAAACAACTGCTGTAAGGATTTAGATTTTTTTTTGGTATTAAATCGTTCCACGTTTATCTGAGTAGTTATAGTATATACGAGTAATTCATGCCGGTATTCTGTGAGGTCGTGGTACTTCCCCGGTCGAGCCGGCCCATTCATGCAACAACAAAAGCTGATGCATGGCTCTACCACTGTTGATCTCTATAACTATCAGACCAAAATAATCAGACCAAAGATGGGCAGCAGTGTCTGAGGTGCTAGGTGTCTGGTACTGCGATCGCCAATCCGCGTGCCAAGCTTGGCGATTAGGGCAAATCCTCCTTGTGGAAGGTCCTGCAGTGGACTTTAACAGGCTGTTATGTATGTATGTATGTAAATAAAAAAGTATCCTATATGCTACGAGGTAATCAATTTCTGTGCCAAAATTTATCCAGATCCATTCAGCCTTTCTGGCATGATTGAATAGCACATACATCCATCTATCCAAAATTTGGCATGCGTTGTATAGATTGGATCGATGACATTTCGAATACATTATGAAAATAGATTACAAGCGTGTCCAATTAATGTGTAAAATAAATATAATAAATATCTTCACGTAATTCCCTATACAGGGGCAGACAGAGGTCTGGTCTTGACAATTAAGTCCCTTTGACCCACCTTCCACCGAAGACATTTTCGGGACAACGTGACAGGTGGTGAGCCCATCGCCGTCTTTATGTCCAAGCCAACGATATGATTCGAACATAAGTTTTTGAAAAAACCATTGGTACGAGCCTGCCACCTGGGGATCGAACTCGCGTCTCTTGACTCGAAATTCCGACCACCCAACCACTAGGCTTTCGTGACTTTAATTAATGTGTAAGATTATTAAATCCATAATTATGTATTAAATAATTATGCACCTACCTATTATTTCTTTCTTCTTATTAGTTTGCTCTTTGTAATCCTAGCATTTAAATGTTTACAAATAAGGTGAAATAAATAAAAATAAATAATTTTATCTACACCGTGTGTTGTTTTTTGCCATTTCTTCTCCTTCTATCGTAAGACTCGGGCATCTATCTAGGCACTGGGCTACAAATGTCAACATGACCATATTAAAAAATACCGGTAAATAATTAGGCAAACCGAACAACAGGATATAAGGTATGAGATAATCGCCAATCCGAGGGCCAAACTTGGCGACTATGGCAAAACCAGCTTACGGGATACGTCTGCCGAGAATATGGGACCTTTATTCAAAAATTGTCATTACAGCAAGCAACAAATCAAATTAAATCGTTTATTCACCGAAACAAGAATGTACACTAGTTCATCGATAGTAATTTTTTAACCTACCACTGTTTCTTAATGACGATGAAAAACCTCATTACTTAGCTTACTTAAGTATAACATTCTATAAATAGGCGGCAGGATTTAGTTACAGTGTGATACCCCCCCACTGATCCACAAGGAATCTACTATCTATGTAACAATAACTACCTGCTTCCTCGATACAGCCAAAACGTTCCCAAAATATTATTCCGTAGATTTAAACCAAAAAAACCTACTGTGCACTTAAATACGGCAACGGGCTCACCACCTGCCACATTGTCGCAAAAAATGTCTTCGGTGGAAGGTGCTCGAGAGGACTTAATTGTCTAGACCTCTGTATACCCCTGTATTGGTAATGGTACGAAGATATTTATACTGCGCACAGTTTCCATTTTACATTACATTTTTAATGAGAAACAAGTCAAACTTATACCGTAAAAATCGCTTCGTATAGTTCAACGAGACCTTTGCGTGATCGAATCGTGGTATTTGTAACGAGCGTACGATATACGAGTATCTATTATTCAAATGTTAAGTATGGTAACCTTTACGAAATACTGTTCTACGCATGTTTACCGTCCCAGTATTTTAACGCGACTTAAATAGATTTTAGTCGAGCCGAATGGTTGAGTGGTCGGAATTTCGAGTCAAGAGATCCGAGTTCGATCCCCAGGAGGCAGGCTCGTACCAATGGATTTGAAAAGAACTTATGTACAAATTACATCGTTGTCTTGGACATAAAGACGGCGACGGGCCTGTCACGTTGCACAACTTAGCAACTTGTCACACTAACGTTTATTTATTTATTTCTTTATTCTTTATTGTTACACCTTATACTAAGGGCTACAATGGGCGGACTTAATGTCTGGTGGCATTATCTACCAGTCAACCTTTGTTATGGTGAGAAGTAGATGGCAGGTGCTAACAAGAAAAATATAGATTAATGCTCCTAACAAAAATATATACATATAAATAATAAATATTTTATGGAAAAATACATACATGTATTACATAAACTACACGTACATAATTATACATAAATACATAAATAATATATATAAAATATAAACATATAAATATATATATAAATGTATATTAATGATTCTTAAGATAATACTCACGAACTAATCTCTTGAACGAATAGGCATTCGGAGCAGATTTTATCTTCAAAGGTAGGGCGTTCCAGAGTAGTGCAGCTTGTACCGTAAAAGAGGAGTTAAAGTATCCAGTATTATGATGAGGAATGTGAATACGTTATATATACACACTTTATATATACACACTTACAAGCCGACCGATTGAATAAATTCAACATGCAATCATTATTCGATCGTCGGCGACTTCTGGACCTTGAATTTCTGCACAGGCTAGTAACGGGTGTCACTGACTGTACCAATCACTTAGACAAAATTTTATTCAATGTCCCTATTAAATTACCCAGAAAAGGTACTTACAGGTTGTAAGTACCTTTTCTGGGTAATTATCTAAAACCGGCTAAAACTAATTTAGGTCATCATGCACATAGATCATCATGAAATGTTTCTAGTTATAAACAAAAACTAAAATTAATGTATAATAGCATATAAGCACAATTATTTTTTAGTTTATTTTATATAATTCCTATATCATTTGATTATATTTTTGGTGTACAGTGCATGTTACACCATACATAAGAAAAAATAAGATGTTCTTCCGAAGTCCGTACAATTATGAATGTTGTGTTTACCTTTAATTAAGGATACATTTACCTCAAATCTTTAATACTTAAGTTTTGTGTTAATTACTGCGATGTAATCCTTGTTGGTGAACCTAAATAAATAAATGAATATAAAATTGTATAGGGGTCATGTCGTTACATATAGGGAAGTTATTTGAGTTAAACTCAGAGAATTGAATCAGTGTCGGGTTATCTCAGCTGCAACTGATTTCAATCCATTTCGTGGTCACATACTGTAACACGGATTGTAATATTGGTTATATTAGTTATAGTAGTATAGTTAGTTAGTCAAGTTTGAGAGTATCGCCGAGGCGGTTTTAAGAACAACAACATATTAATTAAAACAGAGTTAAATATCATTTAATATTAAACCTGAATTATAATGTTTTAACAAAAGTACTTACTCGATTAAGTACAATCTATATTCCTGACTATACCTTGATAAAAATATAGATAATATATATCGGAAGATGTAACTGTTTTCCTTTAATTTTCTATGTTGTTGTTTTCTATTTATCTTCGTGCTGTATTTATTGCACGAATAAACGAATTTCTTTCTTCTTGTCTATCTATAATTTACATTAATATTCAGCGAAAGGCTGAATATTTAAAGTATAGCGAAATTTACTTATTTACGTAACAGCCTGTAAAATGTTATAGACCTCTGTCGCAGGGAGGATATGCCAAAGCGCAACGCTTAACGTATTGACGATCACAATACCACATACATAGGACCTAAGAGACAGCTCTTCGTCACCGCTCGGCTTAAATTCTATCTAGAATTTTTTGAAAATTATGACACTGACGAAAAGAAATGCGGTGGAAAATGCTTACGCCGATGCCACACGGGAATTGTTTTTAATCCAATAATGAACAAAAACTAACTAGCATTGAAGTCCCTAAATACAATGCTCTCATGTAGTTAGAAAGCTACCCGGCCTACAGTTTCAAGAAATTAATCTCAAAAGCATATTGGTTAATTTCTATCCCTTTTTATTCACATTTAAATTGACACTTTGCAGAAGATATACAATTAGTTGAGAATACCAGTAACTATTACGAGTCTTTGTAACCTTTTGTTTATGGTGTAGACAATAAAAAACAATTAAATATCTTCACGCCATTCCCAATACTACGGTAAACAGAGGTCTAGATAACCGATTACATTTTTTGGGACGATGTGATAGGTGGTGGATTTGAGTCGACAAAAGAGCTGAGTTATAAAAAAAATCACTTTATGTCTCTACCTCGCTGTCCCATAATGTTTCACTGCATTCAATCCTGTCGAACCAACGCCAAATGATAAATTTTGAAACACGCGAATGCTTTTAGCTAATGCATTGCGGAAAGTATAAATCTTACGGGGAGAACGCAGTTTTTATAGTCGTAAATAGTTCAGTTTTATGAAATATTGAATTAAAGTCGCTATGGTAAAATTAAGACATTATCCAGTAACACGTAACGAAAGACGTTTTTATATTTATATGCTCTCCGACCTGCGGATTTAAAGTGAACGACTACTTCGTATTGAGTGGTGGTGGCCAAACCGTTGATTAATATCGAATATTTGTGGCTAGGCAAAAACCATATCTAGTAATAGTTTATCATCACACTTTCATCCCAAGGCAGACAGTCTAGAAAATTAAATGCTATTTAACCTCCTTCGATCGAAGCCTGTTTGGGACGTCTCAAGTACTCGTAGTGAGCCTACCGCTGTCTTAGCGTTCCAAAGAACTGAACAACGCATGTGCACATGTATGTTACATTAATAGGCAAATATTCATACATATTATTAGATATCTATGACTCGAGTACAAACATATTCATCTTACAAATATTTGTCCTTAGCGTGATTCGAACATACAAGCCTTAACTTTGAAGGCAGGATCACTAGCAAGCAATCGGCTCGTATAACTTTTACCTGAGATTTAGAAACAAATGTAATTTGTTTTATTAAACCTCTGCAACGTATGTCATATGTGCTATATACAGTCTTCAAAAATTTACAATTTACAAATGACCCAAGTCAATTACGTTAGATGCTAACGTAAGTAAACTTGCAGAAGTAAAAGCGGCCTAACTGTGCCCAACTTTGTACAAATAAGAAGCCTTTTGACAGGCCTAAGCAAATACTTGTCACAAAACGGCTGTTATAGTAACGCATATGTAGCACACAATTTTTAGGTTATGTGTAAGATAACTATAAGAAGAAAGGAAGGAATATGAAACGCTTTTCCCAAAGAAATACTTATGGGTAAATAAAAAAGGCGGTCCTATCGCTAAAGAGCGATCTCTTCCAGACAACCTTAAGGCTAAGGAAAAAATATATTATTTAAGTGTGGTAGAGTTTTTGAATATTTTGACACTGACGAAAAGAAATGCGGTGGAAAATGCTTACGCCGATGCCACACGGGAATTGTTTTTAATCCAATAATGAACAAAAATCTATCTAAAGTCAAAATTTCAGCCTATTCAGTTAGGCTTCGGTAGCAGAGGAGGTTGTGAGGCAGCTGTATATTCAGTGCGTACTTTTTTAACGAATTGTCAAACAGCTGTTCTCTTGAAAGTTGACCTTAGGAATGCCTTTAACTCTCTCGACAGATCAACCCTGCTGAAGGAGGTTGCGAAACATACCCCGGAAATTTACCATTACGTTTGGCAATGTTACAGTCAAAACTCTAATTTATTTTACGAAAATCATTTAATTGACTCAGCCGTCGGAGTTCAGCAGGGTGATCCACTGGGCCCAGCATTGTTTAGTTTGGGAATTCAACCGATTATTTCAAAGTTGAAATCCAAACTCAATGTTTGGTACCTAGATGACGGAAACCTAGGAGGAAAGCCAGATGACGTGCAAAATGACCTTCAAAAAATTATTCAAAATTTTAAAAACATTGGCCTTGAATTAAATAATACTAAATGTGAACTTTTCATTCCTAACCGCTTGTCTTCTCATAGACACAGTTTGTTTCAAAATTTTAACAATATATCTCCTGGCATTAAAGTAACTGAGGCGGATTCTCTCTACCTCCTTGGAGCGCCGTTATTTATAGAGAGTATGAAACCTCTTTTGAAAGTAAAATTTGATCAATTTTTAGAACATGTTAATAAACTGTATATTCTAAATTCTCATATAGCGCTTACTATTTTAAAATATTGTGTTCTTGTTCCTAAATTTACTTATTTACTCCGCTCGAGTCCAGCATGGAAATGTTCTGATTTTTAAAACAAATTGACCTTAATCTCAAAATAGCTTTGGAAAAATTCTAAATTTATCTTTAGTCTCATCTAGCTGGACTTAAGCTACTTTACCTGTTAGATTTGGAGGTATTGGTATAAGAGAGGTTTCAAATATTGCGCTGCCGGCTTTCCTTGCCTCCGTACACAGTGTTCATGATTTGTCACGTAAAATTCTTAAGAATGACTTGGACTTAACCTTTGCTAACGAGGCAAGAGAAGCATGGTTACGTCTCTGTCCCGGTGAGGATATTCCACTGGAACCTAACTCACAAAAACGGTGGGATATCCCGTTGGTTCAGAATGTGCAGAAATGCTTACTGAACAATTTTCACTGTGACAGAGACCGCGCCCGCTTTCTAGGTGTTTCGACAAAGGAATCCTGTTACTGGCTACATGCTTTACCATCAAGTAACCTTGGTACATTACTAGATAACGAAAGTTTACGTATAGCTGTAGGAATACGATTGGGAGCATCGATTTGTCAACCACATCGATGTCCTTGTGGCAGCGACGTCGACGAGTTAGGGCCTCCAAGGACTTTCATGCCAAAAAGTGCCGGCAGACTGTCTCGTCACGGTTCCTTGAATGAGGTCATCCGAAGGGCTCTTAAGAGACCCGACGGCTTGACTTTAGTCCCTTGGGAGAGAGGCAAAGCTCTTGTGTGGGACGCAACTTGCGTCGATACATTAGCGGCCTCTCATATCAAGGGTACTTCGATAAAGGCCGGGGCGGCATCAGAGGCAGCTGAATCGGGTAAATGGCGTAAATATGAGTCTTTGAAAGGAGGCTATACATTTGTTCCATTTGCCGTAGAGACAATCGGTCCGTGGGGTCCCCGCGCGATACAGTTTCTAAAGGAATTGTATCCGCGACTTATCGTTGCCGCTGGTGACAAGAGGGCTGGTTCTTTTCTCGCTCAACGGTTAAGTCTAGCCATTCAACGTGGAAAAGCAGCCAGCTTTCTTGGTACCATGCCACGAGGAGTAGGGCTCTACGATTATAATAGTTTTTAGTTAATAAGTATTGTAAATATTAACATAATTTTTTCTGTAAATAAATATTTATGAAAAAAAAAAGTGTGGTAGGTGGTCCAAATAATAGACATATTAATATCTAAATTAACTAAACCTATATATAATATTATTATGACAAATAAACAGTTATGTATACGAAATAATCATGTCATACAATAAACATACTTACAACTAGATAAAAAGATATACATAAAAATAATAAATAACATAATATAAAAGTGAAGAAAAAAAACAAATATCAGAGATTTAAAAACACAGGCTTAATACCAAATAATGTTTTTTTTGTTTATCCAATTGTTAACTAAACGTTAGTGATACGTAATTATTGTTACACTGGTCGACCACTAAAACATAATGAAAGTTTACGATTTCGGTATTTTCAATGGACAGAAAACACTGTTTCTTTCAAACAAGCAAACGATCACCTTCACCCCATTCCCGATACCGCGGTAGACAGAGATTACATCGAAGATATTTTTGGAGACAACGTGACTGGTGGTGAGCCATCTTTATGTCCAAGATAACGATATAAATAGTACATACGTTTTGAGAAAACCTTATTGACACGAGCCTGCCAGCTGGGGATCCAACTCGGGGCTCTTAACCCGAATTTCGATCACCCAACCACTCACCTATCGTGAGTTTATTATGTATCAAATCTATTATGGATCAAATTATTAAAACTTTCGGGAAACATTATTAATAAAATAATTAAAAACAGCTAACCTCACGTAAAATAATCGGTACCTACACCGATTATTTATTCGTGAGTTTAGCCGTCATTTATTGTTTGATTATTATGGATTATCTAATAATAATAATAATAATAAATAAATACATTGATTGACAGGAAGAACATCAAATACATTACCCTGATCACTAAGTAAGCAGCTAAACCAACCGTGTTATGGAATAATTATAATCGGAAACAACGAAGGTTCCACTAACACCCAGAACCGAAGCACTTTATAATAAGTGATTTTCTACTTTGTCCCGTTTGAGAATGGAACACGGGACCTCAGAGCTGGAAACATCTTGAAAACCACTTTCGGAAGGTCCTTACCGCTAGTGATAAAGAGCCACTGAAACCCTTGTGCACTCATACGCTACTTAGTAGTCAGTATTTTATTTTGCTTATCACAAGTAAAAAATATTGCAATCGCCAAACGGCTTCAAATAATAAATAAATACATATATAGATAGGGACAACATGGCATACATTGTTCCGATCCCAAAGCAAGAAACTAAATCACTTTAGGTATTGGAATTGGAAACAGCGAACGCACCACTAACACCCAGACCCGAGAAAATATAGAAAAAGTGGTTTTTATACATTGACGCGTCCGGGAAATGAACCCAGGACCTCGAGATGGCGACATCCTCTTTCATATGAGAGGCATGTTATGACGGAATAATTAAATAATAAAAGCTTTGTGTCTTTTATAACTACATATTGTAAAGCTTAAGTTTATTCAGGCCAAGATAAACATTTGTGTTACTCTTTAAAACTTTCAACTAAGATGTGTATATAGAGAACTGAATAAATACCGCGAAGAGTTCTTATTTGTTTTACGTTGTGTATACAAATTATAATAACAAGTTAAGGTAAAGTAAAGGGATGTTTTGAAACAGACGTTAATAAATAAGATAGAACAATAGGAAACGGTTGTAAACCCTTGTGGGGATACTTTGACATTCTTCTGTCTCCAACATAAAATCAAAATCATGTCTCCGTTATGTTACAATATCGTTAGAAATTATAATTTCTTGTATTAACGCGAATTACTATTACTACACATTACTACACGCGTATTACTACATTTTAAATAAAACAATTTTCGGATTATATCGCGTTTTTAATTAGTTTTTACAAACTATTTTTATGTCCTGACTGAATGCTGGAAATTAAAATATTTTCACATTTCCAATATAAGTTAATCGTGCATAACCCTATCAAATAGAAACTGTACTTCAACTACGATAACTTAGCCATGATTATGCAGCATCAATAATTAAATCATACATATTATTATTTTTTTTGTAATAGTTATATATCAGGGTATTTTGTTTCTGGCATATTCGAAAATGACCAAAGCCCCTCAATAAATAAAGAAAAAAAATCCAACATAACTGAAAAACTATGAAAAGCGTCTGAAAGTATGATAATTTTATGCAAAGTCCAGAGGAGAAACTCCGCCGTGTATTTCTAACAAACGATAGTACGAATAGCTGAAACGAATGTAATTGTGGGCTCCACAATAATCATTTGAATAGGAATGTACTGATTTCATCTACATGGGAATTTCTAGGCCACACACAGACTACAGTCATGCTGAAATAAAATATGATAAGAATATGAACGTGGAGATTTTGAAATGTGATTTGAAACACCTTGAAACGAAAAAGCAACATTGAAACGAGACAAAAATATGTTTATCTGAATGAAATAGTTAGAGATAGATAGATAAATAGATAGACGAATAGAGTATTCGTCTATATTGTATCCCAACTGAGAAAATATACATCACATAATTTATTTAAATTATTCCCCAGTAGAAAATGTGCAGTATTATTGCTGATAGCAATTTCTTCCGGTCAACTTTCGGAGCTCATTATGCGAATTGCATACTACCTGCCTTAACAAATAACATATATGTCCTACGGCTCTTAATACCCATCTTCTATGGCTTCACTAATATTTCAATAGTTCCTATAGACTGCACCCATTTTTCTTTATTAAAAAGTAACCTTTTCCAATCCTTTATCCAGGATGTAATATATCGTTAATTTGAGACAAAGCCCTTGAGACGCTACAGTAAGAAAAAGCAACGATAAAAAAAAATAAGAAATATAAAAATATCTTCACGCAATTCCCAATACAGGGGAAAGACAGAGGTCAAGTCTAGACAATTAAGTCCCTTTGACCCACCTTCCACCGAAGATATTTTCGGGACAACGTGACAGGTGGTGAGCCCGTTGCCGCCTTTATGTCCAAGCCAACGATGAAATTCGTACATAAGTTTTTGAAAAACTTATTGGTACTGCCACCTGGGGATCGAACTCGGGTCTCTCGACTCGAAATTCCGACCACCCAACAACTCGGCTAACGTGACTTAAAAAGCAACGATGACATTTTTACTAGTTTTGAGGTTTGCTATGTTTTTATGCGTAAATAAATACAATGCTTCTGGCTGATGTTGAAGTGACAACTGCATTAGCGCAGCAGTGATTAGAAACTTGATACAACGAAAAATAACACAAATGAAGGCAAAAAGAATAAATCCATATTAATGGAAAGGCACCATCAAAAAGAAAATTGTGGTATTTTACGGTTGCTTAGATAATTATCTTCTGTTTCTAAAGGGTTCTCTTCTACCGCGTGTGAACTTCACCCATGTTTTATTCCAATTACTAACAACTAAAAATTTTTGGAATTAACTTGCCTAATTAAATAAGCCAATTAAATTATAGTAATTTATTAGTACAGGTATTATATTATGTATTATAGTATGTTATAAATTATTAGTAGTTAGTATATGATTTTTTCTCCTCTTTTACACCTGTCAATAAATATTGGTTAAAGTAAATGTTTTTGTATATTGAGATTAACACTATTTGTATACGTAAAATTCAAAACACCATTGTTTTTAAAATATCAACCAATTCATTTATAAATATATACAAATGAATAGTGTTTATACTAATGAATAAATTTATTAATATATATAAGATATTATGGAATATGCAATAGACAGTATTTAAAAAGGCCAGTTTACTTCGAAACGTTTTAGTTTAACAGTACCTGAATGAAAACAATTCATGGCGTACCTCTCAATATTGCCTGAATCGCTTTCCTTGGCTCGAAGCAATAATAAGATCTTTTACGACCATCACATACCTTTTGGAAAGACGCTCTCTTGATTTCAATTAAATACAATTGTTTCTTAGAAATCTATTGCTGGTATTATAAAAGCACTACGAGTATGTCACGATATTTGAGGGGTTGGAAGGTTGGAACTCCAGTCAATAGAGTCAGATCTTCAGGTGGCAGACTCTTATATCTATTGTACTTATCGTTATATCGTTTGCTTGGACGTAAAGATGGCGAGAGATACACCACATGTCTCGTTGTCTCAAAAATGTCTCCGGTAAAAGGTGGATCGAAAATATTTTATTGTCAAGTCTACCCCAGTATTGGGGGTGGTGTGAAGAAATATAATTTTTTACATTCTAAAATTCCCTATGTTTTAGCAATAGGATGATTAAGAGAAATAAATATTTGTATAAATTTAAAATTATTCTAATATAAAACATATTCAAAACACAGCTGAATACAATTTCAGGCGTAATCTCAAGATTGCAAAGAGAGAACTTTAATAGTTATCTTGAACATTAGGAAGTTAATTCTATGAGCGGCTTCTCGTTTACATAACAACAGTAACAATAATTTAATTAAGAATTTTCCATGGATTTAATAAAACCATTTATTTACCAACACTCGATAGTTGTTAGTGACTCATCCTTCGAAGTTAAGGATTTCAGGTTTGAATCCCGCTAGTGTATTTTGAGTTGTGAATATGAATATTTACAATCAATTCATGGATGTTCTATATACATGAATATTTATTTATATAAATGTGTATATTATAAGCTTAGATATTGAGACTACAATAGGCTTTGATTCTGTGACCCCACTGTACTGTGACTCTTACCATTGAGCCACTTTGAATTAACCGCATCCATAGAAATTTTAAACCTCTTTCATGCACTGGCATAGGGATGTTGCCGACATCTACCTGATCTTATACATGGTAGAGTCAGTGCTAAAAACCATAAAGTTATAAGGAAATCGGGACTTATAAATATAAATTCATACATAGATACATAGATAGGGACAGCATCACATACATTGCTCTGATGCCAGTAAGCAGCTGAAGCGTTTGTGTTATTGAATCAGAAAAAATGTAGGCACCACAAATATCAAGACCCGAGAAAATGCTCATAAAGTGCCTTCTTCATTGAACCTGCCGGGAATTAAAACCGGGACCACAGAGCTGTAATACATAACTATGCAAATTATGTATTCCTTTGTGACTTAGAGTGCAAACCATGTTGGAGTCAGTAATCTCTAATATAAAAATTTCCGTATAATAATACTTGTAACTTGTAAATATTTTACAAGTCTCATCTAGTATTAAAAATCTTCAACACGGCTTACAAGCTAAAATAAACGAAAATGTATTAATGAAACTATTATGATGGAAATATCATAGTAAAAATAGGATATTTACTTATATTTATTTATTTTAATTTATCTTCACGCACAGTATCTGACGGGGTATCCAGAAAGACCAGATCATCAAGAAATATACTAATGAAAATGTATAAATAAATACTTATACAATGGCTTCGTTGTTTCCGATTCCCTTACCACAAGTACTTTACAATGGGATCGGAACAATGTATGTGATGTTGTCCCTACCTATATATGTATTTATTCATATATTTATTCCATTTGCCGTAGAGACAATCGGTCCGTGCAGTCTTCGCGCGATGCAGTTTCCAAAGGAATTGTATCCGCGACTAATCGTTGCCGCTGGTGACAAGAGGGTTGGTTCTTTTCTCGCTCAACGGTGAAGTCTAGCCATTCAACGTGGAAATGCAGCCACGAGGAGTAGGGCTCTACGATTATAATAGATTTTAGTTAATAAGTATTGTAAATATAAATCCCTTTAAGATAGCATTTATTCATATATTTATAAAATGTAATGAAATTTAAATAATAAAAAAAACTTCATTAACACCATCGAAAATAAATCAGTTGTCGACATTTCACGTTCAAAACGGCTAACAAAAGCAGTTTTAATTAAATTCAAACCATATGCGTTGAGCGTGAAAATCAAATCACCATTTGACAAACATGTATCGCAGTTAAATTAAATGAGTACTTGAATTGGTTTGATAATAATTGAACAGTATTTTTAATTTCATGTTCAACCACAAAATTAAACCAAAAAGTTGTCAAAGCATTTATTTCACGCTTGATCATTAATCAAGCAACTTTATTGCTTTTAAAGTATATACTCGTAAGTTATGCTAAAATTTTGTTATTAAATTAAAGAGAAAAATGTTTCTTTTCTCTTTAATTTAATAGATAATGTAACTATTTTATGTCAGCTTATAACTCTATCACTCATATACTAGTATCTATACATTTACAAAGATAAATATTTAAAAAAAAAACACATATAAACGTCCATAACTCGAGTGCAAACATTCACATTCATCACACAAATGTTTACTAAGAACGTGATTCGAACTCGCAACACTTAGCTTCGAAGTTATGGTCACTACCGGCTATCGAGCCGTCAATAAAGTCTATATAATTAAAATAACAGTAGGGTCAGTAGGGTCAACAGTAACAAGTCTATTCAGAGTATTTACAAATGTATGTAACATTTGTAAATACTCTGAATAGACTTGAGTTTCGGTGTTTTCAATAATTTAGTTATTGGAATTGTTAAAAAAAATAAGTAAATATCTTCACGCAGCTCCCATATAAGGTGAATAGAGGTCTAGACAATTAAATCGTTTCGACATACCTTCCGCGGCAGATTTCACACTACAATTTGGTACATATGTACCTAAAGTTACTTATTTGCATTATTACTTAAATTATATGGGTTTTTAGTCTCCATCTCTTTCAATTTCGGAATTATGATATTTCCTTGTCTATGAGCTGTTTCGTGGTAATACATATATATAAATACATACATGTATAGAATAACAAATACATTCACACATAGGGACAACATACGTACATTGATCTGGTCACAAAGTCAGCAGTTAAAGCACTTGTGCTATGGAATCGGAAACAACGGAGGCATCAATCTCCTGAGAAAATATTGAAAAAGTGGTTTTTCTACATTCTCTCACCCGGAAATCGAACCTGAGACCTCAGAGATAGCTGCACCTCGAAAACCATGCATGCATGTTCACCACACATCCACGGAGGTCGGCAAATGTTAATCATTTTAAAATTTATGTAATTCGTATTTTACACTTTAATGGAAACTAAGCTTCATGTTATTTTCAAAATATAACTATAATAATGTCTTCTTTATTAAAACATCTTATGTAATGAACGTATTCAACTTAGAAATGTCATTCGTGATTTAGGGAGGAATCCGCCGTAGTCAAGTCAGTCAAGTCAAGTTTAAAATATGGCTAAAAGTTTTATAAAATGTGGGACTGAACATAATATTTAACCCTCGTCACAAAAAAAGGATAGAATTTGTAAGTTAGTTAGAAACTTACATGGATGTCAACTTTCACTTGAGTGTTTCACTTTTTTTTTTAAATATTAGCATTTCTCAAGTCTAACTTAATTTGATGGTTTAATAAGTAAATAAATACTTAGTACTTATACTTACTATATTTATATAAATAAAAACTTAGATGAGCTTAATATCAAACAAATTTCTCTGATTTATTATTTATTTAATTTCTCTGATCCCATTGTTATAATTTAAGCACATGTACCATGAAATTAAGAAAAACTAGGGTACTGCAAGACCCGTGGAAATTTATAAAAATTGATTTTCCACATTAACCCCTCCGGTAATTGAACCTGAAACCTCAGAGCTGGCGTGACCTTAAGTATCGGTGTGTACGCCACTCGTCTACGGAAGTTGTATTAAAAGTAAATAGATACACTTTACGGCCTTCAAGAATTCACTGAAGTATATAGCCCTCCGGTAAGGTAGGGTTTGACTTAATCGTTACACTTGGCAAACGGATTAACGACCGCAATACCCGTGCCAGTGCGAGGGTATTTATCCGCGTATAAGAAAAGGTGCTATTCTGTTGACATTTAAAAGATTTTTATTAAATAAATATCGCCACGCAATTCCCAATACTGGGGTTGACAGAGGTCTCGAGACATTTAAGTCCTTTCGAACCACCTTCCATCGAAGACATTTTTTGGGACAACGTGACAGTTGGTGGGCTCACTTTCTTCGTAGATAGACTAAAGCAGATACTTATCATCAGATGTAATGTTAATTTGTTTGTGTAGCAAATAACGAGCCCCGATAGCCGAGTGGTTGGGTAATCGGAATTTGAGTCAAGAAATCCACGTTCGATCCCCAGGTGGTTTGCACATACCATTGGGTTTTTTCAGAAACTTACTCGTAAATACAAATTATATTGTTGTTAAGACAGCGACTGGCTGTCACGTTGTCCCGAAAATATCTTAAGTAGAAGGTGGGTCAGAGGGACTTAATTGTCTAGACTAGACCTCTGTCTACCCCTGTGTTGGTAATTGCGTGATTTTTTAACATTTTTTTATTTACTCTATCATAACAATAAAATATCCTGTAATATAAAATTTAACCCAAAGATTTTCATGTGTGTTTGCATGTAATTTTTCAATTGGAACAATCCCGTGTGGAATTCACTTATAGTGTCATAAGGACAATAAGCGGAGCTTTGAGCCATTATATGAGCTCATGAAGCTGTTAAGAAATATTTATTGAACGTATGCAAGAATTCCTTTTGTAGGAATGCAAAAAGTCGACTATTGCTTAATTGAAATATTTCGGAGGCTGTTGAACCTTGTTATTTTCAGATTCTTATTTATTACAAATTAGTTAAAATAGCTCATGTAAAGTACATGAGCTATTTTACATAGGTAAGCAAGACGTCACATACATTTCTCTGATTCTAAGTTAAAGCACACGTGTTTTGGAATCAGAAACAACCAGACCTATGGCATTGAACAAAAAGCGGAGCCTACGCAATGTTGTCGGACACTAGAAAACCGGAATGCACGCCAGTGATAAAATAAAAAACAAAAGAAAATAAATGAAAATTATGAAATATTTACCTTAGCAATAATTTCACTATGATTCATATTCGTAAACTATTTTTCAGCCGTCAGCCTTTACGTCACTTACTGGCATATAAGAACGTAGATAGTATCATTATAATTATATTTGGTAATAGGCGTTTGCCGAGTGGAATCGACGTGAAAATTCACCGTCTCCTTTCTTCCTATTGGTGTCCCAACAATCGCATAAATAGCGTTATAATCATCTTGTAAAATCGCAAATAAAAATTAAGCCGTTGGTTGATGAGCTGCATCATCCAAAGTATGAGGTGTAATGTTTTGCAATCGCCATTCTGCTTGCGAATCGTGGTAACATGATTACCTTCCCTTGTGGAAGAAGCCTCTTTCGCGTGGACTTTTAAAGCCGTTATGTAAGAACGTAGGTGCATTTGGCAAAGGTATACGCGGTAAAACAATTTCAACCTTGAATAGCATAGTCATTAATCAATATTTGGGTCAGTACTTATTTTGTACCAAAACAAAAAAGAGCATTCTCGACTTTAAAGTCAAGTGCCACTAGAGGCTAAGAGAATTGACCTGCTTCCATAGTGATAGTTAAAAAGGTAGTTCTTCAGTTATCTACACTACAGGCTAAAAAATATCTTTTGTTATAAACACGACTGATTCCGCTTTTAAGCTATAACACTTTACAAAAAAGCCTATTTATGAATTTACTTTTTTATTAGTAAACAACAATAAACAAAATAAATATTTGAAGGAGATAAATAAATAAATAAATATAGATAAGGACAACATTACATACGTTGCTCCGATCCCAATGTTAGATGCTAAAGCACTTGTGGTATAGGAATCGGAAACAGCGATGGCACCACAAACACCCAGATCCGAGAAAATGTAAAAATTATTTTTTCCACATTGACCCAAACGGGAATCCCAGGTCCTCGGGACACCTTGAAAACCGGTGTTCACGCCACTCAGCCGCGGAGGTAAAAAAAAAACAAAAGATATGATTTCACAAAAAACATATTATGGTTTTATTTGATCTTCATCATACAATTGTATGCATTATTAATATCACTCTTGTAGTTATACTTTTATCGGCGTGTTTAGTAGAGCGTAAAATGAGTCACGGAATTTCGAGTCGAGAAATCCGAGTTCGATCCCCTAGTGTTAGGCTCATACCAATTGTTTTTTAAACTTATATACCAATTACGTCTTTGGCTAGGACATTGAGACGGCGAGAGGCTCGCCACCTGTCACGTTGTCCAAAAATTTTTTCGGTGAAAGTTGGTTCGAAACGACTTAATTGTCTAGACCTCTGTCTACCCCTGTATTGGGAATGGCGTGAATATATGTTTAAAGAAGAAGCTACGAATTCCGTCACGGAAGTGACATGATAATTCCCATAGGTTTCTCTTCTTCTTCTTCAAATATTCTTTTTTATATTTAGATTTATAGCTTATATTTCACCTCTAATTTTGATATTTTTAATATTTGTTATTTTTTTCCACTTTCCACTTTCCACGCGTGTGTATGCCACAACAGTTTTTTACGTGTCCGATCTTCAGATGGCAAGCTCGTACTAATGGGTTTTTAAAAAAGACTTAGGTAATGACGTAAAGACGACGACGGGCTCACCACCTGTCACGTTGTCCCGATAATATCTTCGGTGGAATGTGGGTCGAAGGGACTTAATTGTTTAGACTAGACCTCTGTCTACCCCCGTTATTAGGAATTGCGTGAAAACATTTATATTTATATTATTATTAATTTATAATTTTGAATGGCCTACGTACAACTGTGGATAAAATAAGGCTAATTATATTTCATTATTTGACATTAATAAGTGACTGTTTAAATATTTTTCACTCATCGATAACAATATAAACCTTTTATGAAACTTTTGGAGACAGAATAATAAAGGAAAACTTATTTTCAGACAATGCGGCATGCCTTACTTATATTTTTAAATTTAATTTCAAAACAAATTTAAAACAATTTTGTTTATTTTATTATGTTAGAAAAACTGTAACAGGCAGCCGAATTTCTTTTGCAGTTCATTATTTATCCTCAAGACATTGGAATGACCCACAATCCGAGTTGTAACTTAATTATGAGGGGAGGTCTAACTTATGTAGGAAGAGTGAGTAGCAGAGTATTGTGCCGCAGTGGGACGGTGCAAGTTAAAAGCTTATAAAATGTTTTACATATTTTTAATTATTATATTAAATCGTAGGTGTGTTAGCGTAACTATATACCATACTAAGTCAGCCTGTGTGTGTCGAAAAAGCGACGAATAGAAAGTTTGACAGGATAACTATCTTAAAACATACTGGAAAATAATTATTAATCAACCGAAGCGTTTAAAATGCCAATTTTGCAATGCGGGAGAGGTCTATATTTTATGCTACGTAAGGTAGGATGTATATATGTAAGTATGTATAGGTATCGAAAAGAAAAAAAGTCTATATTTTTTGTATATTTCTCAATACTGTGGTAGTGAGAAGACTTGATAAATTATTTATGTCGTCCCAAATATCATCGGAGCTTATTTTGGGCCAACTTAACCGGTACAGAGCATGTCTTAGTTTCCAAAGGATAAAAATCTTTAAAATTTCGAAAAGTTTAGTAACAAATAGAACTGAACTCGGGTCTGTTGATTGAATTTTGGTCACCCCCCACAGCTATTCTGGCTCCTTTACCTAGTGAAATTTATTCATACTAGGGGCATTTAAAAATGACACGCGAACGAAGTCGGGAGCAGAATTAGCTAGAGTTACCTTACATTTTTAAGTATTAATTTGCATATGAGAATGAATATTACTAATCTTCTTGGAGTTTTGGTTTCAAATAAATAATAATTTTAATAATGTTTACCATTTGAGAAAAAATCTTAGGGCACACGTAAACTACATCCCTGCGGATAGACCCTTAAAGTCTTCCGACTTCAAATATATTAATTAAATTCTGTTGACTATTTAACCACAATACAGGGTAAAGTTAACTGGGCAGTTTATTATAAAACTCTATATTATTATACAGTTTAGGGCATAGATATTATTTTTTTTTTGAAATTCTGTATTTATTATTTACTGCCAGCTTCTAACATATACTAACTATCTTATGTTATTCTTATATACAATGATATGGACTTTCATGCATAAAAATTAATTCTCTTTTTTATGGCGACCTTCACAGTGTCGACAGCTCTGAAGTCCTGGGTTCAATTCCCGGTCGGGACAATGCTTGAGATAACACTTTTTCTACCTTTTGTTGGGTCTGAGTGTACTTTCGATGTGGTACCTTTGTTGTATCTGCTGCCATAATAAAAGTGTTAAGCACTTGTATTATGGTAGCTGCTTACTTTGGGAACATAGCAATGTATGCGATGTTGTCCCCTATGTATGTATGAAGTTATTTACAGGAAAATTAAGGTAACAAACGAGTAATCCGTTCATCTGATGATATGTTACCATCGACGTCAACCTTTTTGAGAAAACCCTTTGGTATGAGCCAGGGGGATTGATCTTGGGTCTCTTGACTCCAATTCCGCTTGCCCAACCACTCGGCTATCGCGACTGTCTGAAAATAATCGTTTTATTAAATGTATAATGTTCGCGTTTATACAAGACATCATTATATTTATCAATTTATAATACCGAATCAAAGTAGTCTAAAATATTATCAAAATATTATACACCGGTAAATTATTCAACTCCACAGTCTTGAGAATCTTAGGATATATATTGTAAAGTCTGATTGTGTCACTATTCAATTCACAGGTTCCATGTGATTGTCATACGTCGTGTTCCCATATTTTGTCGCGCACGTATTTTTCCTTTATCATATTTGCTCTTGAAACCAAAAATGAAATTTTGCGCTGGATCAAATTTGCTTCGAGAATTTTCCTATTTTCTGTTTCGCACAAAATTTTCAGTTCAGTGTGGACTGTGTGGGAATAAGGTCTTTAAATGTTAGAAATACTTATTTATTTTTAACTTATTTATTTTTAATAAGTCACGATAGCCGAGTGGTTAGGTGGTCGGAATTACGAGTCGAGAGACCCGAGTTCGATCCTCAGATGGCAGGCTCGAACCAATAGGTTTTTCAAAAACTTATGAACGAATTACATCGTTGACTTGGACATAAAGTCGGCGACGGGCTCACCACCTGTCACGTCGTCTCGAAAATATCGTCGGTGGAAGGTGGGTCAAAGGGACTTAATTGTCTAGACTAGACCTCTGTCTACCCCTGTATTGGGAATTGCACGAAGATGTTTATTTATTTATTTTTATTTTTATTTATACCTTCATGCATTTTCCCAAAAATACCTGGGGTAGTAGTAGTAAATTACTTTTATATTTATTTTATTTATTTGTACTCTTTGTCATATATCACTATTTGTGATAAGAAATAAGCATAAGGAACAAAGAAATAAGAAATAGAATACAAAAACAAATAAAAAAGAAATAGAAATAGAAATCAGTTTGAAAGATGACCTTCTCACAGAAATTGATAAATTGCATGCATCGATTGTTTGGGAGCCTTGAGCAAATGAGTGAAGACTGAATGGCAGAGAAATTATAAAGCGCGAAAGTTAATATTAAAAGGTGTCGAGGTAGGCCCAGACTAAAAATCGAAGACCATATGAAACCTCGAAAGGGGAGGTACAGGAGTACTCGGATACCTAGAAGTGTATGCATTAGGAGGTCCTGAACATGAAAGAAGTGAATGAGGTATGTATGGATCGTGACCCTTGGCGATCTGTTCTCCCTGGCTACCCCGTCATGGGTTGTCCGTGAAGATAAGTTAGTAAGAACTAGAAACAAGTATAGTACAAAAGGTGGTCTTATTACTAACAAGCAATATTTCCAGACAACCATGGTTGTCAAAGTTGACGAAGATTTGACGAAGAAAAAGAAGGTGGATTACAGGTTATCACATGATGAAGAGATGATGGTAGCCGCGAGATGACAAAAATAAAGAATAAAACAAAAAAGGTTGCGGTTTTATGCCCACCATTCGACTAGATGTCATAAACCGCTCCAGACGTAAACATTGCAGTTTAGTCGTAATTGTTAACAGGAATACTAATAACCTATTTAGTTTTACTACAAGTAGAGTTCTGTTTCATAATAAATAAAAATTTACAAACTTCCTATAAATTCTCATTTATAATTTTATTGTTCACAAAGAATTTGTAAGAAAAAAAAGTAAATTAAACAACAACAATGTGACTTTTATTCGTAATTCAATTTAGAAAGGTTATTGCGAGACTAATAGAATTCCTCAGTCCAACAGTGACCGCAATCCCATGGTCTCAAAGCAATTAGCAGAAACAAC
>JAGSMR010000035.1:4622500-4742500 GCA_029286605.1 Sericinus montela | reverse complement strand
TATATATATATATATATATATATATATATATATATATATATATATATATATATATGTATATATATATATATATTTTTATGTTGCCTCTGATATTATTCAGTGGATGCTTATGTAAACATTTGGATAAGAATTGTTGGACGTCAGAGAAAATATCCGAAGAAAATTATGTTTTCGCGAACATTTGGCAAAATAGGAGTAAAAATAAAATATGAATAGTGTATGAAATTGGGAAATGTAATAGTAACTTCGATTGATATTCTAATATTTAGTGACGATATGCAAACTGATAACCTAAGGCCGCGATTAATGCACTAAATGCCTCGAAATTTTAATAATCCCAGCGGAAACAGTCCCAAAAACGACCATATATATATATATATATATATATATATATATATATATATATATATATATATATATATATATATATATATATATATATATATATATATATATATATATATATATATATATATATATATATATATATATATATATATATATATATATATATATATATATATATATATATATATATATATATATATATATATATATATATATATATATGTATATATATATATTTTATGTTGCTCTGATATTATTCAGTGGATGCTTATGTAAACATTTGGATAAGAATTGTTGGACGTCAGAGAAAATATCCGAAGAAAATTATGTTTTCGCGAACATTTGGCAAAATAGGAGTAAAAATAAAATATGAATAGTGTATGAAATTGGGAAATGTAATAGTAACTTGATTGATATTCTAATATTTAGTGACGATATGCAAACTGATAACCTAAGGCCGCGATTAATGCACTAAATGCCTCGAAATTTTAATAATCCCAGCGGAAACAGTCCCAAAAACGACCATATATATATATATATATATATATATATATATATATATATATATATATATATATATATATATATATATATATATATATATATATATAGATATATAGATATATATATATATATATATATATATATATATATATATATATATATATATATATATATATATATATATATATATATATATATATATATATATATATATATATATATATATATATATATATATATATATATATATATATATATATATATATATATATATATATATATATATATATATATATATATACATATATATATATATATATATATATATATATATATATATATATATATATATATATATATATATATATATATATATATGTATATATATATATATATATATATAAAATTATATAAACAAACTATAAATAAAATTTAATACTAACATTTACATTAATAGAAACATAATTTTGTTTCCGTATATTATCTCAAAAGTTCAGTGCTTACTGGAGCTTATTTTGAGATAACATAATAGATGTTCAACCTGCCGCCGTCTCTATGTAAACGTATATAATAAAATATATAAATCATACATAAGTTTTTTCGGTGGAAGGTGGGTCGTAACTTAATTGTCTAGACTAGACCTCTGTCTGCCACTTTATTGGGAATGGCGTGAAGATATTTATATATGAAGATATACTTTGGTTTTGGAAAAATTCAATGATACTAGCTTACCTCCTGGAGATAGAATTAGGACCTCATGATTCGAATTCCGATCACACAACACTTAGCTATCGGGACCTACCGAGATTCTTGATATTCCTATTGATATTAAGACTGTTCGGTCCGTGGCTGTTTTCCTTTAGACACCTCTTACGACACCCATAAGATGAAATGGGTTTACATATTCGACGTTACCGCATGGCGCTGATTGAGTTACTTAGTTTTTTACTCGTATAAATAACTTCAAAGAGAATATTTTACAGCATAGCGGATACAGTTAAAGTTGGTGTGTTTATTTATGTGCAAGTGTTTTTACTGGCCATATATATCCAAAACTTATCCAAAAATTTAAATATATCCAATATATCCAAAAATTTTATTTCAGATGCAGGATTCAGTCGCCTCCTTTATGAAACAGAGAATGTAAGATTTTTACTTTTTACAAAACGAGTAAAATTTTCTCGTGACTACAAAAATGAGGATATTGAACTGTAGACCGGACTCAGAACAACTCACTCAGACGTAAGTTACTAGGAATTTCTATAGCAGATAGCAATGAAGCAACCAAATAATCGTTGAGAAAAATAATTCTAATTTTAATTTACATTGGAGAGGGAAAATTACTTAAATTTCGTCATCAAAATTTTGATATCAGTGTTTCTTAGACATCCTCTTTTCTACGTGAGTAAATCTACTGCCGTCAAGGGGCAGGTCATGTAAAAGTCAACTGTAGGAGATGAGGGAGGATTTATCGATAATCGCCACGCTCGGCGAGCAGATGAGTGATCGCTGTTCGAGATACATCGCTCGTTAGACGTTGCTGCCTGTCATAAGTCTGCTAAATTTAAATCTGTTATTTTTCGAGATGGTTATCCCGCTTTCTGTCGGTAGCCAATGGTATTGTCAAGGCTTTTTCCATGTGTAACCTCTTACGATACCCACGGGAAGAAACCGGCTATATACTTACGCCCATACCACATGGCATTGTAAGGTGGGCCACAAACATTGCAGCTAATTTGGAATGAGTAATGGTATGGGAAGGCTTTTTTAAGGCGGTTATTGTTTTTAAATATTTTTCTTTCATCTTGTGTAATTATTTGAAAAGAAGTCGCGTGGTTTTTCAAAAAGAAAATCGACACAACTTACAGATTAAAATTGAAATGTACGTCCCATTCCGCTATTACGTATTCAACACTGCTGTTTCATCAGAAGGAATTTAAGCTTAACCTGAATCTAGGATGTTTTAAACCTCATTTTGTGTTGCTTTAAAGGAATCCCTTTCATTCATTTGTAATTAACTCGGGGAGATTTAATGCAATTACTGCACAAACTTGTTAGTCTCTAATTTGAGCAAAATTTAATAATTTACATTAGTGAGCTTAGTGCTTTAGTTTCCGAGTAAAACTGCAATAATATAGTAGCTCAAATATGCTTCAATATATTTCATTATATGTGATAAGGAATGAATGATAATTTTTATAAGAATCATTAATACCATTTTGAGATATCATAAATCATAGCCACCAGCTTAGGATATCAGTAGGTAATTGTCCTGGTACTAGTAACATATTAACTGGACATTAGGCAATTTATAATTATTATTGTATCGGCTTTTGACCTTTAATTTAATTATGACCTTAAATTGAAAGCTGCTTCGTTTATAAAAAAATAATGATTTTGGCACTAACTGTACATGGCAGTTAAAGTTATAAATATTTATCTAAAAGGAAATTAATCATTTAAAACTATACATTAGACTGATAGATTATGCACCAAGGCATCAAGTTCATCGTTTTTTTATTATTTAACCTACAAATAAAGTGTAAATAAATAAATACTTACACTATACTAAATGCGATAGAGAATGTAATAATCTGGTGCTAACTATTAATTACAATACTAAATCTTACAAAAATTAAAAAATAAAATAAATATAAATATCTTCACGCAATTCCCAATACAGGGGTAGACAGAGGTCAAGTCTAGACAATTAAGTCCCTTTGACCCACCTTCCACCGAAGATATTTTCGGGACAACGTGACAGGTGGTGAGCCCGTTGCCGCCTTTATGTCCAAGCCAACGAAGAAATTCGTACATAAGTTTTTGAAAAACTCATTGGTACTGCCACCTGGGGATCGAACTCGGGTCTCTCGACTCGAAATTCCGACCACCCAACAACTCGGCTATCGTGACTAACAAAATATTATAGTAAACCCGACGTTGCGCAGTACTCCCAGTTTTCATGAAAGTGGACATGAAACTGATGTTTATTTTATTATGGATAAAGTCATGCTAGAAGGACATTAAATCTGAATCAACACTATTTTGCCTACAGTTTTATGTCTTTCGCAATTATTCAAACGTAAATTACAAAAGACAATGGCCGTTACTTTTCCTAAATTAAAAGCTTTTTATTTTAATAATGTTCCTTCATACATTTTAAAAGTCAACTGCAACAAATAAACTTTATCCATAAGTAGGATTTGCTTCAACTACCATACCCTGTAAATGGATTTGCGATGGCATACCTTTCTTAAACTGTCTATTGCCGGTTTCTTTAATTTGGTTGTATTTTTCGACATAGCTCGATGAAGCTGGCACCTAATACTATATAAGTATTCTGAAGGTTTTCCCACGATATATCCTACAAAACCGAATGATATTATGTCTATTATCAAAGGGAATTATTTTAAATTAAATTGAAATAGAAATACTGAAAAATGAGAAAAATATCTCATGACCTCCTCTAACATTTTCTTTCACATCTGTTTCAGGTCTTTTCATTCAGATGAATTAATACATACACTAATTTTCTTTTTACATGATATGGCATCAAAAATGGATACAACTCTAAATTTTTACCCTTCTATTACCAACCTCTATTTTATGCCCATTATAATAATTTATTTGACAAAACAGGATTTCTCTGGGTAACTAATTTGTACATATGATAGTTATCTATGAAAATATTATATATGTTTGTATGTATAATGTACAGTTTGCTATGTCACATTATCCTAAACAGGCTTCGATGAAAGGTGGGTCGAAAGAACTTCATTATCTAGGTCTCTGTCTTCCCTAGTTTTGGGAAAATTTGTGAAGATATTTTTTTTATTTTAATATTATAAATATGACACCGCTAAACGATTTCTTTTATATCCATAAGAATTCCAAGTGTCTACACTTGAAATTCTTTTAAAAAACGTACATTTTTCACTGGATTACGCGGCTTAAAATGAGACCTTTTATTTTTTCGTGCGATGTGACAATTGCCTGCGAATGGACAATTACCCACTGTAGATAGAATAAAAGCTAATCTGGGTTCTATTTGTGTAAAATTTCACGATTTTTTTTAAATATTTGTGTATATTGGCATAAAGTTATCAAAGTAATTCAATATACATTGAAATTGCTGATGTCGACATTATTTACTCTGTTTATTGTAGTTCATAGCTATGTTGAAACATAGCACGTTATTAAAAAGTCACGATAGTTGAGTGGTTGGGTGGTCAGAATTTCGAGTCAAGAGACCCGAGTTCGATTCCCAGGTGGCAGGTTCTTACCAATGGGTTTTTCAAATCCTTATATACGAATTATATCGTTGACTTGAAATACATACATACATAAAGACGGCGACGGGCCAACCACCTATCACGTTGTACCGAAAATATCTTCGGTGGAAGGTGGGTCGAAGAGACATAATTGTCTAGACCTCTTTCTACCCCGGTATTGGGAATTGCGTTAAGATATTTATTTATGTATTTTATTTATTTTATTAAAAATTTAAAGTTACGAACAAGGTTTTCTGAATACCGCCATGTTGGTTACAAATACTGGGCGCATTACCTATCGGTAGTAATTCAGATAACACTAGTAATCCAGGTAGGATTAATGTTTTTTTATTTACCAATCACGTGCTTAATCTTGCAAGCTTAAACTTTTAACATATAAATGATCTTATCTTTATATTTGCTAAAACCTTTATTTCCGTTGCGTATATTCACTGCACTGCACGTTATGTATTTAATACGTTGATAATATTATTTATTTCATTATTTTTATTTTGTATTTAATTATAAAAAACAGGGAAATAAAATTAATATGTCATGATTGTATTCCGCTATTGCTAGCAGCATTAATGAAAATAAAATTATGTACGATTTATATCGTTGGCTTGGACATAAACACAGCGACGGGCTCACCACCTGTTACCTGTCCCAAAAATATCTTCGGTGAAAGGTGGGTCAAAACGACTTAATTGTCCAGACCTCTGTCTACCCATGTATTGGGAATGGCGTGAATATAACGTATTACTGCGGGTAGATTCTGAAAAAAGTTATTTATCTTGACACATTTCCGCGAAATGCTTTAACTTTCCAAAACATATCTGAATGTATGCGACAGTGAGGCATTTATCACAAGGAATAGTCAAACTTTGGAATTTTCTTGAAAACTTAGTATCTAGAGTATAATGAATCGCAGGAAGTTACGACGACAGTGTAAGCAATGTGTCTAGACACGTTTCGTTCTGAAAAGCTAAAAGAGGTGAAGAAACAAATGTTAAGTGGCTGCGAATCTACTTATCTCTATTTTCAACAACTGTTATTTCTACGTACGTTTTGAATCATATTTACCGTGTAGAATCGCGGTAAAAATTATGCCACCCCTCTTTTTCCACGGGTGTCGTAAGAGATGACTGATGGAAAAGCCTCCTAAATCGCGATAGTATATGGCGGGATGACAACCTCGTAAACTGCCAGGCCTAAATTAGTGGAACGGACAGCAGCGTAGACACCATAGACGGTGTCTGGTTCTGTGATCGCCAATCCCCTTGAGAAATGTGGCGATTATGGCAAAACCTCCTTATGAGAGAGGCATATGCCCTGCAGTGGACTTTTACTTAGCGTTAAGTAAATGAGTATATATATGTACGTTACTAATAATTAAAACTTTCTTTGATGCGCCGCTGTCCGGTATTGGTGTTAGAATCTTGATTTAAAAAAAATAAAAAAGTAATTACTACAAAACAAACACACAAACATCACATACAATTAAAATAACAGATTAATTGTATAAAAATCAATCATTCAGCAATTTTTTTACAAAACAACTATATCTTTAACAGTGTTTCTCTCTTAATCAAATCATTCATTGGTGATCTCCTCACTATCACTGAGTTGTCAGAGTCACGATAGCCGAGTGGTTGGGTGGTCGGAATTTCGAGTCAAGAGAACCGAGTGCGATCCCCAAGCGGCAGGCTCGTTCCAATGGGTTCTCAAAAACTTATGTACGAATTATATCGTTGGCTTGGACATAAAGACGGCGACGGGCTCACCACCTGTCACTTGGTCCCGAAAATATCTTCGGTGGAAGGTGGGTCAAAGGGACTTAATTGTCTAGACTAGACCTCTGTCTACCCCTGTATTGGGAATTGCGTGAAGATATTCTTTTTTTTTTTTTTTTATAATTGTAATTTTGAAATTATGTAATCAAATATGTGTACAGAATGGCACAAATATTATTAAACATTATTATATGTAGATTGAACATGACAGGTTGAAATAATGGCGATGTTGATGATGAATGTCGTATTTCACCGAAATTATCATCAAAATAAAAAATAAAAACTACCAACTTCTTCCCGGGAAAGAACTAAATGTGGCGACATCTATGTCTCCACATAAGAAGCTCGCTAGTGGCGGATTCAGGAAACATATCGACGTCCTACAACGCGCTATCGAAGTTCGCACGATTACATGCATATATACGATTTCCGATAGCGCACATTAGTGGTCCCTCCCCCTCTCCCGTATGTCGAAGGTCTTCGCTTCGTTACAGGGTTCGAGTGCGTCACGACGTTGTCTCTTTTCTTCTTTTTACCTGCGGGCCTTCGTTCTCGCAGGTCTCCTCAGATGACGCTGTAAAGGCCTCCGGGTCAACAGCATCCCGTGGATGGTTTTAGTAGGTATGTTTCTCCTTCTGAGATCCGAGTCCGACACTGTTCGTTTCGGTGACCTCCCGGACAGGAAAAGTTCGTGCGTAAAGCATTTTCCTCCACGGTTATCAAAAAAAAAAAAACACACTAGTGGAGGAGACGTCCTCCCCAAGTCGCGATCTACCTGTCTGACGAGAAACCTGTGCCGCTTGCGCTCGCGCTGCCCGTTACGTATTAGCTAACGTATTTATATTATTCGTTTGAAGTTTCATTGTGTTGTAGAACTGTAATCTTGCTTCCTACCTATTGTCTAATCTTGTTTGTGCTAATACTCATTTTTCTTTTCGCCTTCTATTCTTTTGTGTGACTTTTGTGTTCGTGAAAATATAACTATTAAAACTGTTTAGTGTGCGTTATTCCGGCAACGGATAATAGTTACGTATATCCTCACGCTACTTAACTACAACTGGTGACCCCGAATCGAATACTACAAAATGAGTAGCGACGGTAGTGACACAACGCATTCGAATAAAATGGCGCGGTCGAGCGAAAGACGAGTGTCTGATGACGCAAGCAGTTACTCAGCGGAAATATTTCGTGTCGGCGTCCGTTTACCACCCTTTTGGCCAGAGAAACCACAGATATGGTTTTCTCAAATGGAGGGACAGTTTATTATTTCGAGAATCACTGATGACTTGACGAAATTTCATTATATCATCTCACACTTGGAAAGGAAATATGCAGCGGAGGTTGAGGATCATCAACGACGGGCCCCCTTCTCCTCAGGTTGATACTGCGGCATCGGCATTGTAGATCTGGTCACCGTATCACTCACCGTAGATCTGGTCACAGCCTCTCACCGCAACGCCAGATTGTTCAACGTCAAGCTCCCCGCACTTCCGACCTCCAGTCTGAGCACGGGAGTGATGTGGCGACATCTATGTCTCCACATAAGAAGCTCGCTAGTGGCGGATTCAGGAAACACATCGACGTCCTACACGCGCTATCGAAGTTCGCACGATTACATGCATATATGCGATTACCGATAGTGCACACTAGTGGAGGAGACGTCCTCCCCAGGTCACGATCACCCGACCTGGCTGGTAGCTACTCTTTTCCTACAGCACATCATCCGCTACACTGGTGACCCCGACTTGATCTCACCGCCAACCGACGGTGACTACAGAAGAACAACGCAGCGTGCCTCTCCAACAACATCGACGTCATCAACGCAGCCACAGCACCGGACTACTGTCGGCACAACGCGTGCTTCCTAGTCATGTCAGCCACTGAGGATTATCAACGACGGGCCCTCTTCTCCTCTGGCTGACACTGCAGCATCGGCACTGTGACCATACATCTCGACTCACCGTAGATCTGGTCACAGCCTCTTATCGCAACGCCTGATTGCTCAACGTCAAGCTCTCCGCACTTCCGACCTCCAGTCTCAGCAGGGGAGTGATGTGGCGACATCTATGTCTCCACATTGGAAGCTCGCTAGTGGCGGATTCAGGAAACACATCGACGGCCTACATCGTGCTATCGAAGTTTGCACAATTACAAGCATATATACGATTACCAATAGGCGCACACTGTGGAGGAGACGTCCTCCCCAGGTCACGATCACCCGACCTGGCGGATAGCTACCCCTTTCCTGGGCACATCATCCGCTACATAAGTAAGAGAAAAATAAGTGAAAAATAGAGACATACAAAAAAAAATAAAGAAGAAAGAATTTTTATACATACATACTTACTTAACGGCCTATTAAAGTCAATTGTATGACATAGGCCTCTCCCATAGCGAGGATTTGACATAAACGCCATGCTTGGCAAGCGGATTGGCGATCGCAGTAGCAGACCACTCGCACCTCAGGCGCTGCTACCCATCTTCGGTCTGATTATTTTGGTCTTATAATTTTAGAGATGGTTATTCTGCCATCTATCGGTTGCCATAACGATTTTCAAGGCTGTTTCCCTTAGTCGCCTTTTACGACACCCACAGGAAGAAATGGAGTGATAATATTCTTACACCGTTACTACACGGGTAATTGAATTTTTAAAGTTTAAGGCTAAATATAATACTAAAAATATACTTCCGGAAATTCAGTTCTCTATTTCTAAATAGCGACGAAAATTATTCTCCTATACTCTTCAGGGCAATAAATTTAGTTTAAACATTCGCTTGGTTCGCCTTTTATTATAATTGGTAAGAACATAAAGCGCTTGGTGTTAAAATTATTTTTAAGAAATTCATTTTACCAGTGCTTTGTAAATTCTACTTGTATTATAACTAGTGCCTGGGTGTCGGGCACCCAAGCACTAGCTCTGATTGTAGTTAAAAGTAATAGGAAGTTCAATGCATTTTTATCTAATAATATTTTAATCTGATGAACCGATAGTCTAGTTGGGAATGACCCTGCCAGGGTTCGAATACCCTAGCGTGGCAAAGAAGAATGTTTGTACACATGTAATGGATGTTTATATATAACTATTTATCTATAAAAATATATATTTATGTTAGTTTATCGATAAGCTATCGATAAGACGCCGATATGTTGTCGTGTTATGTTGTCAAAAATAAACTTCGGTGGAAAGTAGGTCGAAAGGACTTCGTTGTCAAGACCTCTGCTTACCCTTATGGGAAATTGCGTGAAAGCTTAAAAAATATTTTAATCCTATTTTCATCTTCGCTATCTTCCTCTGAACTTATGCATATTTAGTGAAACTTTACACCTTAACCCCTAACCCAGCGATATGCAACACCATTTTAGGGAACAGCCAGACTAATTAAAAATGGAGTAATTTTTAGTAAAAGAAGTCGTTACAAGTACAAAACAACCTCCTCCATTACGGTGTTCTATTTTGGCTGTATTTCAAAGCTACACCTTTTTACATTTTAATGGGTTTCCAACAAGTAATATGCTTCTGTATTTGGATTGATGTCGTAGCCTTCTGGATTAAGAGTTTTAATTATTTGTTTATTTTTTATATGATATTATTATATTATGTTCAGCAGACGACTTCTGATAGGCTTTTATAATGGTGTCAATGATTATATGATATTGTATATAATTACAGACAGCCAAAAGGTATTCTCTACCACCCAACTAGTTGATTGAGTTGATAAAAATTGTAGAGGTAGATAATTGTAAAGGATGCATAATACGTAGGAGATTACTTAGTCTTCTTATTCTTTACTGCCTATCAAGAGGCCACTGCTGAACATAGATTTATTCCAAAATAAATCATAAAGAACACGCCCCTGTCACTTGTTTTCATCGACTTCTTGCAAAATGTTGCGCGTCATCACTTCATCTTGTAGGTCGACCCCCTCTATACTGCTTTTTGGCAAACGCAGTACAAAGGGAGGTTGCCACTAGAAAACCTTTTCATTCAACGGTACCCCGAGCTATGTGGCACGCCCATTGCCAATTCCGCCAGCTGATCCTTTCAGCTATGTCGGTTACCTTAGTTCTGCGGCGGATGTCTTCATTGCGGATTCTTTCACATCGAGAAACACCGAGCATAGCCCTTTCTATAGCACGCTGAGCTACTTTAAGCTTCGCCTACTCGAGGTCCCGGGTTAGATTTCCGGTCGGGTCAATGTAGTAAAACCACTTTTTCTACATTTTCTCGAGTCTGGGTGTTTGTGGTGCCTTCGTTGTTTCCAATTCCCATACCACAAGTTCTTTAGCATCTTACATTGGGATCGGACAACATCATATACATTATATATATATATATATATATATATATATATATATATATATATATATATATATATATATATATATATATATATATATATATATATATATATATATATATATATATATATATACATATATATATATATATATATATATATATATATATATATATATATATATATATATATATATATATATACATATATATATATATATATATATATATATATATATATTAAAAATAATTTAATTTTTTTTCTATAAAAGCGTGTTTTTAGTTTCTTTTAACTATTACTTTTAATTAGATAAATTTATGTGATTTACATTAATGTAACCCAAAGTGTCAAAAATTTTATTTTGATCTTTGTTGAAATTTTAAAATTTAATTATTTAAGATATCGAATATCCCTTCGATATCTCATATTAAATTAAGTATTTATAGTTAGACTTAAATATTATTTTAGCATGCTAGTGTGTTTTTTAAGAATGACTTGGACTTGACCTTTGCTAACGAGGCAAGAGAAGCATGGTTACGTCTCTGTCCCGGCGAGGATATTTCACTGGAATCTAACTCACAAAAACGGTGGGATATCCCGTTGGTTCAGAATGTGCAGAAATGCTTACTGAACAATTTTCACTGTGACAGAGACCGCGCCCGCTTTCTAGGTGTTTCGACAAAGGAATCAAGTTACTGGCTACATGCTTTACCATCAAGTAACCTTGGTACATTACTAGATAACTAAAGTTTACGTATAGCTGTAGGAATACGATTGGGAGCATCGATTTGTCAACCACATCGATGTCCTTGTGGCAGCGACGTCGACGAGTTAGGCCTCCACGGACTTTCATGCCAAAAAAGTGCCGGCAGACTGTCTCGTCACGGTTCCTTGAATGAGGTCATCCGAAGGGTTTGTTTCCATAAATATTCCATCGGTTTTAGAGCCTTGTGGAATATTTAGGAGGATGGTAAGAGGCTTGACTTTAGTCCCTTGGGAGAGAGGCAAAGCTCTTGTGTGGGACGCAACTTGCGTCGATACATTAGCGGCCTCTCATATCAAGGGTACTTCGATAAGGGCCGGGGCGGCATCAGAGGCAGCTGAATCGGGTAAATGGCGTAAATATGAGTCTTTGAAAGGAGACTATATATTTGTTCCATTTGCCGTAGAGACAATCGGTCCGTGGGGTCCCCGCGCGATGCAGTTTCTAAAGGAATTGTATCCGCGACTTATCGTTGCCGCTGGTGACAAGAGGGCTGGTTCTTTCTCGCTCAATGGTTAAGTCTAGCCATTCAACGTGGAAATGCCCGGCGTTCTTGGTACCATGCCACGAGGAATAGGGCTCTACGATTATAGTAGTTTTTAGTTAATAAGTATTGTAAATATTAACATAATTTCTTCTGTAAATAAATATTTATATAAAATATATATATATATATATATATATATATATATATATATATATATATATATATATATATATATATATATATATATATATATATATATACATATATATATATATATATATATATATACATATATATATATATATATATATATATATATATATATATATATATATATATATATATATATGTATATATATATATACATATATATATATATATATATATATATATATATGTATATATATATATATATATATATATATATATATATATATATATATATATATATACATAAAAAATTATAATAATAGGTAATAGATAAATATGCGGTTTAGCACTCAAGCATAGACAATTTTTCGAGGATGAAAAATATTCTGTGTTAAATTAGTTCACATACTAAGATGATCTGTAATAGTCTCTCCTAGGACCTATGCATTTTCCAATAGGAGTTTTTCCATAATAGACTCGCTCGGCAAGCAAATCAGCGATTGCAGGACCTGACGGAAAAACACACTAGCATGCTAAAATTTGGTCTGGTATTTTCCACACATCAATGACAATTTCAGGGCTTTTCTCTTAGTCGTGTCTTACGATAAGAAGAAAGGGGTGGTAACATCTTATTTCATCACCACACAACACAATTATCAAAATTGTATTTTGAAAATAAGGTAGAATTCCTTATAAAATCTACCGAACATGTCTTCGGTGGAAGGTGGGTCGAAGGGACTTAATTGTCTAGACTAGAATTCTGTCTACCCCGGTATTGGGAATTGCGTGAAGATTTTTATTTATTTAATTAATTAATTCCCTATAGAGCATGTTATAAAGCAACTCCTAAAATAAATTTCCAGTCTAATGCAAATTGAATACAAAAGTCACGTAGAGTAAAATCTGGAACACAGGAGAGCTCTTATGGCAACAGTTTTTGTGGCAATTAGTGAAACACTAATTGTAAGTGACAGCCGACACTTAGAAAGTCACAGACAGCCCATAGCAGACGTTATAACAGCTCAGCACAAATTTAAAAAGTTACGGAAAGAAGACCTCTGGTCAAAACTAAATAGTGAACTTAACGTTAACCCGATCCGTTTTATAATTTTATAGAAAGTTATTGAAAATCGGTAAACAAAGGGAAATAGGTAAATAAAACGTATTTCGTGGAGATAAAAATATCTATGAGTGACAAAATTTCATTGAAAAGTAAGCTCAGTAAGAGTAAGCTCTGGAATAAAATTTAACAAATCATATTTTACACAAGAAAATAAACAAGATGCAAGATACAAATAACGTTGTGTTATTAAAAAAATATTTCTTTATGTCAAACGTGTTAAAGACGGCGACGAGCTCACCACCTGTCACGTTGTTCCGAAAATATCTTCGGTGGAAGATGGGTCGAAGGGACTTAATTGTCTAGACTAGACCTCTGTCTACCCCTGTATTCGGAATTTCGTGAAGATATTTATTCATTTATTATGTCAAACGCAGGCTGTTTGTCACTATGTGAAATATAAATGTTACTGCTATACCTAATAATTTATATGATTTTAGAATAAAAATAAAATTGTTACTGGAATATATGAAATACATCATACACGAGGTACTTTCTTAAATGGGCAAAGTTATACGTGATATTGGTCACCTCCTTTATTATCTATCGAATAGTATTATTTTTTTTTAAACCTGGACCTGTCAATCAACTAAACCAGCCAAATCAATCGTACCGTTCCCACAAGTGTTGCTCCATACATGTGGCAATTGATTTTATTTACATAGATTCTATAATTTATGATCAAAACTCCATCGCTTTGAAAACAAAAAAAGAAAGAAAGACATGTTTTAACACAATCGATTATGAATCCATAACCTCGTTCACGGCCTTTCACTCCCACTTTCCACTTCAAAAAGGCTAGCAATCTCTGTTAATGTAAACATAAATGTTTCTTTGTTTCATTTACCGTCATATTGTGCGTTTGACAGTTTTCCCGCCTTTTCCATCCAAAAAATAACACTATTCACGCGTGCATCGGAATGTCATCGATGCAGACTTAGCAGTGACTTTATTAAAAATATGATGTAAAAGAATGCGTAAATTTTTCTTCAGTTGTCTAGACAATTAAGTACCTTCGACCCACCTTCCACTGAAGATATTTTCGGGCCAACGTGACAGGTGGTGAGCCCGTTGCCGTCTTTATGTCCAACCCGATTTAATTCGTACATAAGTTTTTCAAAAACCAACTCCGTAATGTTACATTTGTAATTCTATCAAAAAGCCAATATTTCGACAGTCTCGTTGAAATAATATTTATATAAGGAGACTAAATTAAAACAAAACAATATAATACAAACGAATCAAATGGTTTACAAAAGTAAGTAATAATTTCACAAAGTCAATACTAATCCATTTTTGCGTACCCCTGTGTGTACCGTTCAAAGAGTTGGATCAACATTCTATTTGAATAACGTAAAAAAAACACACGCCCCAACCGAACGGTGTAATTTTTTACTCGTGCAATGTAATGTGAAACATTTTGCTGATAAATTATTTCACAGGAACGCCCCCTTATTCAATTTTGTGAATAAATAGCTTTGCCAGTAACATTTGGAGCATTATTCATTCGCATTTTACTTTCCAACCGGGGAATAAATGAAACACTTATTTCATGCCGCGGCTTATTTCTTATTAAACGTACATATATGATACGGTACATATGAAATGATAATGTACTGAAAAAAATGCTACAAAGCTTACCGATCGGTTTCTGAAAGTTTACGATGCACAGCTTATTATAACGTAAGTTCAGTCAGTCTATACATACTATGTAACGGCTTTCGACATTAAAAAATAATTTTTAAAATTTTTGTCTGTCTGTCTGTTAGTTCATGCTAATCTCTGAAACGGCTGGACCGATTTTCACGGGATTTTCAAAGGCAGATATCTGATATTTTTGGGAATAGCTTAGGATACTTTTATTTTAAAAAAATAATAAAGGTTGCGTGTGAGCTTGTAGACCGCGAGAGAAGCCGCACCACTGCCCGCACAGCCTGTCACAGGTCCGCTGAATTTTGGTCAAGTATTTTTCGAGATGGTTATCACACGATCTATCAGTAGCCCTGGCTATTTTCACATCTTCTTTTCTCTTTCAGTGTTCAGCCTTTTTCACATGTTGCCTGACGTATATAGTCACTTTTACGAAACCCAAGAGAAGAAGTTGTTAGTAATTTATAAAGCCACTAAGCTATTGTAAAAATAATAAAAATAAAAATATCTTCACGCAATTCCCAATACAGGGGTAGACAGAGGTCAAGTATAGACAATTAAGTCCCTTTGACCCACCTTCCACCAAAGATATTTTCGGGACAACGTGACAGGTGGTGAGCCCGTCGCCGCCTTTATGTCCAAGCCAACGATTAAATTCGTACATAAGTTTTTGAAAAACTCATTGGTACTGCCACTTGGGGATCTAACTCGGGTCTCTCGACTCGAAATTCCGACCACCCAACAACTCGGCTATCGTGACTCGTAAAAAAGTATTAAAAATACTTTTTTACGAGTCGAACGAACGAACCTTCCTTTTGTAAAAAAGTATTAAAAATAATATATTTATAAAATTTTAGGCGTTACAGAGGAAATTACTCACAATAAAAACATAATAAGACTAAACGAGCTTAGATTGCTAAAATCGCAACCTTTTTTTTTTGGCCGGCGTATTCGGGAATAATGTCATTACTGGCACTTAAAGGACTCATGAAAATATTCCTGCAATTAAAAAAAAACTTATTCTCGTGAACATATGAATTCAAATGTAAGGAAATTGAATGTCTGAAAAGACATGAACATAGATAACGCTAAACGGATTTCCATTACATAATGCGGGTGATATCTCGCTTATGTCAGGCGGAGGAAGATAGATGGCGAAGCGCTGCGTATCTCCACTATCTTAATGTTGGCTGAATCTATCAATGCATGACCACCCAAATATGTTGCTTTAATAATTTGGATTTCAAAATTAAACTGGAAGGCGGTGACTTGCTTAAAATAAATATTCTTTGAATGTAGTCATTCAGCTATCGGTGGCATATCCTAACATATCATACTTGTAGCTCATAAATATATTTATCCTATGTGTTATACACGTGATAGGTAGTATATTAGGATGCTTAAAATGTGGATCACAGAAATGTGTAGATACGTAGATGGGTGATACAAAATTAACATATTTCATCTTGATAAAAAATGGTAACGATGAATGAATAAGAGAGATTTGAAACTTGGCTTCACTTAACGTTTTTTATCTGCGTGCGGAGGGAGATGTACTTTTGGCATCGGGAAATTCAGGATCCATTCAAGGATTTTCAATATCAAGCGTAAAGGAACTCACGGGAATAAACTAGATAGACTATGTGTGATGCTAATTCCATCAATGTAGTACCACGATCGCGCAGTAAATAGATGGAAGTAGAGAGAAGATAGAACGTACACGATTAATATATCACGTACGTTAGGTACACATTATTATTCATGTGCATGTCGAACACTTGTCGAACATATTGGCGTGAATACGTTAAGTAAATTCAGAAATAACTACTTTGAATATAGGTGCGTGTGCGCGCACCTTCTTCACTCTTATCTATGACGCACCAAAAGAAATGTAAATATTTTTTTTCTGTGCATTATTATACCACCCTGTGTCGGTTTTAAAATTGGAACACAACTGTACTTGAACTACTATTGAGACCATAATAGATTAAAAATATATTAAATCAAAAAGAAAGTGTTCTCAAGTCCGTAATAGTACGTTTGTTGGCCTTCTTGAAGCTTTACGAGTCAACCGTTAAATCTGCAGAGACTTTCAGTGTGCTTGAAATATGATATTCCTCGTCCGTTATTATGGTATAGTTTTACGACACCGTATGGGTTTTATGATGCCTATTGTTTTATGAAAAACTTCATATATTATATATTTTATCTTCACGCGTTTTTCCCAGTACTGACTGGGATAGATAGAGGTCTGGGAGGAGGAGGAGGTAAAGACCTTTCGACTCATCTCTCATCTCAGTCCCGAAGCATTTTTGGGACTACGTGACAGGTGGCGAGCCTATCGCCACCTTAGTGTCTGTACTAACTCTACAATATACTTAAATAGATATTAAATAAATAGATATTAAAATCCGTGACTCGAGTACAAGCATTCATATTCATCACACAAATTGTGCCTCTAGCGGGATTCAAATCCGCCATCTTTAGCCTCTAATATAGGATCACTACCAACTAGGCTATCTTCACGCTATTCTCATTACTGGGGTAGACAGAGGTACAGACAATTAAATGCTTCTGACATATCTGTGTTAGACGGACGTAAAAACAGAGAGTTCCTATAAGTTTCTGTTTTAGTTTTTATACGGAGCTCTAAAAATGTTAAAGTCAGAACAGAAATATGTTGTATTTTTCTGTTTATATACGTTTAGAAGGTACTAGTGGAATGCGTCTCTGACATTGATTGATTTTGTGATGCGATAGATTACTCCTGGGAAATTAACACTCTTGAGGGCGCGACAAAAACACTTCCCTATTCGCAGACCCTGATTGCTTTGGTTATGTTATATCGAGAATTTACAAAAAAAAATGTATGAAGTAATTTTCCTCCTTTGCCCAAGTTGAAAATAAGTTTTAAATTTCTTTTATATTTATATTTTTCTTTTCGTAATCAAATACGGATTATGGTAATGTAAAAAGTAAAGTCGAAGTAACGATAAGCCGAGTGGTTGGGTGGTCGGAATTTCGAGTTAAGAGACCCGAGTTTGATCTCCAGGTACCAATGGGGTTTTCAAAAATTTATGTACGAATTATATCGTTAGCTTGGACATGAAGACGGCAACGAGCTCAATAACACTCACCACCTTCCACCTCACTTCGGTGGAAGGTGGGTCGAAGGGACTTAATTGTCTAGACCAGATCTCTGTCTACCCCTGTATTGGGAATTGCGTGGAGATATTTTTATCTTTATTTATAATAATAAACAAACAGTGAACATAAACGAATAAAAAAATAACGCACTGAATAATAAAGGATGTGGTGTGATATTTTCTTTTGTTTTAAGTCCCTTCGACCCACCTTTCACGGAAGATATTTTCGGGACAACGTGACAGGTGGTGAGCCCGTCGCCGTCTTTATGTCTAGTACTATCGTTAACCACTCTAACTTAGCTGCAATACATGGTCTGGAGACGACAATAGTCGAATGGAGGGCTCAAACCTGCATTCCATATTTCGCACCCTTAACTGCTCAGCCACTGCCAATGGCTGAGCAGTTAAGGGTGCGTTCCACCACTCTATGAGTGCGTTCCACAGAAATAAAACTCATTGATACGCCTTCCTCTTAGGCCTGGAACTCGAGTCTCTTCATTGGAATTCCGAATACCTAAGTATTCGACTTTCAAACATACATACATACATAACTACCTCGAAAATCCACTGACGGACGTTCACTTCTTCCGTAAGGCGAGTGTTTGTGATAATCGCCACGTCTGGCAAGCAGACCGACGATCGCAATATCAAACTCCTGGCTCACCCTAAACACTATAGCTCTTTACTTATCGTTTAAATTTATGTTTTGTATATTTCGAAATGATTATACCACGATCTTTCGGTGGCTAATAATATTTCCGAGACTTTTCCCTTAGCCGCCTCTAACGATACCCTCGAAAAGAATGGGTATGGCATATTCTTACACCATAACCTCACGGCACTCCGCTATCGTGGCTATATAAAGAAAACCCCCATATAACATTTTGGTGTATTCTATTTTTCTTAAATTTTATAACAGAATTCATAACCTGCGAGTAAAATATTTCTGGAGTCACAGTAATACGTTTGGTAAGAGCTGACATGAGGTTCAGAAATCCATGAACCGTGTTGAAGGTATTAGGCAGGTATGTGGTGCAAGGCATAAGATATTAACAAAAACCATAAAGTACTTGAAAGGAACAAATGGTTCTTTATTCTTCTTATTTTGAAATTTCTTTGTTTATTTATTTCAATATACCTTCTCTGATAAAGTGAAATGTGGGTACTCATACTATTTGCATAATATTATGAGTTCACATGTACCACTACACACATACACCCTTTCTTCCACTGGGTGTCATAAGACGTGGCTATTGGAGAAGCCACCAAAATATCAAAAACTTTCTGTTATTATTGGCTACCATCAGATAGCGGGATAATCATCTCGTAAAATACTAGACCAAATTTCAGCAAATCGGTGACGCGCGGCAACAACTGAGGTGCTATATATATCGTACTGCGATCGCCAATCTGCTTGAAATACGGCCTCCCTTACCACAGAAACCTATGTCTTGTAGTGAACTGCTAGCAGTATTATTAAGCATGTATTATAACGCCATTCTATTGCGCAATTCGAAACAGGGTGATTAAAATATTGGTTACTGATGCAAAATAAAAAATACCTTCTCTTATATTCCCAATACGATATTGCAGTAAATAGATGAACGCGGGAAAAGATATAACGTACATGATTAATATATCACGTACACATTATAATTCATGTATCTTGTCATACATATAATTTATAAAAAATTATATTCATTATATAAATGTTTCACTAACTATCAACTAGGCTATCGGATGATAAAAAAACACCTAAAACGGACTCAGTTGTACTACGGCCAGTGAAAACAAAATGTAGCTAGTGTCACTAGATATGTATATTCCATATATCAAACTCAATTCCGGTATTTGAAAAGTTATCGCGGAATAGAAAAAAGCTATGAAAATTAGTTGTATTTTTATTCATCATGATTTTAGGAAATACAATATTTACGCAAATAAAATATTTTTACAAAAATATGCTATTTCCACTTCGAACAGAATTTTATAACTTGACCCACGTCATGTTCATACGAGCTAAGATCTGTCGTAAAGTCGTTGTGAGGTCTTCTAAACTCGTAGTATTGCTTCACTCTTTGACTATCAACTTGTCGTGATATGCTACACATTATTTGATATGAGTTTATTATGTGTATATATATCATAGACAAAAATAAACATTAATTAATCAAGTAAGCACTTCATATTCATGAAAGTGGTTTCACCAGTTTTGATTCACGAAGGGGTCAATGTAGAAAACTTATTTATTTATCTTCACGCACAGTCTCTGACGGGGTAGCCATAGAGAACAGATCGCCAAGTGTCACGATCTTTGCATACCTCTTTCGCTTCTTTCTGATTCATCATTTTCTTCATACATGCTCGTCTAGGTAACCGAGTACTCTTGACCCTTCCCTCTTCAAGAAAACTTAACTGTATTATCTCGGGTGTGGGTGTTTGTAGTACCTTCTTTGTATCTGATTCCATAACAAAAGTGCTTTAGCTACTTACTTTGGGATCAGAGCAATGTTTGTGATATTGTCCTTTTGTCAAAGTACTCTATACAGTAAGTAACTCATTCATAGGGCGGTGTATACGCTTCTACAACAAAATGCCAGTAAATGAGCAAAGCCTGTCTATTAACAGGTTTAAGAACTTTATTAAAGAAAAACTTTATAAGAAGGGTTATCATAACATAAATGAATATGTTAATGACAGTAACCCCTGGGAATGAAGTGATTGCTCCCAAGCTATTTCTAGAAAATGTCACATCACATTTGTATAATACATTACATATGAAAAAAAATTTTACCTAAAAAGAGGATACCTACAGAGTTTCTTTCGCCTGTTTCTTCTCCGTTAGAGGAAGTTCATTACGAATCAGTGGTAGAGTTAGACCCACCTTAGAGTTGGTGAAACTTAGAATACCACAATATTATTCAGATGTAAAAATAAAATTATTGTATTTTATCTTTTTTCCATCCAACGCGTACATTCCGATACAAACTAACACGTTCATAGCCCAAAAAGGGGAGTCCCCGAAATTGGCATTGCGATGGCCATCAAGCTTTATACAATTCGGAAATCTAATCAACTTCTCGTTAAATTGCCAGGAAATGTTTGTACATTCCCCTTTAATATAGTTAGTGAGAAATTTTAAAGGCTAGTTAACGGCTTGTCTTTTGAAACTAAACTAAAGATAAACTAAATTGTTTTTTCGTATTTTCACGCAATTTTCTATAATAGGGTAAGCAGAGGTCCTAAGATAATAGTCTTTTCGACCCACGTTTACCATAAATTGAAATAGATGGCACATTTTTGTTTTACATAGTGATACCCAATACAGGGGTAGACAGAGGTCTAGTCTAGACAATTAAGTCCCTTCGACCTACCTTCCACCGAAGATATTTTTGGGACAACGTGATAGGCATGATAGGCAATGCATCTGCTATCCTTCCAGTATTGTGGCGGTGGTAATCACTTACCATGACGTGTGCCACTTGCTCGGATCACTTACCGTAGTAGATCTTGTAGAAAATGCAAAGAGATGCAACATCTCTTCGTAAAGCCAGGTGATCTAGCCGATCGAATAGAGTATGGTCGTCGACGATTCGACCCGCTCTTCGTTGGATACGGTCTGTGAGAAGATTAGTGACCCAATTACAAAATTTATCTATGACAGAAGCTTCGAGAGAAGCGCTTTGTGCCCTACCCGATCAAAGGCTTTAGCTATATCCAAAATAACTGCCAGGGCCTCACCCTTGCTCTCTACTGCCTCCGCCCATCGATGTGTGAGGTACACAAGAAGATCACCAGCCGAGCGACCCCGACGGAATCAACTGGTGCTCCTCTAAGTACCTCAAGAGCTGATAGCTTATAATGGACTCCATTATTTTGGAGAACAAGGAAGTGAACAGGCAATCGGTCTGTAGTTGCCCGGATCTGAGCGGTCGCCTTTCTTAGGGATCGGGTGCACCAAAGTTGTCCTTCACTTTACATTAGCTTGGACACTGAGATAGAGATAGACTCATAGACTGTGACGTTGTTTCATATAAGCTTTGGTGATAGGTGGGTCGAAAGGAACTTGTCGACCTCTTACGGAAATTGATTATTATAAAGTTATATTATGTATTGTATGTACTTTAGTTATATTTATATATTTTATAAAGTTATGTTACGATACGTGTCATCTACACAACACTACCGACAACTCGGTGGTGGTATATGTTACATTGTTTCGAGGTTAGTAGTGAAACCAGTAGAATTGGTGTATGTCGGACGGAGGGCACATCTCTTCGGATCAGGTAACGTAAGCCTTTTATTTTTGCATACGGAATGTGTAATGAAATTGTTTAATAACAACTTTATATCAAAGAATATATTTCTTTCTTATTTCTTTTTTCATAAGTCACCATCTCCTGGAATTCTGTGACCAAATTTGCTAAGATTAATCAAAATCAAAATTATTCACTATATTTATTATCACTACACCAGTAACATCGCATTTGAGATATCTTCGAAAGTTTTATACGTTCTAAACACCTTGATAAAGCATATGCAGTGGGCTTTACGGTAAATTAAAAAGGAATTCCAACGTTAGTTGGACACCTTTATTATTTTTGTGAAATAGAGGGGAAAACAGGTTATCGTGTGTAATATTATATATATATGATAATATAACTACATTCATAGATAGGGACAATAGAACATACAACATGATCAGAGTAGATCATGTAGTAAGTAGTTAAACCATTTGTGTTATGAAATCGGAAACAACGAAGATACCACAAACACCCGGACCCAAGACAATGTAGGTATGTGTGTATGCTCTATATGCCATTTTATAATTTACACTATATTTAATTGTATAACAACGCCATACAGTGACAAGAAATCTTACGAAATGTAATAATTTCGACGAACTAATATGCTTATAATTCTTAAATAATTTAGTATACTCAAGTAAAATAAAATAAATAAATATCTTCACACAATTCCCAATACAGGGTTAGACAGAGGTCTAGTCTAGACAATTAAGTCCCTTCGATCCACCTTCCACCGAAGATATTTTCGGGACAACGTGACAAGTGGTGAGTCCGTCGCCGTTTTTATGTCCAAGCCAACGATATAATATATCGTACATAGGTTTTTGAAAAAACCCAGTGGTACGAGCCTGCCATCTAGGGATCGAACTCGAATTCCGATCACCCGGCCACTCGGCTATCGTGACTCTTCTATATGTGACATTTTAAATCTTAAAAAAAAAAACTTTAACTAAAATAAGTAAGATTTAAACTCACCATAGCCGAGTTGATCGGTGGTCGGAATTTCGAGTCGAGAGACCCGAGTTCGATCCCCAGGTGGCAGTACCAATGAGTTTTTTAAAAAAACTTATGTACGAATTTCATCGTAGGCTTGGACATAAAGACGGCGACGGGCTCACCACCTGTCACTTTGTCCCGAAAATATCTTTGGTGGAAGGTGGGTCAAAGAGACTTAATTGTCTAGACTTCCCAATACAAGGGTAGACCTCTGTCTACCCCTGTATTGGGAATTGCGTGAAGATATTTATTTATTTATTTATTTATTTATAGTAAGATTTTACGTCAGTGAAGTGTACGTCTATAGCATATCATGTTTTCGTTACGTCAGACTAAAACCACTACGTTTTATTCTTAACGTAACGAAAACATAATATGCTTTATCTGTAATAATGTTAAAATGCTATACACATCGCAGGATAAAAACTTCCTTTTTACCTGTAACTGGTTCTCCAATGGTAGCAACACTATTCGATTGGGAAATCTGATCAGTTTGTTTGTAAGTGGCTTGCAAATGTCTGGACATTCCCCCATTCAATCTTGTTATTATGCAATCTGTAGAATGCTTAGTTAGCTATGAAATAATAAAGTGTTAAATGACGATGTAAGAGACTCTTTTTGGTTTCTTAAACATTATTTTTGATCTGGAAATATGTTTCAATGAAGGATGATTTTCAGTGTGTGAAGGAAAAAAAGATAGTGATCTTCCGGGTCCTCTGAATACCAGGTCTTCAATTGCCGAAGGAAATCAACAATCACGTAAGTGTTCTGTGAGGTTACTTAAAACTTTAATTTGGTCGATTCGTTCAATCCGGTTTACATATATTACTTTATTGTTATAAAGTAATATATGTAAACTCACTTCCGTAAATACAAATCGATTTATACGCCTCTTACACCACCCAGTGTAAGAGGCAGCTAATGGAAAAGTCTTCAAAATATCGTCTATCTGAAATTTGAAAAGAAAACGTACCAGATCAACGTTGATCAGAGACTGGCCACAGCTTCTAAAGTGAAAGGTGTTTGTTACAGCGATCATCAATCCATCCTCCAATCGTGGCGATTACGGCGAATCCTCATTTAAAGGAAATACCTATACCCTGCAGTGGAATTTTTCAAGCCGTTATGTGTGTTCATTAACTATTAATTAATGCGTACTATACGTGTTCATTTATTTTCATTAAATTATACCACCTAAGTAAATTAGCTTTCAGAAATACTGAAAAAACGAATTTTTAAAAAGTGAAAGAGTCATGTTAAAGTTGAAATCTTAGATTTCAACTTTAACATGACATGATGTAAATTTGCTACTAACTCACAAGTTCTATCCTTTTTTGTGACGAGGGTTAAATATGTTCTGTCCCATATTTTATAAAACTTTTTCCCATATTTAAAACTCATTGACTACTATGGATAGCTCCATAAATCACGAATGACATTTCTAGGTTGAACACGTTCATTAAATAGTTGAATTGTTGAGTTGTTTTAATTTTAAAAATAATTTAAAGCTTACTTTCCAATTTAATAGAATATTTTCATAAGAAAATTTTATTTTATTACCAAGTACCAGACTAGGACACCATAATAATGTAGAAGTTGAGACAGAATGCGACCAAAAACCCATGCAACTTTTAACAAACAAATACTTCTTGGTACATGTGCACCAAATTATAGATTATAGATTCTGATAAAACTTGTATTTTTATTTCTAAAAGTACTTTATTTGGGAAAATGTAGTTCGCCTTGTTTTTCATTAAATTATGATAATTATGGCTTTATAGTCGTAATAGTAAAATGATGGCAGCAATAAGTGAAGAAATATGCATTAAATGTTATAAATATATAAGAGATTTATTCATGGTCCATATGTATATAAGTATGATACAGTAGATACTTTATAAAATACTGCTGATCCGCCCACGCTTTGCGTGAATTAACATATTATGGAGAAATTAATGATTTCTTGTATTTACGCGAATACTACACATCTGCCATCTGTGGGGATGCCATAGTGACCACGGATGCTGTAAAGCATCCGAAACATCGACAAGGAAAATAGATTTTTTTTTAAATAATTAAAAAACGTGATAAAATTTTCTCACTCGTTAATAAAAAAATTGGGCCCCAAACAATTACTATAACTTTGTCAAAAATATCTTCACAACAAATGTTGTGGCAAATATATTTGCCCTTTTTTATTTGAGTAGGGAGAAAAATGAGCCAACTGTCCATCTCATTGTCCTTGAAACTAAGATAGCGATAGGCTCACCTTCTTCTAAATAAACCACAGTAAAAGTGTCGAAAGATCCTGTGGCTACATCAATAATGGGTAAATGCATGAAGACAATTGTAAACGCCACTCAATCTACAATTCTAATTAATTATAATTCAGATGACCTTTCTTGAAGACATTTGATCCTCCACCGAAATAATGTGAAAACGATTCTCTGGATTTAAAGTTCGTACCTTTCCAAGAACAATAAACTTTGTCGAGAATGTCATGACTTTAAACAAATTAGACCATTCCTTCAGCAAAGTTTGGCATATTATTCCTAGAATTTACAATTTAACGTAAATTAAATTTAAACGATTTTGTATTAAGGTAACGATGACTCACTGTACTTACTAAGTAATAAAACCTTTTTTATTAATATTTACTTCTTATACATAGAAATTTGTATTGAAATGGATAAGGGCGTGCTTCGAAGGTTTGAGCACGTTGATTGAAAGAGTGAAGACCGAATGGTGAAGAAATTATACAGCGCAAAACTTAACAATAAAAGAGGCGAGGATGGCTGATAGTAACTTTTGGAGATGTTGTGAGCAAATTGCGCGAAAAGTGATGGGTCAGAATGAATTTGAAACTTTTCTCTCCGTTCTTATGGGGTGGTCATCAGGGACTATGTGTGAAGTAATTTATTTATTAATTTAAATATTGGAACTGCCAGTCCAATAAGATTTATTGGATAGATCAACTTTTGAGGACGGTTTTAAGCTTTTAGAGTTGAAAAAAGTATACGATTGCTGAATAGAAAATATTTCGTTTTAACAGCAAATTTACCCGCGTTTTTATTTAAAAAATCATTATTGTCTGTTGGTACAAGTATTTCGGAGTTAGTTATCGAAAAGTATCATAAATTTATGTGAAATTATTAAAAAGTGTAAGACTATTTCGACAACCGTGTACAATTTTTTCTACTTCGTAAAAGAATTATGAATAAGTGACGAGGCAAAATTGAAAAAGTATTAAAGAAAACAAAACTAGTAAATACTTGTAATATTTCGGAGTTAGTTATCGAAAAGTATCATAAATTTATGTGAAATTATTAAAAAGTGTAAGACTATTTCGAAAACCGTGTACAATTTTTTTTACTTCGTAAAAGAATTATGAATAAGTGACGAGGCAAAATTGAAAAAGTATTAAAGAAAACAAAACTTCACGGTTTCGATAGTGATTTATGAATTGAGCTCCAAACAACAAAGAGCGCCTTTTCCGTATTCAGTTATTAATAGTTTAAAAATAGCAAACAACAACTTTTATACCAGTGATTAATCATTACGAACTTTTTTCCGTTATATATATATATATATATATATATATATATATATATATATATATATATATATATATATATATATATATATATATATATATATATATATATATATATATATATATATATATATATATATATATATATATATATATATATATATATATATATATATATATATATATATATATATATTGTTATTCGGCAAAAAAAAAAAAATTACATATGTTATAAATAAATACCCCGCGGACTGGCGGCAAATACACCAGTTTTCATAGTGTCGTTTTCCAAGGTCCCAAGTTAGATCACCGGGCGGGTCAAAGTAGAAAATTACTTTATCTACATTGTCTTGGGTTTGGGTGTTTGTAGTACGTTCGGTGTTTCCATGACAAAAGTTCTTTAACTACTAGCTTTGGGACCAGAGAATTATGTGCTGTTGGCCCTATCTGTGTATTTTATTGTATAAGTATATATTTTTTAAAGTGTCCACCAATCCGCTTGCCGAGCCTGAAGCCATTGCGGCAAACCTTTCTGTACAGGTGTTAAGAGAGGCCTACATCCTGCAAAGGACCTAAATAAGCCGGTATATTGGTGTCGATGATTCATATTTTTGCTAAGTATTAAAATATGTACAAGTTTTCTGCAAGAAATAGGCATATCTCGCTTGAGAGGATTTGCTATAATCGCCACGCTAGGCAAACGGATTGGCGATCACAGTATTCGACACCTGAATCATTAAACGCTGCTGCCTGTCACAGTTTGCTGAATTTTTAATCAGTTATGGTAGTTTGTATTTTTAAAATAAATTATTTTCTTCATGCAATTCCCAATACAGCGGTAGAAAGAGGTCTAGTCTAGACAATTAAGTCCCTTCGAACCACCTTCCACCGTAGATTTTTTCGGGACAACGTGGCAGGTGGTAAGCTCGTCGCCGTCTTTATGTCTAAGCCAACGATGTAATTCGTACATAAGTTTTTGAAAAACTCATTGGTACGAGCCTGCAACCTGGGGATCGTACTCGCGTCACTTGACTCGAAATTCCGTCCACCCAACCACTCGGCTATCATGACTTTTTAAAGGATTGTCCCAAAGTCGCCTCTTACTCCATCTACGGGAAGAAATTTCAGTACGAAATTAATAAACTTGCGCTGAATTAAAATAAATGTTCCTGGAATAAATTCGCGCCTCAAATTACGAATTTTGCTACAATTTGGCAAATATAATTAGATAAAGATGGCAAAAAGTTGTACTTATGATCCCTATAAAGAGTAATTTAAAAGATTTATTTATTACAAGTTGAGTACAATGGTTTTCTGCGGGTTTGTTATAAACAACGTTATTTTACTTACCAGCTACATTTTGGCAATGCTAACCCGTTGCTGATGCTTGCTTCATATTAACTTCCCCTGTCCATAATTATTTGTTTTTTTTTTTTTTAATATTGTATTGCCACTTTAAAGTTATTATTGGTATTGACCCTATCTTCAAAACTTAGGTCCGTCATTAGGCCGAATATTTGTTTAATCGAGAGGCACTTTTAGAACAGAATAATTTACAAAAACAAACGTATTTATGAGTTTCATTAATAAATTTTAATAATTCTACTTTGTAAAAAGTATCAATACTATAAATACGTAGGTTAAAATGTTTTCATGTTTGGATATATGTTAGTCAATCCCGCATAAACTGAGAACTGAAGCAAGTTTTGGGGAACTTGATTTGTTTTGAATTAATTAATTCCGGACGCCGGATTCCGGAGAATACTACGAGCTGCTTTTTATTCCGGGAAATTAAGGAAACCCGTAGTTTCGACGAGTAGTAGGTAGTTTAGTGAAATAAAATATTGAACAATTTCGTATGTCATCCATTTCCAAAATAGGATTCCTTGTGTCTTAGTAGCGTAGAATACAACAATATTCCAACAGTTAAACTTCCTTGTTTTATTATATGCATGGTGGCATTAAGAGTACATTTAACATGGCCTTTAAACGTTCTGAATTTAATCGAGGTACGTTGTTCTTGGTCTTCACTTTGCATTCACACACATCTTACATTCCATTCATTCTCTTTTCATGCATGAACACAGGCATAAATCATGTAAGTAAAGTTCTTAATTTCAGTTCCTACATCTTATTTTATGCTACAGAATTCTCTAATAGAATCACTCCTCATCCAGTCACTTAAATTAAAATTCACAACGCCTTTTTCTCTACTGCATTTATTATATTTTCAAGATTAATTTACCGTGCCGCACTTTCGCTACTGTACATGAGTGTTGACATTAAGATTATAATCGCCAAAAGTGTATAACATAAGCAAATGACTTACAATAATGTTCAAGTAAAATTAACTGTAATGTTGAAATGAAAGTTACCGGAAGAATTTGCGCCTCGAATTGCCAATTTGGTAACATTTGGCATAATGAAAATGGGTAAAGACGCCATAAAGTAAAACTTACGACTTTTATGAAGAGTAATTTGTCAGCTTTATTAACATAATTTTAATATAAGCAAAATTTCGTGAATCTAATAAAATCAGAGAGTGAATTTTAATGCTCCCTTTTAATGATATATTTTCATTTTTGAAAGCGCTTTGTAACGTAATGCATAATTACATCAAAGTTTTACAACTAATAAATATTTTTGCGTAACAATGTTTTAAAAAAAGAAAATGTTTAAGAAATCTTTGTCGGTGTGGGTGAAGGTCATGCCAATGAAGCTAGTAGAAAATTTATCCATGTCAAGAACATAAAAGAAGAAAAATAATTAATATTATATTAAATATTCTGTTTCCTATAGTATTTACTTTTACCATCATTAATTAATACATTAATAAGTGATTGAGGTATCCCGAGACTAAAGTTTGAAGAGCATGTGAGCAAATTCGAGCAACAAGAGGAGAGGTCAAGGGTACTCGGATACCTAGTTGTCCGTGTATAGAAAATTATAAATTTGAGAGAAGTGAAAGAGGTCGTAAAACTTGGCGATCTGTTTTATCTAGTCCAGTCAGGGACTATGCGTGAAGATATTTATTGTTATTTAGAAACTAGGGACTAATTATCTCTTATCCGTTTATGAATTGTGAAAGGTTATTTAGTATGTTTATGTTTAAGTTGAGAAAGTGTTAAAATATGCACAACACCATTTTTACTTTCATAATAATAGTATAGATTATTAATGCTGGCTGTCTTCACTTTCTAAAAGCAAATTAATTATCTGCCTACGTTACATGATAGTATTTTTCTAAAAGAATACTAACAGTGCTTAATAACATTACTAGTATTCCTGTTCACCACTCCAACTAAACTGCTATACTTATGTCACGTCTGGCAGGCCTGAACCTGCAACTTAATGTATCATAGCCCGCATCCTTAACCATTAGGCTATTGCCGCTTAACTTTAAAATATTAATTAAGAGGAGAAATTGTTAAGCTACTTATTGTTACTTAACCTACAAGCTTTTAAGCAGTGAAAATCCATTACTTTACCAAAATAATTTTTGAATAGATTTCTGTAAATGTCATGTAATTAGGAAAAATCTGCTCTGACAGTTTCTTAATTATCGTCTATTCGTTTTGCAGATGAACCATCGTGGCTCACAAGGTCTTTTGTTATATCACAATTGAGTTTCAGCAATTTGTTTCCTTAAAGATATTTTAAATTTGGAATGATTTCTTTTTTTACAATTAATTTTTAATTTTTTGACAGTTTTAACTTATTATAAACAGCTTCATAACCTCAAGAATTACCTAGTAGTAATAATATATTTAAATAAAATTGGTAAATTTATGTATTTATATATATTCAAACCAATTTGAAAATAAAATAATCTTAAAAGATAAAGACGTATTAATTATAGTAAATATGAAAATAAATAAAAATCATATTTAAATTTCCTGTAAATAAATATTACTTTTCTTTCACGTGTGCCGTGGAGCCGAACATTACAGCCGCTTGGCACTTAAAAAGTCACGATAGCCGAGTGGTTTGTTGGTTGAAATTTCGAGTGAAGAGACTTGAGTTTGATCCTCGGTGGCAAGCTCGTTTGGCCAACGAGCCTGCCACCAACCAATGGGATTTTCTCGAAAATCTTATGTACCAATCATGTCATTAGACTACGCCTCTGTCTACCCCTGTATTGGGAATTGTTTTAAGAGATTTATTTTATTTATTATTTTTGGATTTTAGCATAACATGAATATTAAAAATAAATTATCTCACTGTACTTAATCCGGCGCTATTAGAGGTATTTCTATATCACCACCGATTTCCGAGAATGAGTGTTAGTTTCATTGTGCACCTCAATGCTTCCGGAAAACCTAGTAAATTGTACACTAGAAAACTTCGAGTAGCATGGTTATAATAATAATAATAATAATAATAATAATAATAATAATAATAACCCCCAAAGGATCACCTTGACGTGGTGGGGGCTTACGGGTATTCAGTACTGGTTAAATGGACCTAACAACTTTCCATAAATTTATTTTCACTATAACCCAGACCAACGATCCTGAACCGAATGAATGGAGAATCGAATGGAAAGTCAATCAAAGAGATATAGTTTACGGCCGCTGCCCGGGGGGTCGCCGGGGCGCATCTGGAGCCGACGCTGGATGCCACAGCATGCGAACCGTGGGCGACGGGGGACTGAGCAGGCGGGTTCCCCTCGATAAAAATATTACAGCCGATCGATCACCGTCACCTTCATTTTCATCCACTTCTGAACATTCACTCTTTCACAACATTCCGTCACCTTCTTCAACCCAAAGCTTATTTCGATCACCTGCTTCATCAATATCATCTACAAATTCATCCAGAAATACAAGGTCAACGGCTGTTGTGCAGGAGGCATTTGCCAATAATCCTGTACCCACTGCTGGCCATACCCGTGCGCGAAAAAAATGGACTGAAGATATGAACCGATTTATATGGCGCACATACCTAGTAATAACTAAATGTGAAACCACAAATATGAACAACTACTTGGAACACTTACACCAGAATTTTAATAATAGATACCCTGAAATGCGTGCCAATCGCCAACGAATAGGTGACCAAAGAAGGGCTATATTGAGAAGAAAGTTATTACCACAGCATATTCTTGATGAAATAAATCGAGAAGTAAGTGAACACATACAAACCGATAACTTAAAGCAGACACTGACATATAACTCTAAACAAGTACCCACAATGTCACAGCCACAGAAAAAACACTTCTTACAACACAAGAATGAAATGGTCAGATGAAATTAATGCGGAAATAGTTAGGTGTTATTTTGAAGTAACCGATTTAGAGATAAACAAGACTGCTTATAGGAAAAAAATGTATGATTTATTCATAGAAAGACAACCGTACTTATCTCACATTACCGAACAGAGAGTTGCAGATCAAAGGCGTTTAATATTTAACAATAAGATATACACAAACAAAATTAGGGAATTGAAAAAAGAAGTAGAATTAAAATTAATACAACTAAACAGTCATATAGAAATTAGCATAGAGCATAACAACACTTTAACGGACCAAACACAAACCAATTCCGAAAATGAAATTGATATAAAAGAAACGTCAATAAACAACACTCAACAAGAAAACATATTAGACAGTACATTAACACTCACCGAAACACCAACATTATCAAACACTGAAAATAATAGTGACCTGCCCCATTCCCAAAATTACATAGAAATAAATAAAATCGAAATAGAATTTAACAATGCTCTTGCCCGATTCAAAAATATTGACCCAGAAGTAAGACCATACATCCCGAAACAAAATCATCGCGTAAATTTGCTCAAATTATATCTCATTTGAATAATGTTATTCTTCCAAAACACATCAACAACGACTTAGATTTTACTTCATTGCACACTATAATATATTCAGCAGCCTTCACTGCTGCCACTTGTAACGGCACTAGGTTTAACAAAGAGGAAACTATAAACAATAAACTTCGAAACAGAAAACTTAATTGGCAAAGGAGATTAGAAAATAGAATTGAAAAATATAGATTGGAAATAGGGAGATTAACACAATACATTCAAGGAAATAGAAACCAAAAATACAAAAGACTGTAGAAGACATAAAGGTAAAATATAAATATCATTCTCGACATGAAGAACCTAACACAGAACTACAACATTTTCTCGACACACTTAAACAAAAATTAAACGCAGTTTCAAATAGACTAAAAAGATATTTAACTTGTACTAAAAGAAAACAGCAAACACAACATTTATAAATAATGAGAAACAATTCTATAGAACGCTAGGCCACCGTCAACAAACTAATACCAGTGAATCTCCTCACTACAAAGCTTAAAACAATATTGGTCAGACATCTGGGAAAATCCTGTCCAACATAATATTGAAGCTAATTGGTTGGACAAAACAGCAAACACAGCTCATATTAACCAAATGGATGTTAATAACATTTCAGTAAACACTTTCATTAAAATCATCAAACGTACACACAACTGGAAGGCACCGGGCACCGACAATATACATAATTATTGGTACAAAAGTTCACTTGTACTCATCCACCTATCCACAGTCACATTTGCCAATTCATACAGACACCACAATTAATGCCAACCTTCGTTACAAATGGAATAACTTATATGCTACCGAATTCCTAATTCGAAACATGAGATCTTCCAATTCAAATATTTTACTTCGTTGTGTATTTATTGTAGAGAGAAAGGATTCGAAGGAGGGAAAAATATGTGTTGAATTAACAAGAGCTAGATTTCCCATGAGTGTTAATGTTGACCACGGATCTAATGTGCTCAGAAATACCAAATTGTATCAGCGTTCACAGTAATGCGGTTCTTTATTTTTATATCTGCCACATTCTTTATTTTAATATTCCACAAAGCTGTGTTTGAACCTAATTTAAAATTTATCTCCTATTTTATCCGTTTTATATATACGTTTTCGATCACAGTAGATTAGAATTGTTATAAGAAACCTTTTAAAGGCGAAACCGGTCAGATATTTTAATATAAATGAATGTGGAATAAGTAAAAGTGAATATTAATGTGTTTAATGATGAAGTTCCACCAAGAGAGCTTATTGTCTATATATTAACCCAGTTTGTAATTTATATTTGTGCAAAATTTCATTCAAATTTCTGAGTTAGTAACTAACAAACATCCAAACATACAAACTGTCACATTTATTTTATAAGTAAGTTTCCAAATTGTATCATATCTTTCTGGATATGCCATCGCATTGAAAAGAATTTACGAAAAGCGTAGAATGTCAATTTGAAAGAGACCCTCTGGTCAGTGACAGTGATTAACGATTTGAAAGGCTGTCAGATCAAAAGCGAATGAAATAAAACTTCCCGAAAAATTTCCACTATTCGATCCTCCGATAGTTCGTTATGTGTAAGGCAGAGCAAGATAAATTACTGAGGAATCTGCGCAGAAATTTGATGGGTCGTGTTAGTTTCATTCTCGAACGTATTACTATATTTGTATATTTTTTGTATATCGGGAATTTCTTTTTAAATTAGACACAGCCAAAAAATAGTCGGCCAGTTGTTATTTTTTTTAACTATTTTAAAATTAAATGTTGCTTTTCTTTTCTCTCACATGACATTTGTAAAGATATTGGTTATATGTGCTTTCGTTTGAGGAAAAAAAATTAGCAGAATTTTTTATATAATCTGTAGTATTTATGGAATATGTATAAGTACATTAAGAGTCCATAGCGGTAACACTCGATGTAAGTATAAAAAAGGCGAAATAAAAGACGTAAAAATAAGTATTACTAACATATATAATATCTTCACGCCATTCCCAATACAGGGGTAGACAGAGGTCTAGTCTAGACAATTAAGTCCCTTTGACCCACCTTCCACCGAAGATATTTCGGGACAACGTGACAGGTGGTGAGCCGTCTTTATGTCCAAGCCAACGATATGAATTGTACATAGGTTTTGAAAAAACCCATTGGTACTGCCACCTGGGGATCGAACTCGGGTCTCTCGACTCGAAATTCCGACCACCCTTCCACTCGGCTATCGTGACTTTTTTTTATTACTAACATCTTCACGCATTTCCCAATTTAGGGGTAGCCACAATCCAGGTCTAGTTACGAACTAAAACGATTAAGTTATTTCAACCTACATTTCACCGGATCTTTTTTGTGACAAACTGAAAGGTCGAAAGTATGTCGCGGTCTTTATGCCGAAGCCAACAAAACTGGTAGGTACAAGCCTACCTCCTATTGATCGAAGTCGGGCCTCTTGTCTACCACACGGATATCGAGATTTTTTAACATAATTTCAACATGAATTTGAATCTGCATAAATCACAATAAAAAATATATCCGTGAAGCATTAAAAATACCTATCTTAGCAACTTGCAACTTCCTTCGTTGTACCTGTTGATATGAGACTGTATTTAGTCTCCCAATTTAATAAAAAAAACATGCGGGGTTTAATGAATACAACATTCTTTAAATATTTTAAAACGATCGGTAAAGAATTGTAATAGATTTTAGATTATTTAAAAAGGATACAATATAAAATGGAATAAAGATTTTAAAATAATTTGCGGAAAGAAAACATTTATGGATTTGTGAACAATATGTGGGTGTTCTTCGCGGTGAAGTATCGGATTAAATATAATATCACCCCTTTTCTTCCCTTGAGTATCTACAGGGTATGACTAAAAGGCGACTAAGGGACAACCTTGAATGTCGCACTGGTCACCGAGAGATTAACCTAACCTCTTCAAGGTGCGAGTATACAGGCTTCTCATGAGTAAACTCGCTCCATCATATACCTCATCTGTGTCGGCTTGCGTCGTTGGCGGCCAATAGTGTACACATATTTCAAAGAAATAAAAAGAAAACTTGGTGACATGACCATCTGGAAAAATGTTTATAAACTTTACTTAAATTAAGCAGTCTAGTTAGGCGCAACAACGTCTGAAATGTCAAATAGCTGTAAACAAATATAAATATCTTCACGCCTTTTCCAATACACGTGTAGGCAGAGGTCTAGACAATTAAGTCCTCTCGACCCATCTTCCAACGAAGACATAGTTTTAAAACATCGTGACAGGTGGTGAGCCTGTCACCGTTTTTATGTCTTAGCCAACGATGTAAATGGTACGTAAGTTTTTGAAAAAACACATTGGTCGTAGCTTTGGGAATCGAACTGAACAAAGAGACCGGCCTCTAAAGTCGAATTTCGATCACCCAACCCCTAGACTAACAAATTACACTGATGACAATGACTTTATGTACTTCAAACTGGAACACAACAGTTATTAGATAGCTTTCAGGCGGCATATAAAAAGTAATCAAAGATATGTATTCAAATTTTCAAGGTGTCGCCATTTCGGGGTCCCGGGTTCGGTTCCCGGTCGGGCTAATATAGAAAAACCACTTTTTCTACACTTTCTAATGCTTGGGTTTTTGTGGTGCCTTCGTTATTTCCGATTCCCATACCACATGTGCTTTGGCATCTTACATTTGGATCGGAGAAATGTATGTAATGTTGTCCCTAAATGATATATGTATTTATTTAATGAACTTCCAGGAAGAGGAGTCCATCAGCTCTTGAATTCTATTTTTGTAAAGTTAGAATTATTTCATCTGTTTCTAGATATATTGCAATATGTAGATTACAAGTTAAAAATTAGCCTTATGTAATTAATTTCATAAATTCTCAACTTGCATTGTTGCGGAAAATACATTAAGGTGTAAATTCTGTGCTAAAATTTACGTTTAAATAATTTAAGGATAGGAATTTAATTTCTTGAATTCTCTACACGACAACAGGTAAGTCACGGCGTACTGGAATGCTAGAGGGGGAGAGTTAACTCGGCTTATAATTATTGTGTTATTTGTGTGAAATCATTATAAACATTTTACATGAACCTTTCTTTTTAAAGGCCCATAAAAAATTACTAATTCGAAGTGGCAGTGAGCTTTGTGATACGCTTAGCAAGCTGATTGGAAATTAACGTACCGCAATTTTACTACAGTCACGATTGAATCAAGAGTTCTGAGTTCGATCCCCAAGGCTCGTACCAATGGTTTGGCTTGGACATAAAGACGGCGACAGGCTCACCACCTGTCACGTTGTTATAAAAATTGTCTTCGGTGTAAGGTGGTTAAGGTCGTAAGGACTTAACTATATAGATCTCTGTTTGCTTCGGTGTTGGGAATGGCGTGAAGATATTTATTTATTTGTAGTGTTATCACGAGCGATGTTACATACCTTGTTCTTCTTGAAAAATTATATATTTAAAAAAATCTTTACTTGAAAAGCCCTATTTCTATCGTACTAGGTAGCCGGGTAAAAAAGGCAAATTACCAAAGTCATAAAAAAATTATTACAAATTCTTATGAAATAGAAAATGTATTTCTTATATTTTCCTCTAGCTGGTATGTAATACTGCTGTTCTCAACCTGATCAAATTACAAACAACTATTTACTCTAGTGTATTGTCCTACGCTTCACCTTTTCCGTGCAAAAATATTCATCGTGCAAAAATATTCATAAAAACTCTAAAACAGTTAATTACCCTTCATTTGGAGTAACGCTAATTAATCCCATTAATTAATTAATCCCACTTATTAATCCCAGCCGCAGAATTTCACCGTCTCTCTTGTGGCATAGGGCGTTTTTCGCAGAATTTTCTGCCACGCACTTGCACTTTATGAAATGTGCTGCCGTCAGTGGTTTTTCCGGACCAATACGACTTAGGGACCTTCAAGAAAAGAGCCTATACCTTTCTCAAAAGCCGTCAACGCATCTACTATGCCTCTGGTATTGCGGATGTTCATGGGCGGCAGTTATCATTTATCATCACGTGAGCCACCTGTTCGTTTGCCTCCTCTCTCTATAATAAAACGTATCTTTTGCAAATATCCTTCTATCCAGTATAAATGTTGAAAGTGATAATCATTGACTTCATTATTTAGCTTCGATAAACATTAAGAATAAAATTTAACTCACGTACGCTTAAAATATATGTTTAACAATCAGGCTAAAGCTAGCTTAACTCTGTAACCTAATTGGTTTGCAAATCCGCAGGCGCCTATAGCTAATTTAATTAGTTTAAAAATGGGCAGACTACAGATTATTAGCTGGTGTGAAGGGAAAGAAACGAAAACAATAACTGAAGGAGATATTTTAGCGAGGGATGTCAAGCAAAATGTAATATTATTCAGCACATTTGGCCACTAGGAAGTTTTTAAAAACAAAAAAAAATGTACAGAGCAATTATTAATTAATCTCCCATAGAACTTTAACCAGAATTTATTTCGATGTTATAAAATAATAATTTTGGAAACACATTTTCTGTTTCAAACATATCTTTCTGCGGTCTGCTTGTACACTGCCCAGTAGAAAATGCATTCCATTTCAGTTGATTTTTTATTGCGTAAAATGTCACTCGATTATAAACCATTGCTAAATTACGCAAAAGTTTAATCTGTAAGGTATCCAGGAAAGTCTTCATCGTTAAAGTTTAGTGCTGGCGTGCCGTCAAAGTAACCGTATCCCGCAGAGTCCTGAATTAGAGGACGATTTGCACAGGGCATTTCTCTGTAATATTATGCAATTTAGGGCTTACAATACTTAAAAATACTATAAGTAAATAGAAATCAATATGCGATTCTCGTCGTAGGTAATACGTATATCACGATAGCCATATCAGATAGATAGAGAGGTTGGGTGGTCGGAATTTGAGTCAAGATACCCGAGTTCGATCCCCAGGTGGTATGCTTGTATCAATGGTTTTTTTTTTTTTTTCAAAAACTTATGTACGAATTATATCGTTAACTTCGACATTAAAACGGCTACGGGCTCACCACCTGTCATGTTGTCCCAAAAATATCTTCAGTGGAAGGTGGGTCAAAACGACTTAATGGCGTGAACATTATTTTTACATTATTTAATTATTTTATTGTTGTAAACATACACATAACATATTTATACACTATATGTTTTTAGTGTGTCGGTTTTAAGAGAAACATTGTAATTATGTTAATAAAATTCTTAATAACTATTACTGTCTTTCCTTTCTGTCAGTGTCCAATAGAGTCAATCAATCTAATATTATAAATGCGAAAACAAGTTTGTTAAATTATCAGCGAGTTCTCAAGGCTATGTATATATATTAACGACATTATCTCGATTGAAGCCACGGGTAGAAGCTTGAAAATATCTTCACACCATTCCCAATAGTGGGGTAGACAGAGGTATAGACGATGAAGTCCTTTCGACCCATCTTTCACCGAAGACATTTTTTATAACAACGTGACAAGTGGTGAGCCGGTTGCCGTATTTATATCCAAAGCCAACGATACAATTCATACTTAAGTTTTTGAAAAAATCCTTTGGTATGAGTCTGTCACCAGGCGATAAAACTCGGGTCTCGAACTTCAGTCCGAATTCCGATCACCTAAACACTCGGCATAGCACTCGGCATGGCTAGTGACATTTTTAAAAATAATAAGGGTAACATAAATAGTAAATGTTAAATAAATAAACAAAAATTAAATATCTTAGAGGGCTTTGTTACAATACAATAAAGGCATCTTGAAATAAGATTAGTAAATATAATAAAAGCAACTTTATGAACCCCGTAGGCATATTTATAGGCAATAAATGTATCATTTTCAAATGTTTTTAAATTACTCTTGTAAATTACCCTTCGGATGGCTTAAAGTGCTAGTCTATGTTCTCCTCACCCAATTATATTTGCCAAATGGCTTACTGCCATTGGCTGTTTGCAGTGGGAATATAATCTTTTAAATTTAATTTACATTAGCTCTGGCTTAATTATTTTGCTTCTCTTAATTGATACACTATAAAATATAAAATGCTGTATTATAAACAGAAGTTGTTAGCAAATGGTAACTCGCTGATGCAGAGAAATAAATAAAAATTAAAAAATTAAAAACTAAGCCAGTCTTTGCAAGTGCAACTTATATTATTATAAATCAATAATATTGCCTATAAGAGCCCACAAAAGGCGACTAAGGATTTTTTCCTTAGTCGTCTTTTATAGGCCATCTTATCCTTTAAATGCAATAGGCTACCGACAGATGTTGGGATAACCGTCTCAAAAAATATCAGAACAAAATTCAGAGGACCGGAGATAGACTGCAGCTTTACGTGCGAGGTGTCTCGTATTGCTATCGCTGATCCGCTTGCCAAACTTGGCGATTATGGCAAACTCTCCCCTATGTGAGAATTTTCCTCACATGTACCTCCTATGTGTATTATTATATGTGTGGTAGTTTTAGTTTTAATATTATCCCAGTTTTTTAATTGTGGTAACATACATACCATAAGGAGGTATGTGTCGCACATACATAATAGAACACTCCAATCCAAATATATCGCTCATGATGCTTTTAGGACATTTTTATCGCTCAAATCACTGTCACGTTTCATGTCAATTTATCAAACCTTTGTTATACGAATAAACTTTTTTAGGAATTCAATGCACGTAACAAAATGATGGAGCCATCACACATACGCACTATCTTAAAACGATGCTTTCTTACTTACTTCATGGTCTGTAAAAGTCTACTTTAATACATTATTAGTATGCCTCTCCCGTAAGTTCCATAATCGCCGCTCTAAGTAAGCGAATTGGCGATCTCAGTACCAGGTATCTCGCATCTTAGACACTGCTGCCTCTCATCAGTCTGGTTTGGTCTGGTATATTTTCAAATGGTTATAAATCATCGACACGATAAATACACAGATACATAAACATACATGCACAAACAAGGATTCCAAAGTAAGTAACTTAATAATGCAAAGCACTTTCATTATTGAAGCAGAAATTAAGTTACCACTAACACCCTGAACCGAGACAATATAGAAAAAGTAGTATTCTACATTGTACCGTTCGGGAAATAAACCCGAGATCACAGAATGGCGTCTTCATGAAAATTGGTATGTACGCCTCTCGTTCCACAGAGGTCGTCATACCATTGGTATATCTAAAAAAATCCCTTATTTTCGTCGAATTTTATGCCTCTCGAGAGTAGAAGTCCTTACTCTGGTATACCTGGGCAAAATTATTATTTATTTAACCAACTTAATACTACATTGTGCAATATATAAATTTAACTGTATGGTCTTAGAAACTAGTGTAAATGTATACTATTATATTTCTATGATTTATGATTACTGTTTGACATTTTATAATAATTATTAATTCATTTATGTGATTCTGTGTGTATTAGATATGTTTTTGTTATGTAATTCAAATCTATGTTTTTATTACATGCGCCGACATTCAAAAGTCACGATAGCCGAGTGGTTGCGTGGTCGGAATTTCGAGTCAAGAGACCCGAGTTCGATCTCCAGGTGGCAGACACGTACCAATGGGTTTTCCAAAAACTTACGTACGAATTATATCGTTGGCTTGGACATAAAGACGGCGTTGGGCTCACCACCTATCACGTTGTCCCGAAAATAGACTTAATTGTCTAGATTAGAGAAAATATATTTTTTTATTTTTTATTATACGCGCACGACGATAGGCTCACCAGCTCTTTGTAGACCAAACAAAATTTTGTTAAAAGCGGGCCGAAAGGAACTCAATCTCTTGACCACTGCCTTCTCCAATATGGGAGATTGTGTGAAGATAAAATATATTATATACGAAGATGCGAATTTAATTTGAATAATATTTAATTTTTAAAATACATCCATGTCGTCCTGAAAATGACCAAAGATGTGATACTTTTTAACACTAAAGAATAATCAAAACAACATCATGCAAATAAATTAATAAGTTTTTTTTTTAATTAGCAACATATTTGCATATCGCAACGAAATTAATGTGTAAAAATATAATTATAAACAGTACAAAGAACCATTCTAATCTATGAAACAAATTACATAAATACATAACAACTAGAATATAAGCGCTATGAATTAAAAATTAAGTTTAATTTCACACCTATATTTCTTCAACCTCTACCAATTTAAATGGGTAAACGCTCAAATGAAAGCCCTTGTTACAGCAAGTCTTCTTAGACAAACTTTAGGTAAACAAACCGAGTACCTTAATTAGACCCGAAGATAATGAGAAAAAAGCTAAGAAAACATTAAAAAAATGTACAGGAGGAAATCGCTTTTGAGTGTAATTTGGGAAAGGTGGCATTAAAATAATTTAAAATTCTTTATGGATGTATGCATCGATATCTTTAATTTATAAACCTATTCGATTGGATAAAACGTAAGAAAGAGAATGATGGACTGTCGGAATATTCGTAAACATGAGAATTCTATGGAAATAAATAGCTTTTGAGTGACCTTTGGAAAGGTGAAATTTTGGTAATTTTGCATACGTAGCAAATTCGTTAGATATAACCGCTGGACAAGACTAACGGACGTGCGGACGTATATAGCGATTTTTATTACGTGTATATTAACTATAAGGATGTAAAAGTTACGGTATGTTAGAACTTTTTGTAATTAAATGCATTAATCGACCCAAGAGGCTTACGTAAGAGTATGAAAATTCACATGACGTGGTAAAGACTTGTCACAAGAAAATCACCTTGGTGATTCAGTGAGTGCCTCGCCAAGGTGAAACGCAGGTTACGAGTTCGATCCGACCCCACGTATATTTAGAAGTAGATAGCCGACTCGCTATATTTTTAAATCTCTCATTTATTTAATAAAAGAGCGACATAATTTTTTTTTAAAGTAAATTAAATATTTTCTGTGAATTAATTATTTACTCTAAAAGCTAACAGCGTGGACGTATGAAATATACCCAAGAGAACTTTAATATCGTGAGCTTAGTAAAACCAAGTACTATACTGAAGTCATTTTCGCTTCAATTTATTACTGTGACGAATGGGAGATAAAAGTGGGGGCTTTCACGAAAACCAATCTAGTGCTGAATATTTTGTTTCATCCAAGTCTAGAAGGAACAGGAAACATTATTTTTAACCGACTTAAATTCGTTTATTTTTTTTTTCACCTTTCAAATAATACATGATCTGTCATAAAAAGATGTCGTCATATTTTGTTTATTTTTTTAATACTTTCGAAATTCCTAATACAGGAGTAACCAAAGGTCCAAACAATTTAATCCTTTCAACCCACATTTCACCGAAGCCTATTTGTGGGATAACGTGACAGGTGGTAAGACTGTCGCCGTATTTTGGTCCAAGCCAACGATAAACTGTACATAAGTTTCGAAAAATTTCTTTGGTCCTCCTGTGGTCCATATAATTAGTTACAAACACCTAAACATTCCAACTTCTAAATTTAAAACACAAACTGCGCTCCGAGGCTTCAACTGCGGTTTAACAGTTAACATGTTATCGACAATTTTTCCGGAATGAAAATTATTTATTATAATTATTTATTCATAATTATTTATATATTTAAAATTATATTTGTTTATGTTATTTATATTTATAATTTTATATGTATACTGATTATAAACGATCCGTGAATTCTTATTTAACTGCTGTAATAGGCTGTAATAGGTACTGCAGAACATAATACTCTCCCTTAAGGGTTTCCATAACCATCACGTTCGGCAATCGGATTGGTGATCGCAACACACTTTTCACCTAAGACAATGCTACCATCACTGGTATGTTAAATTATGCTATAGTATTTTTCAATCGCTATGCCACACCTATGCTATGCTAAACATAAAAAGCTATGCCACCACCTGTCAGTAGTCTATTGTATTTTTAAGGCTTTTCCCTGAGTCGTCCCTTACAACACCCACGCGAAAAAAGGGTATGGTAGATGCTAACGCCGATCTTACATAGCATCGCAACTAGTATTTAAAACCAAAATTGAAACTAAATCGAAAAAGAAAACAAAAGAAAGTTACAACATAAAACGTGAGTCCAATCTCATTTTATATTTACAGTATGCTCAGTAATAATAAGTATATAATTATTGGATGAAATAAATCTATTATTAAAATCTAGGAGTACTTTGAATAAAACTCAATAAATTATTGAGCAGTAATTTATTGAAGATAAGGAAAAAACAAAGGATTTATTTAAGGAAGTAGTAAACTAAAACGCTTGAATTATAGCGGGCACATCAATGATTAATGAGGAACCGATGTCCATTTGGAATACCCGAAGTGTTTGGTAAGCTCCGCCTTAAGCTCCCAGAAAGTAATTTGTGCGCCAGACGCAGAATTAGTATGCTTTTTATCTTTTTTTTAATCTAACGTATTTTTATAAATTTCTCTTTTTTTACAACCAGTAATATTTTTTATTTACTTTAAATATCTGGTTTATTTCTTAATAGCTTTAAAATACGTAACTAAGTAACAATAAGTGATGAAAATATACGCTCTATATTTTCAGAGTACCTTTAGTGAAATTTTCATAATACCATCATCTATTGCATGTTTCTCTGATCTGAAAATTTGCCTGGTGGAACGGTTTGTTGACAATCCCATTCTCTAGTTATGTGTTGGTTTATAATTCGCTATTTTTTATTTATAACACCTTGACAATATGAATAATAATGAAAAATTAATGATTATGAATTTTTTCACCGTATAAAAATATGCAATAATAAATGGTATGACGGCGAAAGGCCCACCAACTGTTTCGTTGCCCCAAAAGATGTCTTCGGCGAAAGGTGGATCGAAATGACTTAATTGTCTAGACCTCTGTCTACCCCTGTGTTGGGAAGGGCGTGAAAATATTTACATTATATGAAAGGTCAGAATGTATGGGGAAAATATAAAAATATATTAGAATTATATATATATATATATACATATATATATATATATATATATATATATATATATATATATATATATATATATATATATATATATATATATATATATATATATATATATATATACATATATATATATATATATATATATATATATATATATATATATATATATATATATATATATATATATATATATATATATATATATATATATATATATATATATATATATATATATATATATATATATATATATATATATATATATATATATATATATATATAACCCGTAAAATATAGCCTGTAAACGGATTTGTCATAATCAACACACACGAACATTCGACGTTGCTGTCCTCCTCCTGTCTGCTCGATTTGAGGCATTAGTGGTTTCGGTCTGAGTGCCGGGTTCGATTCCGGACTGGTCAATGTAGAAACTACTTTTTCTACATTGTCCTGGGTCTGGTTATGGAGTTCATAACCAAAGTGATGTTTAATGTATTAATTATGTATTACATTTTATATGTCTTTGAAAAGATCACAGCTCGTTGTCTCAAAAAACCTGCAGTAAAAGAAAAATTTCAGAAAAGTCACAATTGCCGAGATGTTCGATCTCCAAGGCTAAGAGTTTTTTTGAAACTCATGTACGATTTATATCGTTGGCTTGGACATAAAGACGGCGACGGGTTCACCGCTTGTCTAGACCACTGTCTACCTATGTATAGGAAATGGCGTGAAATGTTTGTCCGGTTTTCTGACTATCCCAGTAATGGTATATGTGAGAGGATATAAAAAATATATAAAGTAAATACTGGATGGATAGTCACTTTGGTTTTATTTTAATAATTAAAAAGTATAGCAAAGACAAAGGATTGCAAGAGAATTTTACAGTATGCAGCCATATCCAACAATGTTTGCTCAGAGTTCTTTCAAATGGTATTTTTTACTCTCATGTTCGCAGATGACGTTGTCTTAAAAACTTTGTGCATTTCACAAAGAACAACGTTATATGTATTGAATAAATTTAACAAGCTTTGTTAATTTTAAAACTCAAGATATATTATTAATAACCCTTATATTATTAATTAAAACACATCGTATTTTAAATGATTATAAGTAAAGCGTAAGAATTAAAAAAATATTATTTTTAATACAAGCCAGTATTACACAATTCGCAATAGAAGTAATGGCCTCTGATTTTTTAAGCAATTTAAAACAACTTTTTAGTAATATTATCAACTTCCTACCTTAATAGGGAAAGTAAGTATAAATGATACTTGTCCCGACAATATTGCTCGCTCCTGATATGTGTTAAACCATGAGGCGGCGATTGTTCTTTCAATAAGTCTTTGTTAAACCAAGCAAACGAAAGAAGTTTACAGTTTCAATACAAACATAGTTATGCGTCTAACTTTGAGGAACTTAAAATAATTTAATATAACATGTGTATTTTATTTCTCTGATGAATGTATATTAAAAACAATCCGTAAAATGCACTCAAAGGCATCCTTTTGAGATTATTTTTTAAACAGTACTAGCGGTGTCAAATAACATTACTAGTATTTATGTAAACCACTACAACTAAGCTGCAATGCATGTGTCTGGAGTGGTTCACGACAATAGTCGAATGGCGGGCCCGAACCTGCGACGTTATATATCCGTCCGCACTCTGAACCATTAGGCTTGTTATTTTACTCTTTTCTATAATCAATATAAAGAAGTCACGATAGCCGAGTGGTTGGGTGGTCGCAATTTCGAGTTTAAAGACCAGAGTTCGATCCCCAGGTAGCAGGCGCGTACCAATGGGTTTTTAAAAAACTTATGCACGAATTTCATCGTTGGCTTGGACATATAGGCGGCGACGGGCTCACCACCTGTCACGTTGTCCCGAAAATATCTTCGGTGGAAGGTGGGTCGAAGAGATTTAATTGTCTAGACTAGACCGCTGTCTACCCCTGTAATGGGAATTGCGTGAAGATATTAATTATTTTTTTTATAATCAATATAATTATAAGTCAGGATGGAGGAGTCGTTGGGTGATCGGAATTCGAGTCACATGACCCCGAGTTCAGTCCACAAAGCTCGAAAGGTTTTTTTTTTTTTAAAAAGTCTTCGGTGGACGTTGAGTCGAAAGGACTTGGACAACCCCTCTGTTGGGGATCGCGTAAAGATATTTTTTTCTATAATCAAATTTAGCTTTTAATATTCTCAAAACAAAACGTCTCCGAATATTTTCAATGACACAATATCGCGTGAATATTACGTGTCATATCGATAAAAGGTATTCCAAATAAATGATATAGGTATCATCAGTTCAACCCTTGTCAAATAAATAAGGCGTTTTTACATCATTCCATTTATGAAAAAGTGAATAATATTCATTTTTTTAATGTAGCGTAATATAAAATAAGTCACGATAGCCAAGTGGTTGGGTGGTCGGAATTTCGACTCAGGGACTCGAGATCTATCCCCAGGTGGCAGGCTCGTACCAATGGGTTTTTCAAAAAATTATGTACGTATTATATCGTTGGCTTGGACATAAAGACGGCGACAGGCTCACCACCTGTCCTGATAATATCTTCGGTGGAAGGTGGATCGAACAGACTTAATTAAAGACCTCTGTCTACCCCTGTATTGGGAATTGCGTGAATATGTTTTTTTATAGCATAATATAAACGTTTGACAATGGACGCCAAAGCGTAACAAGCTTATATACAGGTTTTATTTAATACAAGAAATAGTCCAACTATGATCTTCTAAACCTACCTATCACAGTAGCAAAATGTTTAATAGAATGAAACGTAGACGTTTTTCATTACATGTGAACATAACTCCTTATGTTAGATTTTCACTTTTATATATTTCAAATACATATGTTTTTATTTAATACAAGAAATAGTCCAACTATGATCTTCTAAACCTACCTATCACAGTAGCAAAATGTTTAATAGAATGAAACGTAGACGTTTTTCATTACATGTGAACATAACTCCTTATGTTAGATTTTCACTTTTATATATTTCAAATACATATGTTTTTTATTTATTTAATATTATTGTATATTATTTTTAAATTAATGCTACAATAGCAATATTAGAATTCCTTATTACTCGTACACTACGACGTATAATTCTACAAAACAACATTCATCTGTTCTGTTTTTTTTAATATACAATAATTTAAGAATTATTTTTTTCCATTTGGCTTTGTTAATCTTAACAATGTTTTCACGTTTAATTGGTCAAAAATTTATACTGTACGAGCCTTACTTCTGTAGATTGATCTCGTATCTTCTAATCAGATTTATTTTTATAAATAAATAATTCATATATAGAATGGGACGACATCACATACATTGCTCCGATTCCAATGTAAGATGCTAAATCACTTGTGGTATGGGAATCGGAAACAACAAAAGCACCACAAACACCCAGACCCGAGAAAATGTAGAAAAAGTGGTTTTTGGAATCGTACCCGAGACCTCGAGATGGCGACACATATAGTCTATATAATATGTAGTTAAAATAGTCACGATAGCCGAGTGGTTATGTGGTCGGAATTTCGAGTCAATAGTCCCGAGTTCGATCCCCAGTTGGTAGGCTCGTACCAATGGGTTTTTCAAAACTTATGTACGAATATCGTTGGCTTGGACATAAAGACGGCGACGGGCTCACCACCTGTCACGTTGTCCTGAAAATATCTTCGGTGGAAGGTGGGTCGAGGGACTTAATTGTCTAGACTCGACATCTGTCTACCCCTGTATTGGGAATTGCGTGAAGATATTTATTTATTTTGTAACTATAATATAGTCTATATAATATGTAGTTAAAATAGTCACGATAGCCGAGTGGTTATGTGGTCGGAATTTCGAGTCAGGGACTCGAGATCTATCCCCAGGTTGCAGGCTCGTACCAATGGGTTTTTCAAAAATTATGTACGTATTATATCGTTGGCTTGGACATAAAGACGGCGACAGGCTCACCACCTGTCCTGATAATATCTTCGGTGGAAGGTGGATCGAACAGACTTAATTAAAGACCTCTGTCTACCCCTGTATTGGGAATTGCGTGAATATGTTTTTTTATAGCATAATATAAACGTTTGACAATGGACGCCAAAGCGTAACAAGCTTATATACAGGTTTTATTTAATACAAGAAATAGTCCAACTATGATCTTCTAAACCTACCTATCACAGTAGCAAAATGTTTAATAGAATGAAACGTAGACGTTTTTCATTACATGTGAACATAACTCCTTATGTTAGATTTTCACTTTTATATATTTCAAATACATATGTTTTTTATTTATTTAATATTATTGTATATTATTTTTAAATTAATGCTACAATAGCAATATTAGAATTCCTTATTACTCGTACACTACGACGTATAATTCTACAAAACAACATTCATCTGTTCTGTTTTTTTTAATAAACAATAATTTAAGAATTATTTTTTTCCATTTGGCTTTGTTAATCTTAACAATGTTTTCACGTTTAATTGGTCAAAAATTTATACTGTACGAGCCTTACTTCTGTAGATTGATCTCGTATCTTCTAATCAGATTTATTTTTTATAAATAAATAATTCATATATAGAATGGGATGACATCACATACATTGCTCCGATTCCAATGTAAGATGCTAAATGACTTGTGGTATGGGAATCGGAAACAACAAAAGCACCACAAACACCCAGACCCGAGAAAATGTAGAAAAAGTGGTTTTTGGAATCGTACCCGAGACCTCGAGATGGCGACACCTTAAAAACCGGTGTTTACGCTACTCGTCCACGGAGGTTGTCAAAAATTCCATTCCAATTATTCAACATCTAGGCTATCATAAAGGCTAGTAAGTATGCTATTTTTGCAATATTATTAGTAAATAATGCTGTAAAAACAATAATAAAATATAACTATAATATAGTCTATATAATATGTAGTTAAAATAGTCACGATAGCCGAGTGGTTATGTGGTCGGAATTTCGAGTCAATAGACCCGAGTTCGATCCCCAGTTGGTAGGCTCGTACCAATGGGTTTTTCAAAAACTTATGTAGGAATATCGTTGGCTTGGACATAAAGACGGCGACGGGCTCACCACCTGTCACGTTGTCCCGAAAATATCTTCGGTGGAAGGTGGGTCGAAGGGACTTAATTGTCTAGACTCGACCTCTGTCTACCCCTGTATTGGGAATTGCGTGAAGATATTTATTTATTTTGTAACTATAATATAAATACAACCTTCAATATTTTCCCGAATAACAATTTCGGTAGATACCTTTGTATAAGTATTTAATGAATTTGTTACATTGACGTAAGGCTCGGGAGATTTATTGATTGCCTTGCCTTTCATAAATATCCCGTAAAACCTAAATTAAACTTTTATTGCTTTGTACGATATTAATACGTTAAAGGACATTCGCAATTGATTGTAATAAATAGGAATTCATTGAGCCTGTACAGTATCACCATAAATAGCTTACCACCCAGTTTCTTCCCGTGAGAGGATTTTTCCGAAAGAAAATCCTAGAAAATAGCAATGGCAACCGATGGTGGGATAATCTTATCAAAAATACCATAGAAATACAAGGGTAAGGGGCAATATTCAAAAATCCATAACTCAAAAAATATCTTTACGCCTTTCCTAATACAGAGGTAGACAGAGATCTTGACAATTAAGTTGTTAAATTTTGTGGGCCAACGTAGCACGTAGTAAGCCCGTCGCCGTCTTAATGTTGAAGCCAAAATTACAATTAACACTCAAGTTTTTGAAAAAAACCTATTGGTACGAGCCTGCCACCTGGGGATCAAACTCTCTTGGCTCCGAATGTCGATCACCTTGCCATTTGGCTAACGCGACACTCGAGTGTGAATACATAAATAAATAAATACTTACATAAATGGGAATAACATCACATACATTGCTCTAATCCCAAAGCTCTTGTGTGTGAAAACGACGAAGGTACAACAAACGAGACAAAGCAGGAAAAGAGATTTTCTACAGACCCGCCCGGGAATCAAACCCGGGACAACAAAGCTGGCCACATCATAAAAACCGGTGTGTTCGCTCATCCACGGAGCTCGTCGTACAAAATTAAACAAAAAAATAGTACATAAAGAAATGGAAGTCAACAGCTTGTAGGTAGATGGCCAATGATTTACAAAATACTGCGGATAAATAAAAATCTTGTGCCTATAAGCGTGCCCAAAATATTCGCTCCCAAACTGTCCTAAGCATCCGATCGACGCACTCAGAGATAATAAAATTTAAAAGGGCAAACTTCGCCGACTACGGAATGGAATGAAAAGTGATTTGCCTAATCCAATTCTCAATTTGTCGATTCACTGCGTTTCTGGATTTAGAGTCCCTCTCTGCCTCACTCTTTTGCACTCGCAACTTATTGCTAAATTCCTTTTAACATACTTTTGATATTAATTAATTGTGTTATCCCCCGGCTTAAAATATTCAGCGTACTCATTAATTATTTCTTTGTTATGTACAGTAATAATTTAAATTACAGAACTCGGATGAATCAATTAGAATAGTTATTAAAGTTACAAAATCATATTGTTTTGTAATAAAAGTTTCATCCTTTAGCTTTAAAATAGGTTACTTACTCGTAATTATTACTTTATGTTCACTTTATAAACTATCCGTAAACTTCATAAACTTTCTATTAACCACATGACACCCAAAATCCTACACGAATTATATCGAGAAAATTAAAAATATCCGTCACGCTATTCCCAATACAGAGGTCTAGTCTGGACAATTAAGTCCCTTCGAACAACCTTCCAACGAATATATTTTTCGGGATAATGTGACAGGTGATGAGACCGTCTCCGTCTTTTTCCAATGCCCATGCCAACGATATAATTCGTACATCAGTTTTTGAAAAACTCATTGGTTACGAGCCGGCCACGTGGGGATCGAACTCGAGTCTCTTCACTCAAATTCCGACCACCCGACCACTCAGTTATCGTGACTCGTAAACTATATAAGTTATTGCCAATAATAATTGATATAATACAGAATATGGAAGATATCAGTCATAAGGACTTCTAACAGCGCTTAAATATCATCGGATTCTTTATATTAATTGCGAACATAAAAATGATTAATTGTCTGAATCTGGAAACAATGGCGAAGATTCCGTATTTATTGGACATCTCCAGTATTTGTCATAAAGACTAATGGCATACCGTTTGTTCCGTAGATATCAAATCGTGTCTTTCTTTTGGTACGTTATATGAATCTTTCTATCTCAAAGTTTTAGTTGCGTGTAAGTCATTATTACACACTAATTAAATCACTGATAAAGACAACATCACATACGTTGCTCTGATCCTAAAATAATCAGCACTTGTGTTATGACAACATAGAAAAAGTTCAATGGAGGAAATCATATATCAGGTATATGTTCTATTTTTTTGCTTTTTCAAACAAAAAACAACAAACTGCTTTTTAAAGTTTTAGGTACGATAGAGATCCTGGGTAGGATATAATTTAAGAGAAAACTAACTACAATCGAATACACAAAAAAGATTACGCGATACGATTCACGCAATTCCAATACCTCTGGAAGACAGAGATCTAGTCTTGATAATTAAGTCCCTTAGACCCACCTTCTATATTTTATTTCTTTATGTCCGAAGATATTGACAACGTGATGGATGGTGAGCTCGTCGCCGTCTCAATGTCCAAGCCAATCATAAATTCATACATAAGTTTTTTGAAAAAAAAACATTGGTACTTGCCTGCCATCTGGGGATCGAACTCAGGTCTCTTCACTCGAAATTCCGACCACCCAACCGCTCGGCTTTTTTTAATGTCGAATGTTTCAAATATCCATTATCAATAGCCATTGCGTTTAAAAAGATATTCCTTTTAACCATCTGTTACGGTACTCACGAGAAAACCTACTAACTAGAGATCGAACTCAGGTCTCGAATGGAACAAGGAACGACTCGGCTATCGTAATGAGCTAAGTATGCACCAAATTATTCATAAAAATCGTGTTATAAATACCTGATTATACCATTTAGCGAAATTGGCAGATCTTCGAAGTTCGACCTTATATAGGGACAAAAGATTTTGACAAATGACAAATGGCCTCAAGTCCCCCACTGTGCCCAAGTTACTGTGACAGATGACCGCCGGGTAAACACTTGGCAAATGCTTTCATGCCGATATCGCTCGTTACTCATGCGACCTTCTTCAATTAATTACGTCTCTGTCAGTTTTTTAATTATGATTTTGGAACAACAGATTGTTTGTATGAATCTTAGTGCAATAACAATTCTTGCATTGTTTGGTATTTAATGAACATAAGGTGCTGTTATGTTATGTCCAAGATAATCGAGAAATCGTATGCTAATAAAACACAATGTAGTGAATTCTAAAAGTGTTTTATATTAGAGTCATATTTATTCTTATCCGTGTTTTTATTAAATGCTATCTTAAATTCTGTACGTTCATTGAAATGTGCAAGAGCAACTCTTCAGAAGGAAAGGGAAGGAAAGGGTTTTTAATATTGATATCTTTTCATTTGTTTCATCCATATGTATAAAAATGGCCTATTTTAGCGTATACGTAAATACGAACATCTAAACATAAAAACTTAATCCCCTCTTTTATTTTTGACCTATATTTTGAAATGTGTATATTGTTTATATTGAGGATGAGTAGCGTAGACACTAGTTTTCCAGGAGTCGCCATCTTGAGGTCCTGGGTTCGATTCATGGTCCGATCCATATAGAAAAAACACATTTTCTACATTTTCTCCGGTCTGGGTGTTTGTGGTGCCTTTGTTGTTTCCGATTCCCATACCTCCGTATGTGATGTGGTCTTTATCTGTATATGTAAATAAATAAATAAATATCTTCACGCAATTACCAATTCAGGGGTGGACAGAGGTCCAGTGTAGACAATTAAGTTCCTCCAACCACCTTCCACCGAAGATATTTTCGAGACAACGTGACAGGTGGCGAGCCTATAATTCTTAAATAAGTTTTTCAAAAACCTATTGGTACGAGCCTGCCACCTGGGGATCGAACTCGGGTCTTGTGACTCGAAATTCCGACCATCAAACCATATATATTGATGAATTATAATTTACGTATTGGGAAACATTACACCTGCCTCTAAATCCAGATTTCTTTCTTTATGTGGCGTTCTTACCGGTTTTCATGATTTCGCCGTCTTTAAGGTCCCGGGTTTGATGCTAGGTCGGGTCAATGTAAAAAATCTCTTTTTCTTGATTTTATCGCTTCTGGGTGTTTGTGGTGCTGTCGTTGTTTCTAATTTTGTAACTATCTTCGTTTTAGTTACTTACTTTGAAATCAGAGCAGTGTACGTATGTATGCGTTTTATGTATATACTAGTTTTTGTATCTATGTACAATCAAAGTAGCACTTTGATAGTACATAGATAATTGCCGAACACAGATTTTTGTTACTATGCGTTTGTGTTGGTCAAGCGGCGTTGTGTTTTAACCACGATTAACCTATTTAATTAATATTGAATAAACGACGATTTAAGAACAGGTCAATGTAGAAAAAACTTTTTCAATATTTTCTTGAGTTTGGACATATGTAGTGACCCGAGAACCCTATATGAAGAGACCAAAGTTCGTTCAATGGCGTGGCAGGCTCGTACCAATGGGTTTTTCAAAAACTTATGTACGAATTATATCGATGGCTTAGACATAAAGACGGCAATGGGCTCACCACCTGTCACGTTGTCCCGAAAATATCTTCGGTGGAAGATGGGTCAAAGGGACTTAATTGTCTAGACTAGACTTCTGTCTACCCCTGTGTTGAGAATTGCGTACAGATTTATTTTATTTCTTTGTTACTAATTCCATAAAAAAAGTGCTTTGTTGTGCTACTTACTTTGGCATCCCTATATATGTATGTTAGTGATATCTAAAATTTATAAACTCTTCCTAATTATTATTATTCGGTATGTATCTACGTATTATAACTGAATGTAAATGTAATATGAAAGCCCCATTGTTTACATTTTTACCATCGTTAAAGAGTTATGTCAACCGCGATGAAGACAACGATGGTGATGACCTTCGTGGACGAGAGGAGTGCACTTCGGTTTTCATGGTGTCACCAGCTCAGAGGTCCCCGGTTCTATTCCTGATCGGATATATGTTGAAAATTCTTTTTCTACATTTTCTCGAATGGGTGTTTGTGTTACCTTTTTCTGATCCCATAATATAAGTGCTTAAGCCGCTTACTTTGGGATCGTATATGATGTTGTCCCTATCTATGTATGTATAGACGAAAAGAGTCTTAGATTATGCAGATTTACATAGGACAATTTACTGAATGATTATTCTCTCTATTTTATGTGCTGTCATACAAAAGCAGTATTTAACTGTCCAGCGAATAAATTATGAAGAACCCAGATAGTTTTAATAATTTCACTGCGGCCATTAGTGTGTAACTTATCATCCAACTGCACAGGATAGTAATGTTTTGTGGTTGAAAGTCGTATTCGAAATATAAGATCATTAGATTTTCCTGGAAGAGTTGGAGCGATATAAATAAGATTCTAAATATTTAAATATGACATATTTATGCTGGCGTAATGGGATAAAGTGGCAAATGGGCAATAAGCTCTTTATACAGCCTATCAAGAGTCCAGTGCTGAACATTGGCCTCCTCCTAAAATTTTAGGAACGGTCCTCAGCCACCTGCACCGGTGAATCCATACCCCGCAATGTTTACAGATTTCCAATCTATCTTGTGAGGGTTTGTTCTAGACTGTGTTTGCTTAAATGAGGTCGCCACTCAAAAACTTGTTTCCCTTGTATTACTTCATCGAGCAGTGTGGCCGGCCAATTGCCACTTCTACGCGCTGATTTCTATGCCAATGTCGGTTCCCACAGTTCTGCTATATAAGTTCACGTAATAGTAAGTATTTATCAACGGCGTGTACACGCGCAACGCCTAGGAGCTGCATTGTAATGCCTACATATAGGAAATAAACTCAGAAAAGGGAAGGGAGAAAATGAAAGGGAGATAGAAGTAGGTACTATGGTATTCAGTAAGACCTGCTTGAGTTCTATCGGTTCAAGGTCACGATACAGTAGCAGGAACTGCCTTTTGGCTTGCTCTGCCACGTTTTAATATAGTGGTTGATTCCGTATTTCTTTTTTAATAAGCCGGTGAAATGTGTTTCGAAATGACTAAATTATCTAGACATCTGACTATTGCAGGCAATACAGAGGGGAGTATTGAAAAAATCATTGTTTCTTTATCTAATTTAAAATGAAATGAAACGTCATGAGCCTGTCATAAAAACCATCAATATATTATCTATTTACATATATACACACCGTCTTAGATCTAGCATAATTGATAAATTGATTACTTCTATATACACCACGTTGAAACAATACTGAATGTTCTCTATTTCAACATACAAAACAAATTTAGATATGTTAATAATATAAACATCATTAAACACTGAATATTTTTAAAGAACAGAATTCCTAACAACTTTAATTATACGATTCAATTTATGCCGTATTATATTGGTTTAAATGGTTCATTTTTACTACTTTCTTATTGTAATATCTTGTTCCATTCATTATCTGTAACCCCGATTATATCCCTTATATAATCTGTCACCAATATATTCACTTAATAGAATCATTATTAATAACTATAGGGTTTAGTATTTGAAACATACTAATTGAATAAATTACATGATCAAAATTATGCGAAATAAGTGAAGTTGAAGCCTGAAAATACCCACCGTCGAGCAAATACCTTACATCAAAATCTGATAGAACTGGAGAATATCCAGTACGCTGCTCAAGCGAAAGTTGTTGAAAATTGTTGAAAATTGATGTTGAATATTTTTTTTTATTTCTCAGATGCGTAGCTTTTCTCCCCATGTTTTCCTTTTAGTTCGACTTCGTAGCTGATTCAGCACTTAAAACCACTTTTAACAAGCCGGCCCTAGTATCGAACCTGGGTCAATCGCACATATAGCAAGCGCCCTGACTATTAGGCTACCAAGGCTCACGATTTGGAGGAAAATTATTTTTTTTACAACAACGAAAGCAAAATAACTACAAGGCGACATATTAACAATTAATATCAGTTATCTTGTGAGAGTTTATATTGGATACTGCATATATACTCGGATATTATATCGATAAACGAATTGTTCATCATACTAGCACAATATATTATACCTAAGAAAGTGTTGGTACCTGTAGAATATTACAGTTATTTCGTGCTAAAAATATTTAGCGATTAAACGTACTAAAATATAGTTTCTCGCTGAGATTACGTTTTTTGAAATCTTTAGGCTTATTGCATAAATATGATCATAAATTGATGTTTAATTTTATATCTACTAGGAATTGAAGAAACATAAATCTAAATTATTAAATAAAATATTTAGTAAAATTATAGCTATGACGCGCCCTAGATTTTAAAATTGTGATTTAATGGATTATTACAATTGAATTACCTTGATATGACATTTAAGTATTAAAAATATTGAAAGAGCGTGAGGGAGAATCTCTAAATAATTAACTACGTCAACTTCAATACTCAATATCAATGTATTTGTCTAAAATGAATCTAATTTTTATAACAGTAGGCCTGAAATTTCAATTTATGAAAGAGAACAATACAAATGGAGATCATTGAACAGCCATGACATCATCATCTTAAAGCATCCATTGAAATAAAAGTAAATATTTTAGAGATAATATTTTTTTAAGACGAGAACAATATTTAAGGACAAGATTTTGAATCAGTCCGTATAATAGCACATATATAAAACATTCAAGTAACATTGATAACTAGAGCAATAGTAATTAATACTTGACCTTACCTTAAAATAATTAAGCAAACAACGGTAAATTCAAGTTTATTTCATGATGTTTACATTGTATACATAAATTTATATACAAAACTGATCACATCGGTACCTCTACATCAGTCAGTGGTGTAAATTTATTACTAATATATTGACTTAGAATTTAACGCTATGTTGGCTCTTCAAGTTCAGGCGAAGTTTTACTCATCTCAACGTTCTCGACTGGAGTCACATTCAGTTTGGTCGTCGAAGTAGTAAGTCTAACCAAGTCGTCATCAACGGTCGTCAGCTGTGAATATAAAGTCTTCGGAAACAACGAACGATGTTTTCTTTTCTTTGATCTTAACTGCAAAGAAATAACACTGGTTACAAAAAGTTTTAGAGTTCTCAATTGTTGATTAAGTAACTTAAAATTTTTTATCAATGTTTTTTCATTATTTTTTGCTATTAATTATAGTAAAGGTAATATTTTATAAAGTCAGAACAAATTTCTTATTTCAATTTAACCATAGCAGGAGATGTTTAAAGATTTTTATTATGTATAAAGAAAGAAAAGCAATTAATTTAATTATAATTCTAGAAACGTTTCATATTATACATGTTTTACAATTGCATTTAAATAGATTAAAGCAATGTTTTAAGTTAAGAAGTAGATCATAGAAAAATTTTAATTGTTACCAATCGACCTTATATGATCAAGTTAAATAAATTTTAAATATTTAATTAGGTCCGTAAAGAAGAATTGTAATTAACACGGCCCTTCACAAACAGTTCGTAAAAAACAGGGATCGTAGTACAAGATCCCTAATACCATAGAAACTTCTCCTCATCACCAATCTGCTTAATTTTGGTTGAGTATTTTATGAGATGGTAATTCCACCATCTTTCGATAGCCACTGATATTACCAAAGCTTTTCCGTTAGTCACCTATCATAACACCCGCGGGAATAATAGACGTGGTAAATTCTTACGCCGATACCACACGGCATTTAGAGTGCTAGGTTTTTTATCTTCGTTTATATTCCCAATACTAGGGTAAACAGAAGTCCAGCCAATTAAGCCCTTTCGTCCCATTTTTCCCCGAAGCCTATTCAGGACAACGTGACTGATGGTGAGCCCATCGCCGCCCCAGTTTCTACGCTAATAGTACAATACCCCTACAAACATAATTTTTATCACACAAATGATTTGCCCCTAGCGGGATTCGAACCCTAAGGTTCAAAAGCAGGATCACAAACAACCAGAATACCGGGTCTTTAATTGTTAGTTATTAAAATACATATACTCATAATTACCGTCACAACCAGCACCACTGCAACAATTAACCCTGCAGCGGCACCAACACACCAAGCTATCAACAAATCACGATCCAATTGTAAAATTTTTGGTGGATCTTTTGCATCATCCACGAAAAAGGATGCTGTTAAATGGGTTCGAATATTTTCTGCAATGCGACGTTTTCCAGCTGATGACACGTTAAGACAGCCACCTAAAAGAAAATTAATAATAGTATATGGGTTATAATAATAATAATAATTATTATTATTATTATAGTATATGGGTTGACTGACAGAGAATGCCTAAAGGCGTTAAGACCGACCTTCGTTGTCTTATTGCTAAGGTTAAACAATTAAGTCTAAATAAATAAATAATAGTTTAAGATAGTTAATTGACTCAGGCGTTACTTTGCGGAAATTCATTGTAAAGTATACGATGAGCGACCGCAGAGTCGAGTCTCTGCGGTCGCTCATCGTAGAGTCTACTCGCTTGATAATGCCTTGTTTTGAGGCGAAACACGTGTCGCGTTTTCGGTGGTGGTATCTGTTACCTGGTTTGAGTGTAGTGGTGGTGGTGGTGCATACAGTGGTATTAGTGCACGCATCTGTGGGAGGGAGGGTGATGCTCGTCTTCTCTTCGGACCAGGTAACATATACCTTTTTATATTGTCATGCGGAGTGTTGCGAAGTAACTTTTTCAATAACAACTTTAAATAATAGTTTGACAAAAAACAGACATTTATTGAAGAATTATCGTAATTCCTTAAGTAATTTTAGGTGATAATGATACGACGTCGTATCAAAATTGATGTAATGGAACCCAGAAAAGTGCTTCTCGTTACTTAAATCGTTTTTTAGCATAATTAAGAATATGGATTCATAAATAAAATAAATATACATATCCGAAACATAAAATGTGCAAGGAAAAGTGTTTCATTTCTCTTTTTGTGTGTGCAAATTTCAACTTACCGATATCTTTATCACAGTGGCAGCAGTCTGTTGTTTGATTTAGGATCAAAAACATAGAAGAAACATTCTCCATGCAACATGGTAAGCATTTGTGGTTTACTCTGTGAAAAAGATTCAATTATTTCATTTTTATTCAGGTCTATTTACAAATTATTTTATAGATAAAACAAATACTGTTTAATTAAAAGTATAAATACACGAATTTTTATTTAAATGTGCAATAAAATGCATCGATTAGTTATGTTTAAACTTGTGATAGAGAATCTACATTGCATTTAGTTGAATGATTATGTCAATTAATCATAATAATAAGTGTTTTATGTTAAAGATCTGTGAAATAAAACAAAGGTATTTAAGTTAACCTTCTGTTAATTGTTTTGCTCGTACAGGTATGATGTATTCAGTATATGATGAATACAGATGGCGTTGATGGCCCGATGGCCTATTTGGAAAGACCAAATAGGCTATTGGGCCCTACCTTAGAGACTATTGGTGGAAGGATATGAGTTTATTTGTCATTATTTTTCTTGATATCAAGTAGTCACTGAGATTCAGAGAATTCTACTAGGAAACAGAAATAAATGTTGAACTGTGTTCTAGTGTTTGACATCTGATATAACAATTTTATGAAAGTTTAAATAGTTTTTTAATTAAAAGGACATAGCGATAGTTCGGAAAAGTTGAAAACTAATTTTAGCGAAATTTACCTATCTAATCGAAGTGGATGAGCGCATGTAACGCAACTGGTAGGTCCAGGTCCTGAACATGATCTGCAGGAGTCGTGACAGGGACGACAAGTTCTAGACCTAGGCTCATAATATTGAGAACTTAAGCATTCAATACATAGTCCATTTTCCAAAGAAAAATGGCGTGGACACGAAGTACATCGCTGTGGACCAGCGCCGTGGCAGTCTTGACAGTAATGGTGACACCGACGGCAGCTGTCATCCCAGGGAAAGAAATTCTGCGGACACTCTGGTCTACATTCACCAGCTGCTAGTCTCCAATCTGGTGGACAAGAAGCGCACTGATCTCGCCTGGGGCCCGTACAAGTCTGGCAAGACAAATAACACTTGGAACATATTCCGTCATCAGGATAATATCCAGGTGCACATATTCCCCTACAGGTTCCAGACTGTAATCTTAATGAACCGGAACAGGATGTACAATTTAACCTCGATACACAAGTTTTACATGTATGAGGGCAGCGGGAACAACTTCCGGCTGTTTGATAAAATCCTTGCCCACATTCTGCAACGCATCTAAAATAAAAAAATATGTTTGCTTTATACTCGTTAGAGTTATAATACAATGTTTCAATATTTTTTTTTCAATAATATCATACCTGGAACCTTGTAATAATAAAGGACTCGGACAAGATAAACAGTCCCATTCATTTGGTCCACTACATTTTTCACAAGTGGAATGGCAATTTTTACACCGACCTGCCTCGTAGTATTCATCTAGAAAAATATATTAATAAGAAATATCATTTATTCAGTTTTAATTCTACCAAAGATAATTGACTAGTATATAGAAAATATTTGACTATTTTAATATAAATTCCACACTTGTAATTACCAAAACTATGACGCATATTTAATAACACGAAAATGCCTTAAAATAATTAGTGATATGTATTATTAAAACGGTAGTTTAATTAATTTCATAATTAACATTCACTTGTTATAGGAATTTGAATATAGTATGTAATAAACAAATGCGAATTAATTTTACTTTTTCAAATACTTACTAGTATCACATTTATTACTACCATCAGGAACACATTTCCCTCCTTTTGTGAGAGTCCAATTTTCTTTACACAGTGAACAAATAGCATATGCACACATATCACACCCTAAAGGACACCTGCAATAATATTAATTTTTCTTTTACTTTTCTCATTCACATAAGTGCAGAATTGGTATTGTAATAATGTTTTGATACTCACGGTAAACATTCCCTTCTTTGAAGGTCGGTGTAGTATCCAGTGGGACACTGGCTGATACATCGATTCTTATGTGCATATTTCCCTACACGGCATGATACACATTCAGTCTCATTAGGTCCACTACATGATTCACAACTCTCATGACATTGAATGCACCCAAAATTATCCTTTTGATAAGTTCCGGGTGGACAAGCAGCCAAACAGGATCCATTATAAAGAACATAATTATGTGCACATGATGAACACATGTCAGCTTTTTCGGCGCATGTGTCACAATGTTCAGCACAAGGAAAACAAGAATAGGCGTCTGGGTCTTCATAATAACCATCTGGGCATTGTTGTAAACAAACGGCGAGATCCGTTACTAATAAATGTGCAGGAGCACATGTTAAACATGAATCTTGACCTGCACCGGCGCAAGTTTCACAAGATTCATGACATGGCCAACATACTCCACCTTGATTAACGAAACTTCGAGGGGGACATCTGGAAACGCAAGAGTTGTCCAAGCGATAATGTTTACACGCCACACATTGTGTTGGACCTTTTCCATAACAACCCTGGGAATCACATTCAGGATCACACATTCTTTGGACTGGTTTATCGTTTGCATCTGCAAGTACGTTTTTTCTCTGTGCTGACGGAATATTATTAATATAATTTCTTCTATCAGAAAGACCTAATTCAATTTCATTTAAAAACTGCGAATATTCAGAAGCGTCATAGACATCATTTACATGATAGCTCTTTTGTTCTTCATGTAAGCTATTTGAATTAAAATAACTTTTGTTCTTCAGTCTTACTGGATTTACTGCTGTACCATAAAATATTAACTGCCATTTTTTAAGGATACCTATTTGAGTTACATGATTATTTCCTGCATTTATTATTTGTAAATTCCACCGGCCCTCAGCATTTTCACCCCAAAAATGCACACTTAAAAATGGCCAATCATCGAAATTGGAGCTCGTCGCATCATGTGTTCTTTCAAATAAAAGTGTAGATGTAGTGCCCATAGGTGATGTCAATAAAATCCTTAAATTTCCTCTAGGGAAGAAACTCAGCGAAATTTTGCATTGAACGTGTTCCAGAAATCTGACTTCATTCATTGTACCACTACAACCGTTGACATCCATATGTACAGATATAGTGTAACCGAAAGACATTTCAATTGATTTATCTTCGTTTATTTCCTGCGACTTACAAATATGTTGCGGGGGTACATTAACCCACTGCTCAGCTAAAGAAACCATTTGTGCAGCATCCATCAAACCGTATCCAAACTTGTGGCTCACTTTTCTTTTGACACCATTTACAATCCACCCTTCTTCTTTTTCTAAGGGCTGTGATCTCGAGGTCACTACAATAAGATGCTGCATATCTCTCCATGTCAATAAAGGATTTGCTTCTAATGTCAAAGCACATATTCCCGCAGCTAAAGGTGCGGATGCAGAAGTACCTGTATGATCTACCGTACATATGTGATCTGGTCTCAGTTGTGGATCCATATCTACGGTTGCAACACTTTTGTCTCGACCAGGCGTTCCGGAACTGTACGTTGACGCTAATGTAGATGAACATTCTTCTAAATACCAAGGTTTATATCCGCCTTGTGTCGCACTCGATATGGAAATAGTAAATATACTGTTGGCATAGCCATCACAATTACAGGAATCCGTGTGCCTTCCACCATTACCTGAAGCCCATATAAAAATAGATCCTTTGCCACCTCTCCCATTTGTAACACCATTGATAAATGCTCTAAAACAAAAATAAAAATCTAAGTTTGTTCGTACAAAATGATTCAAGCTAAGACAAAAAAAAATAATACCTTCGTGCCAAAGGTCCAGGACCATCAACAGTCTTCCCATCATCTTCAGGTCCCCATGAGGCACTATAAATATCTATATGGTGGGTGTTAAATCCAAGAGCTTGGGCTTCTACTGCATCATTTACTAAACCATCTAACATTCTTACGCCCCCAATACTCGCGTTGTATGCGATACCGACGCCACAGTATCTATTATAAGCAACAGCAGCAACTTCTCCAGCACACCGGGTGCCATGCTTATTATCTCCATTATCTTGGGGAGTGGGATCTGTATCATTCCCATTTATGTCAGTTGATGCAGCTGGATCCTAAAAAATATTTAGAATTGTATTTGACCATTTATTTGAATATATTAAATATTCCAAAAAAGTATACGTACATAGTTTTGTATTAAATCTGGATGATTAGGTTGTATTCCATCGTCCAAAATGGTAATTACCACCCCTTTTCCTGTATATCCTTTTCTCCAAGCATAACCTACATTCATGTCTAATCCACCAGCTGCACCTCCATTCTAAATTTAAAAATAACATCTTAATCTTTCAATCTTTTAATGGCTAAAACATAAATATTTTTTAAATATTTTTTCCTTTTTACAAATGCTTCTTTTTATTATTATACTAAAATAAAAAGAAATCATAATGTAGTCTGACAAAAAGGTAAAAAAATTGTGATAAATGTTGTCACTGTTGACTTTGAAAATTATTTACAAATAAAGTCTATGTGTGTGATGTATTAGAAATTTAACAATAAATTGTTAGTAAACAGTATAAGTTTTTTAAGGTTATATAAAATTCACCACCTAGTTGTTCTACTTATTCGGTGTTGAATACACCTGAATGAGAAGAATACCAACTAGCAGTTTATAATAACCTTAAATATGTACGGCAACAGTTAAAAGAAAAACAGTAGACGTGAACATTTTATTTCTTTTTTCAAACAATCTATTACTGAGGCAAAAACTAACTCCAGAAATAGATCCCACCTTAACGATTGTTTAGGCGTAATGTATGAAATATATAAATTAATAACTTTATGACAAAATGTTGAATATTGTTATTGCGACCAAAATCTCGATTTGTAAAAATATTTTTAAAACGATTTCGTATAAATAAAACAAAAACCATATAAAATCATACAAATGTTTAGTGGAGCAATCACATGCCTGGATAAATAAGGTTTCTTATTTTAACTTTTGTTCTGACGATATTTTTTTTCCGCAATAAAAATTATAAAGCTATATAATTGTATTGTGGCAGGTTTATTAAATATCTTACCAAGTACCATTGCTCCTTAAACAATGGGTCAGGAAAGGAAGGTGCATCAGATTCTCGTATTACATGTCTTGGTGTCAATTGGTGGTCCCTTTTTGTCCTTTTTAACTCCCTTTGCTGCATCACCCATCTTACCTATGATATATAACAGAACATTAGCTATCTTAAAGTTTTTGATTTGTTAAAATCTTTTTTATTAAAGGCATTTCCGTTACTACTACAATTTTGCTACGATCAATAATTAAAGTGCTATGCTGTGATATTATAATGGAACGAAAGTATTAAATAATGTCAAATACCCTTGTTTTTTGACGACAGAAATTGCATTTGCATTACTGCGAAAATAAAAACGCCCGAGTAATAGTGCAAATGGACCGAAGTAAATGTTGATGGCTGCCATACCATAATTACTAAAGTGAATTACTATGCGAAATTCTGACCTCAGTGCTACTCTATATGCACGCAAAACAAAAGAAAATTCATGTAAAAGGGGAAGAAGAGACAACGCTGTCATTTGATTAAGAGAAAATCAAGTTGATTAAATTCGCGAGCAACACCGACTTTTTGACCACAAAAGCTATTCTCACAACCCAAATTTAATTAAAAACTATACAGCGATTTCACGGATCCACATAAATACATTTTATGCTAATCCGTATAGTGCAGAAGATACAGAAGATCAATGAGTTTATATGTTTATTTATTTATTAAGCTTTATATATTGTGTATAGTCTTAATGCCTTAAGCATTTTCTGCCAGTCTACCTTTGGGTAATGCAGAAATGAGATTAAGTAGGTAAAGTAGATAAATATGATAGAGCCACAATAAAATAAAATAAAATATTGGTAAAATACATGAGAGTATAAAATATAAAACCTACATTTATACTTACATTTACATAAAAATACATTTAAATACACACTTACGCAGATTAAATACTTAAATAATACAATGAATGTCATAAATAAACTGATATCACGATGATTCTGCCAATGTTTTTAGGAGGTGATCTTTCACCTTCATCTTAAAAGCATAACGACTCTTGGACATCCTGATTTCGAGAGAGAAGTGCATTCAAAAGCTGTGTATGTATGAGGAAAATATACCGTGTCGTATCGGTTGCCGCGTGGTTACGGCGTAAGATAATACCACCACCACTCTTCCCGTGGCGATAGATTCCAAAGCCATGTAAACGACTATGCCACCGAAAGATTACAAATTTTCTTTCTAAAATAGCAGTATTACACAGACCTATTTATATGCTAAAGTAAGGTAATTTAAAATTAATTCAAGTGCTTATTCGGGGCACTTAATAACTTACGTGTAATTTAATATCGTTGCCTTGGGAAACTTTGGTAAATTAAAGTCTACTACCCGAGATGATTGTTATTTATTATTCTACTATAATCGGTATTCTTTCTTAATTGTTATCCCTATTGGGCTAGTTAAACGAAAACAAATAGTTATCCGCGTTAATAGTATTCTTTGCCTGTTTTATTATGCTTTCTAAGTTATTAGCTGAGCAGGTCATTTCATTTAAAATTTTCTTTAGTCACCAGAAAGAAAGATGGTGAAATTTCCACATCACTGAATTTGATAAGAGCGTGCTTCGATGATGTGGGCACGTTGAGCGAATAAGTGAAGACCGAATGGAGATGAAAGTAAAAAGAGGGAAAGTTAATAAAGACGGTCGAGGTAGGCTTAGACTAACTTTCGAAAACCATGTGAGCAAATTGCTCGAAGAGGGGAGGGTCAAGAGTACTCGGATACCTAGACATGGACGTAGGCAGGCTCGTTCCCATGGGGTTTTTTGGGGCCTCTGTTCAAAATACCGTGACAACCGGTTTTGGCAGTCCTCTCGTGATGTTAACCTAAAAGAACGAAACAGGGGGGGAATCTGAAGGTGCAAGGTCAGGACTATACGGCGGATGCATTAACACCTCCCAGCCAAGCTCCCTTAATTTTTGCTGAGTGGCTAAAGATGTGTGAGGTCTCGTTATCATGATGAAAAACCACACCCCGTCTGTTGATTAATTCCGGTCGCTTTCTCTCAACTTCTTGCTATAACCTCATCAGTTGTTCGCAGTAGAGTTCAGAATCGATGGTCCTATCTGGTGGTAACAGCGCATAATGAATAACAAAATCCAATCCCTCCACACACAGTTTTAACAGTGGTAGAGCCACGCATCAGCTTTTGTTGTTGCATGAATGGGCCGGCTCGACCGGGGAAGTACCACGACCTCACAGAATACCGGCGTGAAGTAGAAATTTAAGAAACTTCTGCGTTTCGTCTGGTGAATGCAGGTAACCGGAGAATACGTCGTAATAAAAAATCACAAATTAGTACCGAAAATATCTTCGGTGGAAGGTGGGTCAAAGGGACTTAATTGTCTAGACTTGACCTCTGTCTACCCCTGAATTGGGAATTGCGTGAAGATATTTTTAGAAATAAGTACCAGGTTCATTAAGTTTCTTTCAGTAAGATCGTGCTCTTTTATATACCCAGTTTTTTCAAATGCACCAAAACTGTTTAGTGGTCAATTCCCAGTTCTTTAGCTACGTCGTAATACAAATAAAATAAGTATTAAGTATCTTCACTCAATTCCCAATACAGGGGTAGACAGAGGTCTAGTCTAAAAAATTAAGTTCATTCGACCTACCTTCCACCAAAGATATTTTCAGGACAACGTGGTGGTAAGCCAGTCGCCATCTTTATGTCCAACAATATAATTCGTAAATAAGTTTTTGAAAAAAACATTGGTACGAGCCTGCCACCTGGGGTTCGAATTCGGGTTTCTCGACTCGAAATTCCGACCACCCAACCACTCGGCTATCGTGATTTTACTTTGCTACGTCGTATCTACTGATATGCCGATCTTGCTCCACTTTCTCAAAAATGGCATCCATTTTATACGGCAACCAGATTTTATTACAAGTTCATAAATACTATAACGCGAAAAGACTTTTTGCCCAACCTATTATATAAAGTAGTACCAATTTATTATTGCCACATTCTTCAAAACAATTTTTTAGGCAAAAATATTTTGTTTATTTTTTTTTACCGCGTAGTGTTTAAATTTTAAAAACATAATTTGGAATTATCTTTTTTAAAATTTAAACTTTTAATGATACCAAAACCAGCCAGATACATACAGCCAAAGAGATTTTATTACAAGTTCATACATACTATAATGCGAAAAGACTTTTTGCCCAACCTATTATATAAAGCAGTACCAATTTATTATTGCCATATTCTTCAAAATAATTTTGTAGGCAGACCGTAAAAGTAAACGTTTAACCCCTATTAATCAAGAACGAAACAATAAGAAGTTTTGGAGGCGACGGCGCTGATTTCTTAATAAATTATTCATGGGGGAGGGGGGGGGGGTAATCCGTTAATTTGTCAAATCGAGAATCACGATTGGACCTTGGAATATAACTAGTAAAGAAAACATTGTTTTTATGCGACGATAAATGCTAATTTCATTTGTAATAAATTATTTTCTTTTTGCTAAACGTAACGCAATCATCATCCTATCCCACACTGGGGTAGGCAGATGTCTAAACAAAGTCCACTTTTCACCGAATCTTATAACATGATAACATGACAAGTGATAAGCCTGTCGCTGTTTTACTATCCAAGTTAACAGTACAATAGACCTACATACATTTTTATATTTATATAAATAAATACTCATGCATACACATAAATATTCATGACTCTCTTATTCATCACACAAATGGTTGTCCCTAGCGGGATTCGAACCTACTACCCTTACTTTTTAAGGCTGGATCTATCTAAACTCGGCCATCGAGCCGTCACATTTTTCTCATTCTAGATGTCAGAGATCTAGACAAAATAGTCCTTTCGACCCATCTTCCGTCTCATAGAAACAAACAAGCTCTTTTTTTTATTAAATCAAGTACAAAAAACAAATGAAAATGAGGAAAAATTTTATACAAAGGTTAATAAAATTTAATTTTTTTTATAGAAAAGGAAGGCAAACGAGCAGGTGGCTCACGTGATGGTAAGTGATTACCGCCGCTCATGAACACCCGCAATACCAGAGGCTTAGCAGATGCGTTGCCTCCCTTAGAGTGCCCCCCTCCCCCAGAATTGGGGGAAGGGGGCGTGTGAGCCACCGGTTACCTGCACTCACCAGACGTTTGTTAGACTTCTACTTCACGCCGGTATTCTGTGAGGTCGTGGTACTTCCCCGGTCGAGCCGGCCCATTCATGCAACAACAAAAGCTGATGCGTGGCTCTCCACCACTATTACGGGCCACTCTACCACTGTTAAAACTTTTAGTAAGCAAGAGACTGGATAATTTGAGTCGAGGAGAGACTTTTGTACTTTTATAGTTGTCTTCTTTCAATTTGACAGCACAGCCCAACGGTTACTCTCATCCATCGACTTCTTGAAAGTTTGTATATTCTATTGTACTTTAATACCTAACGTTGCCCTTTTTTTAGCACGCAGATATTCACATCTTTCTCCCAGATTCATCTAACTAACGTCCTATAAAAGTCCACGGCACGACGTAAGCCGTATGGCAGAGTATTTGCTATCATCGCCACACTTGGCGTGCAGGTTGGCGATCGCAATACCAGATACCACGTAACGTTGACGCTTCTGTCCGTCATCGTACCTGTCTCGTGTTCAAATTCTTGCAAAAAAAATACGTATATTCTATTCGACGTTTATAATCGATATAATCGACTCGACGTAAATCATACTAATACAATTTTCATTTCAATAAAATCAATAAAGGTCGCTAGCCGAGTGGTTGGGTCATCAGAATTCGAAACAAGAAACCAGAGTTCGATCCCAAGGCTCGTATCAATGTGTTTTTTAAAAGCGTATGTACTATTAACATCGTTGGCTTGGACATAAAAACGAAGACGAGTTCATCCCTGCATCGTTGTCCCATAAAATGTCTTCGGTGGAATAGTCAAAAGGAGTTAATTTTCTACACCTCTGTCTACTGTCGACATATAAATAATATTAATAAACGTAAAAAAATAGATAGGGGTTGTCTATCACATACGTTGCTCTGGTCCCAAAGAAAGCAGCTAAAGCACTTTTTTAATGTAATCGGAAACAACGAAGGCACGGAGAAAATATAGAAAAAGTAGTTTTAAGTCACGATAGCCAAGATGTTGGGTGGTCGGAATTTCGAGTCGAGAGACCCGAGTTCGATTCCCAGGTGGCAGTACCAATGAGTTTTTCAAAAACATATGTACGAATTTCATCGTTGGCTTGGACATAAAGGCGGCGACGGGCTCACCACCTGTCACGTTGTCCCGAAAATATCTTCGGTGGAAGGAGGGTCAAAGGGACTTAATTGTCTAGACTTGACCTCTGTCTACCCCTGTATTGGGAATTGCGTGAAGATATTTATTTATTTATAATATTTATTTATTTATAGTTTTTCTACATTGACTCGACCTGGAATCGAACCCGGGGACTTCGAGATGGCGACACCTTGAAAACCGGAGTTTACACCACTCGTCCACCGAGGTCGTCGATATTATAGTACCATAAAATAGACGATATTATAATACTAAGAGTCACGATAGCTGAGAGGTTTTGTGGTCGGAGTTTTGAGTCAAGAGACCCGAATCGATCCCCGGGTGGCAGGCTTGTACCAATGGGTTTTTCAAAAACTTGCGTACGAATTGTATCGTTGGCTTGGACATAATGACGGCGACGGGATCACACCTGTCACGTTGTCCCGAAAATATCTTCGGTGGAAGGTGGTTCGAAGAAACTTAATTGTCTAGACTAGACCTCTGTCTACCCCTGTATTGGGTATTTGCGTAAAGATATTTATATGTTTATTCCATACAATACTATACTATAATTATTAACATTAATCTTACCTGCGGATCGTTCTTTAAACGGTTCATATAATCGGTGCTTGCATTAAGAGACCTCTTGTTAATTTGAGGATGTGAAAATAGGTAAAAGTTATTTAGGGTCCCGATCTGAAACAAGAGAGAAATCTATTAGTAATTTATATCGAATACTCACGATTGTGATATCTTAGTGGAACTTCGTCTTTAAATTAGATTTCTTTTATCTTTACATACAGTCCATGACGAGGTATTCAGAGAGAACAGGTCGCTAAGTGTCACGATCCTTAAATACCTCTTTCTTTCAGATTCATCATTTTCTTCATACATGTAAGTCTTGGTATCCGAGTATTCTTAACCCTCCTCTCTTCGAGCAGATTGCTCGCATGGTCTTCGAAAGTTAGTCTCGGCCTACGTCGACACTTTTTAATATCAACTATTGCGCTGTACATTTTCTTCACCAATCGGTCTTCAATCATTCGCTCAACGTGCCCAAACCATAAAGTACGCCCTGCTCAATTTTAGTGATAAAGGTTATCTTTCAAACCTACCGTATTGCGAATCTCTTCATTCCGTTTTTGGTCGGCCATAGTTACCCCGCGAATTTTTTTATATTCTATAGATTAATTATTTTATATTTGCGGACTCAATTTTGGATATTGGCTATTTACTCTCTATTCATCGTCTCTCTTTTTTCTCCTTTGTATTTATCGGAGGCAGAACTGCACGAATTGGTCAAGTGTATAAAACATAAATATTAATGTAAATGTCTCCATTTGAAACAAAAAAAAAGTAAGGTTCTAAAAATTTAAAGAGATGAAGAGAAAAGTATGTGCGAAATATGAATAAATCTGGAATGTCTAGGTGAATGAACTTAGGAAGTGCTGTCAGTTCGAATTGCATATGCAGTTTAGATGTGGATAGGCGTGTATGTCTCGTTATTATGTATTACACAACCTAGCCCATTACATCATTATCTGATTAAACTTTGACTTTACCACTTACATCCCGTGTAAAATTTGAATATGTACCATATTTGTATTTAATAGCAAGCTGGCAACAATTTCCATCATAAAATAGCTTTAAACACGGCCATTACAATGCCGTATGCATGGTATATTCACCTATATAACTCATAACAATCCACGTAGCAATGTAATACGAGAACCAACTCATTATATCATTATCTGATTACATCGAACTCACAAAGTATTACATGGGATTATTGTGAATTTACACTCAGGTAAGATCGTTTGATAGAGGTAATACCTAATGATATTACAGAACTTAATGAAAAGGTTGGCAAACTTTTTATCTTCACTAGCTATATAATAACTAAATCAGGATAAGGTGGGATATGTGAACTATTTTAATAGGTATAAATGACCGAGATTTCATTTGTCTTATGATATGAATAATTATAAATTAAAAAAGTTAAAAATTAAATATAAATATCTTCACGTCATTCCCACGTGGTAGACAGGAGTCTAGAAAATTAAGATGAGTGGATTTATCCATTGGTACGAGCCTGCCATCTGGGTATCGAATTCGAGTCTCTTGTTCTGATCACCAAGACACTGGCCTATCGTGACGTTTTCTGATATATAAATGTATAAATAAATAAATAAATAAATATATACATCTTCACGCAATTCCCAATACAGGGGTAGACAGAGGTCTAGTTTAGACAATTATGTCCCTTCTACACACCTTCCACCGAAGATATTTTCGGGACAACTTGACAGGTGGTGAGCCCGTCGCCGCCTTTATGTCCAAGCCAACGATATTCGTACATAAGTTTTTGAAAAACCCATTGGTACGAGCCAGCCACTTGGGGATCGAACTCGGGTCTCTTGACTCGAAATTCCGACCACCCAACCACTCGGTTATCGTGACTGTATAAATGTATGATTAAGATTAAATAAAACTATGCATCAAACAAACAACTCGGTGTACCAAACATTTACCAAATACAAAACATATCTAATTGCGACAGTCCCTGCCATCTGTCGACCGCAAGCCGTAACTACAAATATTATATGCTAATTCAAGATTCATTCAAAACGAAACTTTTTATTTGCAATTCTGATTTCGCCATAAAATATTAATGTAGCATATAGGGGTTTATTACTTGATTTTTGTAATTTTGCATTTAATGTCAATAACCTGGGTTGCCAAAAGTATCTTAAATATTCAAAAATAAACTTAAGTTAATAACTTAAACCGTTGGCTTGGACATAAAGGCGGCGACGGGCTCACCACCTAGCACGATGTCCCGAAAATATTTTCGGTGGAAGGTGGGTCGAAGGGACTTAATTGTCTAAACTAGACCTCTGTCTACCCCTGTATTGGGAATTGCGTGAAGACATAAGTTAATAACTTAAACGAACACATACAAGGTAGCTCGCGCTATTGAATTGACGTGGATAAAGCGCTGTTGCCTAGTAGTTAGGGCAGCTACTACATGCGCAAAGGTCGCAGGTTCGACCCTCGCAACACCACTGAATTTGTTGTGAATTTGTTTCAATCGACCTTTACCACGACCTCGATGAAAAATGTAAAGATTGTGAGTAAGCCCGTCCGTCCTTGGAATATATAATAAAATACTTCGAAAACGTGTGAAGTCCACTGACATCCAATTCCTCTGACAAAAAACCATTTGCCCAGCTGTGGGCATCTACAAGCTCACTCTATCATTTAATCCCTGAACTATCCGAATCTTAATAGCTTACATGTATTTACATTGATTTTATTATGCAAATATCAGCCGCGGTACGGCGTATCAGGATGTTACGTGATATAAGTCTATCATAATTTAAACTGCAAATGTTTTAAAACTTTAACGTTCGCAAAACACGTTTCTGTTAATTCATTTTGTACTTACAAATTACATTCATTATTTATTACAGATGTTTTACATACTTAGATGTTTTTGGAATTGTTAAGAAGGTAATAAACGAAAGATATCTAGGGTGTTCGATGAATATTCCATATATTTGGATGGGGAAGGCTAAGAGAGTAGTTTCTTTATCAGACTAAGAAAGTTCTTAATCAGATTAAGATTACCCTTTACTGACACTCATGTATGATGAAAGTGGGTAAGGCGAGACATATTCAATTACTCTCTCCTTTTCCAATTTATCGGCCAATAAAAGTCAATGTACTTTTTTAAATACATACTTAACGACATATTTGACTAGTGAGCGGGTGGTTTACACATCAGTTATCGGGGTGTGGCTGTCTCTGTGATCCAGAGTTCGATTCCCGAATGGGTCAAAGTAGAAAACCATTATTACAACATTGTCTCGGGTCTCGTTGTTTCTTACTTTTGGATCAGTACATATTTTATCCAATGTTTTATTTAATTACCATATATATATATATATATATATATATATATATATATATATATATATATATATATATATATATATATATATATATATATATATATATATATATATATATATATATATATATATATATATATACATATACATATATATATATATATATATATATATATATATATATATATATATATATATATATATATATATATATATATATATATATATATATATATATATATATATATATATATATATATATATATATATATATATATATATATATATATATATATATATATATATATGGTAATTAAATAAAAACATAGTAAATTCTGCCTAGTTTTACATTACCAGACTATCTCACACCTTTCACCCAGCTATCTGTAAACGGTCCGCATAGTTTTGGTCTGGTATTTTTCTAGACGATTATCTCGCCTGTAGGTATATAAATAAGTACGCATATGAGTAGCATTTTCAAAGATTAGTCGCCTCTTAAAAGAATCACGGTACGGGCACCTTCTATAAGTATGCGTAAGTACGCATATATATGTCTATATATGTATACAATCACCGTGGACGAGTGGCTTACGCACTGTCCCATGGAGTCGCCATCTCACGAGGTCCCGGTTTCGATTCCCGGTCGGATCAATGTAGAAAATGCTTTTTCTACATTTTCTCGGGTTTTGGTGTTTGTTGTGATCATTGTTTCTGATTCTATACTTAAAGTGCTAACCTTAGAATCAGATAAATGTATGTGATGTTGTTCTTAATTCTCTATGTATATATATTTGTGTGTATGTATATGAAATAAAACACTGCGAAGCTGGATGACCTGGGTATGTTAGTAGTAATAGTTTAGTTTTGCAAATTGGTACTTTATAGTTCACGCACCGGCTCGAACGTACTAGTATGTATTTCGGACGATTTCTTTCTGATCTGTATCCGGTATCCGTACAAGCCGCATGTCAAATATGTATGGTCAAATATGGAATCTGATAAGTCAAAGAAAATCTCCTCTCTTATTTTGTTATGTCAGTTAACAGTGCTAGTAACAAAATCAATAGAAATCAAAAACATTGATTCATCCTAATTTTTTTTCTCCTTTTTTTGTACGCGACAGTACTTTTACGAATATAATCGATGGTGTACATGGGGCCTTCTACATTGATGTTCTTCCCGAGTTGGGTTTTAGCTTCACCTCGTTTCGCTATTTGCAGCACTCTACGATGGAAACATGAAAAACATTGTGGCGCGAGAGTCTAGTTGCTAGGGACTTACCCTTCGAAGCGAAGGATCCTAATAGTGGCAAATATATGTATTATTAATATGATGTATGCTTGTTCTCGATTGATTAATAGTCATACCTAAATATAAATATGTATGTATTTAAATATATCTAAATAAGTATGGTATTTCGTTGGCTCGGAACCAAACACGGCGATAGGTTCACCACCTGTCATGTTGATCTAAATAGGTTTCGGTGAAAGAGCACGGGCTAAATTACCTAGATCTCTAATTTTCCAAATTGCTTTGACCATTTTCTGTTAAATAAAATGAACATCTATTACTTTAGGTAAAGGAATTTCCGAAATGGGTTGAGTAGTTCGTATCCATTATTATCATTGTCTAATACTTTCCTGTATGAAATAAATCATGCATGAAAGAGGGTTCGTAGGCAAGGGACATTGTAATTGATTGATTGTGACGTACACCAAAGTGGTGGGAGTTGACCTTACCATTTATTTTGCTTTTGTTCGGCACGTCACACTTGATAACCGAGGTTGTGTAATACATTATTTCTATTCATTTATCATTAAATCACATTAGTGAGACGGCTAAGTTATAACTCTTACTACAAAATATATATTTCCACGCAGTTCCCTGAACTGGGTTACATAAAGGTCTAGACAATTAAGTCCTTACGACTCACCTCTCATCGGACTTCAGTCAAGAGAACCGAGTTCGATCCCCAGATGGTACTAATAGGGGCGGCTTGTACCAATGAGTTAATTCACAAACTTATGTACGATTTGTATACGAACATAAAGACGGCGATAGCCTCACCACCTGTCATATTGTCGCAAAAAATGTCTTTGGTGAAAGGAGGTCGACAGGACTTAATTGTCTAGACCTCTGTCTACCTCTGTGTTGGGAATGACATGAAGATACATATATTTAGGATAAATAATATTTATAGGATGTACGTTTAGCAAGTGAACAATTGAATTAAAAGTAGACTTTGACTCACATTTGAAGTCTGATACATCGACGTTCGAATATCAAGTAAAATACATGTCAGATAAAAGGTACATAAGAAATAAAATTAAAAAAATATCTTCACGCCATTCCCAATACAAGGGTAGACAAATTAGTTGTTTCGACCCACCTTCCACCGACTTTCTTGATACGTAGTAAACTCGTCTCTCTGGCCATCCCGACTGACACAAAGCTTAAAGATTTTTATGGCTTTAATCACTGTTACTATTTAAATAAACTTAAACATGATAAATGTTATAACAATTTGTAAATATTTACATGAAATTAAATAATACAAAGCCAATTTCGACTTTAAGAAATTCTTTTTTGTTTTTATGATTAAAAGACATTGTCGTGGAGAGTTGGAGCGATATTGTTCCGGTTCGAGTAAAAATTTTCAGTCGCAATTGACTAAACGGCTACTAGGTGACTTTTCCTTTCTTTCCACGGCTCAGTGAAAATGGTGCATTAGTAAAATTTTGTCGATCTCGCTTAAAATTCGTGGAATTGAATGAATAATGTAATAAACATTTATACATTTTTTCTGTACTGTTATTTTTTATGTACCTTCTCACATTTTTGCCAAACTAGCCAAAATAGGCTTCGGCGAAGAGTGGGACGAAAAGGCTTTACTGAGTAGAACTCTGTTTATTCCACCATAGGCAATATGCGTAAAGATATTTATTTAGACTTCTAAAATGAAGATTTATATTTATAATTCTAAAGATTGACTTTGTAATATTTAAATATAGAACGGCCCTATAAACGACGTTAGAATTTATTTTCTGAAAACACCTTATTTACCACTCAGATTACATCAATTGGCGTACTGCTATTTGCTGTTCGTGACAGTCGGAAACAAGTTTACGTCATTATTTTGAATTAACTCTTCCATAAATTCTTAACAACATTGCTTTAAATAAGTACTTCGGTATTTACTGTTTCAATTATACATCAACATAAATAATTAAAAACCGATTACTTCATGCATGACGAAGCATCATTTGAAAATGGATATATCGATTTGTCCTAAATTTTTTGTTGTATTCGTAATTTTCAGGACAATTTTAGTGAGAAAAAATTATTATTTATTTGAGAAAAAAGAACTACTGAAAATACTATTATCTATATATACTATATATACTATAAACGCTATTATCTATTAATGCAGTATTTATCTTCTTCTCTTCTATGTCCCGAAAATATTTTCGGTGGAAGGTGAGTCGAAAGGACTTAAATGTCTAGAATAGACCTCTGTCTACTCCTGTATTGGGAATTGCGTGAAGATATTTTATTTTTTAATGCAATATCTATATGATATTGCATTAATAGATATTATAATAAATATTTGTTTATTATCAAAAATTTAACATTAATAAATATTTACTTCAAGAAAATAGCATTATTGCAAAGCGACATCAACAGCATCCTCCTACATAATAAGTTGGATCAGAACGCTTATGCAGCAATATGTATATAGCAGAACCAACAACTGTTGGGGAAATAAATTTTTCGAGTGAAAACCTCATTTAGGCTAACACTAACGCACCTCCGCCACCCATAGTGAACCAAACGAACCTTCATATAAATACCACCTTGCCTAAGCGGCCTTAGAGTATTTGTCTACTTGTAGTAACCATGATACCAGAGTCGCGTTGGAAGAGGAATTTTAATATTACAATGCGCCGTTCTCCCTATCCTCTCCGAACCTAGATCGAAGAGGAAAGTTGGTAGCGAAATGCGCCGTACTCCCTGCCTTCATCCACTAGAGTATTGGGTGGACTGGTGCCTATAAAAACACCTGTCATTCTGTGCCCTATGGCCTCCGAGTATCGTAATTGGGGTCTCATCATGCGGCAATAGCAAAATTTGGCGGATTTTAGATGGTATAAATCCGACATCAACTGTCACTAACACAATTATAGCGAGTATACACTAAGTGCTAAATATTTCAAGTTTAAAAAGCCCCCCTACAAGGTAAAGTGACGACCAGCAAAATGTTGGGGATCATCGATAGATGCAAATGACATGTGGAAGTCGCAATAGGCGCCTGAAGGCCTTGAAGATTTCAATAACTACCTACAGATACCTAGATAACCAACTCGAAAAATACCAGGCCATAGTTAAATACACCAGTGACAGGCAGTAGGGTGCAAGGTGCAAGATTTTTGGTAAAGCATACGCCAATCAGCTTACCAGGCGTGGTGAATATGCCAGAAGTTAACTTTAACAGGCCTTTAAGCAAGTAATGGAAAATTTCTTTAAAACTGACTTAAAGCTGAAAGAAATAATACAGATAATAAATAATTTTCGTAGACGACAAACTGGTTCATTTTACAGTATGAAGATTGCCAACATATTTTCGTACATCCTGCCAAATATGCTACTTTCTATGTATATTGTGATTGTGTCCTTATACAATATTTCATTACAGTTCATTGACCGCTAAATTTTTTTAACAAAATATTGTAATAATACATTTACGAGATTATACAATGTATGTTGTCAGCTAGATAGCAGTGATTCTACCTTCTAAGATTGTGTAATGAATAGAAATGTATATATAAAATGTATATATATATATATATATATATATATATATATATATATATATATATATATATATACATATATATATATATATATATATATATATATATATATATATATATATATATATATATATATATATATATATATATATATATATATATATATATATATATATATATATATATATATATATATATATATATATATATATATATATATATATATATATATATATATATACATTTTATATATACATTTCAGGCTAACCAACTGTCGCAATTTCTCAAAAACGTCTAGTGAAAGGTGAATCGAAAGCACTTAATTGTCTAGACATCTGTCTACCCCCCAATTGGCGTGATCATTACCATCCTATATGACGAGAACCTCGTGGAAGCCGAGACAGCCAAGAAAACCAAGTATCTGGACTTGGCACATATAGGGTATTATGCCAATTGAAATGATTACTGTAGTCGTTTCAGCGAATGGTTTAATTCCTGTCAGCCAATGTGAACATTGTGTCGGTATACCACTCTGAACAACATCGGGTCGGCGACTGGTTTCCCGTGACGGACCGCTCCGATCTCAAATGCAGAAGGCGGTGTTTTTGATACTGCCCGCATTCACCGCCGATTTATCTCATTGGTGCCCCAACCCTCGGCCGTCTGGTCTCCCCTGCTGAGAGCTTCCGTCTGATTGCGTATTAACATTTAATTATTATTTTTATGTATTGGTATTTATACTCATATATTTTATAATGTTATATTTATTTTATAGTATTTTACATACTTTTATTTTGAAGTGCATAAACCCAAGCAGACGTGGATATTTAAAGAAATATCAAATTTAAAAATAAAAAGTCACGTATAGGGAGTACTTCATAAACATTATTCTAAATATCTTCACGCAATTCCCAATACAGGCGTAGGCAGAGGTCCAGTCTAGACAATTAAGTCCCTTCGACCCTCCTTCCACCGAAAATATTTTCAGGGCAACGTGACAGATGGTGAGCCCGTCGCCGTCTTTATGTCCAAGCCAATATAATTCGTACAAGTGTTTGAAGTAACTCATTGGTACGTGCCTGCCACCAGGGATCGAATTCGGGCCTCTTGACTCCAATTCTGACCACTCAACGTTTACTGACTTTTTTACTTTTATTTTTAAGTGGATAAACCCAAGCAGACGTGGATATTTAAAGAAATATCAATAAATAAAATAAATAATAAATAAATATCTTCACGCACTTCCCAATACAGGGGTAGACAGAGGTCGAGTCTAGACAATTAAGTCCCTTCGACCCACCTTCTACCGAAGATATTTTCGGGACAACGTGACAGGTGGTGAGCCCGTCGCCGTCTTTATGTCCAAGCCAACGATATTCGTACATAAGTTTTTGAAAAACCCATTGGTAAGAGCCTACCAACTGGGGATCGAACTCGGGTCTATTGACTAGAATATCCGACCACCCAACCACTAGGTTATCGTGACTTTTATACTATACTATATAATAGTAATAATAAAGTCACATATAGGGAATACATCATAAACATTATTCTGATCTTAAAATAAAAGTTAAGGCACGTGTTTTATGAAATCAGAAACAACGAACGTACCACTAACACCCAGACCCGAGATAATGTAAACAAAGTAGACTACATTGACCTGTCCGCAAATCGAACGCGGAACCTTAGACGCCCAACGTCCACGAAGGAAGTCAAATATTTCTAATGTCAAAGTAGTACGATTAATTGTTATATGAAGAGAGAACCAATAGAATTAAAGACACTTCGACATACTAAGAGACACTGACAATATTAATGTCGGTGGTGCCGTAACAATCCCTCATCTCTGCCTACCTTTATGAGGTTTTAATATATCAGAATATATTATGTAAGTAATCTAGGTTTAATTTCAAAGACTAAAGGTTAAAAATTAGGTAATCAGAAATTTTAAGAATCTCTCTAAGTAATTTAAGCCCTTATTTTAGAAACAAGCCTTAGACAAAGCTCGCTTCTATTTTCTAAATATTAATGGGTTATTAACTATTAATTAGAACAAGAGAGTAGACAGACAGCAACCAGCCTTCTTTGAAACTTTAACACAATTTATCATATACATTAAATATGAAACTAATTTATTATTCGTAATGGAACAGATAAGACTAGGTTTAAACTGGTTCATTGTCTGTATATTATTAACAAAAGTCACGATACCCGAGTAGTTGGGTGATCGGAATTCGAATCAATAGACTTGAGTTCGATTAGAATGTTTTTTTTTTTCAAAAACTTACGTACGATTTATATCGTTGGCTTGGACATAAAAGCGACGACAGGCTCACCACCTGCCACGTTGTTCAATAAAACGCCTTCGGTGGAAGGAGGGTAGAAAGGACTTATTGTCTACCCCTTTATTGTGAAAGGGGTGAAGATATTTTTGTTTATTTATTTATTTACTTGTTTATTTATTTATACTTTATTTTTACAACAATATATGTTATATATCAATGTTATTGAGCTCATACTTTAGATAAAAAGTGTCAAAGAAGAAAAAATTTTAAAGAAGTCACAATAGCGCAGTGGTTGGCTGGTCGGAATTTCGAGTCAAGAGACCCGAGTTCGATCCCCATGTGGCAGGCTCGTACTATATTAGACCTATTTCTACCCCTATATTAGCAATTGCTTGAATTATATGTATTTATTTATATTTTAAAGAAAATATAACCATTATATTATATACGAAAATTAAAGTAGTCAACGAGTAAATAAACATTAAGTGTGTTTGTGAGGTTAAGTTTCTATCACTGGACGTGCTACTAGTTAAAATTCTTAGGTGTAGGATTTTTTTTTACTTTTCATATTAATAGGGATTTTTTATAGAAAAGGGAGGCAAACGAGCAGGTGGCAAACGTGATGGTAAGTGATTACCGCCGCCCATGAACATCTGCAATACCGGAGTAATAGCAGAGGCGTTGCCGGCCTTTGATTTAAAAAAAAAATTAAAGCCTTTGATTTTGATTATAGACTTTTGTTTCGGGAACTACTAATATTATTAAAATAACTATTTATACTGTAATTATTTTTTACGATTTTTTTCGAAGAGGAGAGGGTCAGGAATACTTAGATACCTTGACGTTCATGTGTAAGGAAAATGATGAATTTGAAAGCGAAATAAGCATGAAAGGTTCTTAACAGTTGGCGATTTATTCTCTCTTCTCTGTGGCTACCCCGTCAGGAATAGTGCATGAATGAAAGACATTTGTGGGTTATGAAATTCACTCGAGTTCGTTAAGTAAACAGTTGTTCTAATAATAAACCCCAAAGTATAAAATGAAATAATTTTACAATAAAATTTAAAACTTAAATTGAAACGTTTTGCATGAGTTATAATATATTCACGCATTTACCAATACAGGGGTAGCCAGAGATCTAGACAATTAAGTCCTTTCGAGTCATATTTGAACATAGCTTTTTTGGGACAACGTGATAGACAATCAGCCGTACGTCCAAGCCAACGATATAATTCGTAAATAAATTAAAAAAAAAACTCATTGGTCAGCCTCCTTTTCGTTTTCCTGACTCTGATCCTGATAACCCAAATAAGAATAACCTTATTTTTACATGTTAAGTGTTAATGAATTAGCGTAACTTACTACCTATAACAATTTGTTGCATTTGAAAAAATATAAAAATATCTTCATGCCATTCCTAATACAGGAGAAGACAGAGGTTTAGACGTTTGACCCACCTTCCACAAAAGATATTTTTGGGACAACATGACATGTGGTGAGTCCGTCGCCGTCTTTATGTCCAAACTAACGATATAATTCGTACATAAGTTTTGAAAAAATCATTAGTACGAGCCTGCCATCTGGGGATCGAACTATTGAATTGAATTCCGATCACTTAACCACGAGGCTATCGTTATTTTTTAGACAAAATGAAAATTAAATTTAAAGTAGCATTCCATTGTGATCGGACTCTTAATGAAAGATCTAATAATTTTTGTGCGAATTTCGTTAGCTATAGATATAATACTTCTTAGCAATGACGTTTTCAACGTTTTCATATTTCACTCATAACCAGCTTAGGCGATATGCGACATGTGACATGCTCTTAAATTATCACGTTACCTCCTCTTAAGCTTCTTTTTATTTTTATTTTTAGTCACTGAAGGAGAATTTTTAAAAAATCAATATTTTTTATATACCATACATGGCCAGATCATACTTGGCCACTGTAAGACATCTATTTTCCACGAGGAAAATTTTAGATAATTACTACGTTACGAAATATTCCCGCTAACGGTCTGTTGGTATTGGGATCTTTTAGGCTTCTCGGTACCTTATAAGAAAGGGATTGGCACAACACCACCATCACCTAATACAAGTCTTACAGACGTGTGATAATCCACATTCATAAAGTTTGCGTGTATGATATTTTCTTTGTGTACACTGCAAGGAAAACGAAGTTCTTTAGAATATTTCGAGAATATTTAGAGCTTTCTTTCTTGAGATTGTTTTATTTTTTAATGTTAAATGTAGTTGAATATTCTATAAAGAGAAAAAATAATTCAAATGGAAGTTAGTTTTTTAATAATTTAAATAAAAACGTCTACCGTGAAATAAATTGTAATAAAATTTGTAATTTTTTGGCAAGCCATATAATGATATCTATTACTATTGTAATATCGTTATCATTAAATCCGAAAGTACCAATACAAAGAAATGTCAGAGTTGCTTACAAGAGCCGTCCCAAATCCGTCATCTTCAAATATTCATTCCCCTCGGGGCTGGCAAACAAATTCGGAGCATTTTACGATTTTGATCTTTGTAAGGTTAATGATTTTTGTATTTTTTTATTCGGTTGTAACATTTTTTTTACTAATCACTATCAAAATTAAATGTAATTATTTCTTACAAAAGGATATCAATCATTGGAAAGATTAATCGTTAGTTTTAATGACTCTTTGAATGAAAGGAAACATAGTACAAAAAACACATTTATTTTTAACGTTGAATTTTTTTTAATTTGCTTACTACACCTCAGATCGAGTCTGTGAAATATAGTTTTTCTTTTTGTTACTTTTCGGGCATTTTGTTATAGAAAACTTTTATTTATGCGTATCAACTTAACTGTTGACTGTCGGAAATTACTTTTAATACTTAAATTATCAGCCAACATCATAAGAATGCGTTTCTGTTTGTTTTTCCCTTACCTGTCCATGGTTGATGAAACCATGCCTGTGGGCCAGATCATCCGCATAATTCGGCCCATCCGGAATGTGAAGAGCGAACTGATCGTGATACAATGGCACACACAAGTCCAGCACTGTCAGAAGCACGAGCACGATGAGCGAGAGCATCACGCACGTCGAGCATTGCACGGTCCCTATCTTAATATAAATCTAATAATCTTCATTTATTAAATATCTTACAACTTATACTATTCTCTAATTTATATATTTTTTTGGTTAAGTATAGAATTACAATTAAGTTTTGCTACTTCCACCCGCGTAATGTTATTTTGTTTGAGCTATCGTGTATCGGCTACAGGATGAAAGATAGACGCCCGTTCGTAGAGGCATCTACGCGAAGACTGAAACCGCGTGACTGTTAGTCTTGCCTCCTGTTTCTATTTTTGCGCATGCGTTAAACTTGGCGCCCTTTCTTTAGCCTACTTGCTATCCAAACGTATTGTGTGTATGGCATCAATTGTCCCGTATACTTAATTGGAGTGAACCTCGACTTACGTTTCTACCTGTCTATCGTTAAATAGTTTACTGTTGGATTAATCCTACTTGACTTTACTTATTTATTACATGTTTTTTTTTATTTTGGAAACGTGATCCAACAAACAATTTCCCTACCTGATAAGGGGTTACAGAAAAAAGAGTTCACTAATAGCATAATATATAAGTGCGGAACTTGGGGTTAGGGAACTATCAAATAGCATACCGCAAAAAGTAGCTATGAACCACTATGGACTTTTGACGAATGATGTGCTTCTAGAAAAGGTCGCTAATGCAGGTCTAGTGTTAGAGACCCGGAAGGTCTTTTCCTCTCTCTGTGTGCTATAGGCATCAGCTTTTGTTGTTGCATGAATGGGCCGGCTCGACCGGGGAAGTACCACGACCTCACAGAATACCGGCGTGAAGTAGAAGTCTAACAAACTTCTGCGTTTCGTCTGGTGAGTGCAGGTAACCGGAGGCCCACACACTCCCCTTCCCCAATTCTGGGGGGGGGGAGGGCACCCTAAGGCCAGCAACGCATCTGCTATGCCTCTGGTATTGCGGGTGTACATGCTTCTAACCGGGAGAACTTCTATAGCGCGATTTAGGATTTTCTGGTATTTCCTAATTTGTCCGAATCTTTTAATGTGATTTCACATCACACCCCCGGGGAGACATAAAGTCAAGATTATTGTCAAGATAAAGTTGATCAGTCTGGCGAGGATAAAGTTGATCAGGATTACGGTGAATCGAAAAGTATACAGTGCATTGGCAGGAGAAGGCGGTCCACCGGTGGTGATCAACAGTAGCTCAAAAAACTGAGAACCACTAGTGGCATACTTTGTTCCAATAAGATTAAACAGCCCCGCAAAAGGCGTCTGGGATAACGGGCCTAATTTCCCGTACCCATTATATACGAGATTATCAACCTTTACGGAGAGGGCCTATTAGGACTAGGTCTATTTACAACAGGTCCTTTGTAGCCATTTATCTACTTAAAAGTATATCTAAACTTAAGTTTTTTTTTTAATTTAAATAATATACGTAGCGTAAGCTATAAAGTATATAAATATTTATATGAATATTTTTCGTGATTAATTTAAAGAGAAAAAATGTTTTTAAAATTTCAACACGGGTGGGATTGCATAATGGGGAAAAATGCGTGATAAATATTTTTCTTCAATAACTGAGAAACGAATGGCGGAATGTTTTTATTCGTTCGAAATGAATCGTGCCTAAAAGAGGTTTCTTTTAGATATTAAGTAATCCTTAATATATAAATAAATTATATTTAAAGGCCTGTAATTCAGATATATTTCCTAGACTTTACATTTATTACCCTTCTTTAGAAACGTTTAACTAAATAAATATAAGTAGTAATTCAAAATTCGTCAATTTTATATTAATTTACGTAAACAATTTTACATAAATATTCATAAAAATAAAAACTAAATTATGTAAGAACTATACTATACTAAGATGTATTTTAATAGTAAGTAGTAATTAAGACATTTTGATAGTAAAAACTTAAATTTTAACCTCATTTATATAATTACTATATTGCAAACTCACTAAACCCAACAAAAATATACACTGAAAAGCGAAGATTAAATAGTGGTTAAAAAATCTGTTAAAAAAGGATTTACGACATTTGATTTAGATTACTATTCTGAAAAATGAGATAGAATTTGATGTAGAAAAAGAAACAGGGAATTTGCGAAATATTATGTACCCTCATAAAGAGGCAAAGAGAGATCTAAATTCGCTAAATTCTACTTTACTTAAATCAAACACTCAGCGATCTTCCCTACCTGGTTAGTTCTTCAGTTGGTAATATATTTTTTATGTTCATATCTTCACGCCATTCCCAATACTTGGATACACAGACGAAACAATTAATACCTTTCAACCCACTTTCCATCAAAAATTTTTTGTGACTAAGTGGCTGGTGGTAAGCCCGTCGCCGAGTTTATGACCAAACGAACGTAATACACGTAAATCCTATGTAAGTTTTAAAAAACCGAATTCGGGTCTCTTGACTCGAATCCTGATCACACAAATACTCGGCTAACGTGACTCTTAAACATATATTTGTATATACAAAATGCAAATATACAATTGGAAAATAAATATTTATTTTCATCAATCATAAGCTCCAATCATACGAAACCGCAACCCTCCGCTAGAAAGGAAAAGTCCCGACCCACGAAAATATAGATACAGCCAAGTAGTGATGGTCTAGACAAGTGGCCAATAAGTTGCATGCTCTTAATGTTTTGGGAATGGACACGATTATATATATCATTTACTGTCAGACAAGCAGCATTTACTGTTAGAGGCCACTAGACCTCTGATTACCCCAGTATTCAGAAATGCGTGAACATAAAAATGCCTCCTCTTCCCTTACCCAATTTTTATTCCACCTTATATAAGACTACGTCAATACATTGAAAGATTTTTAAAATAAATCACGCAAATTGGATATTATATTAATTGGTTATTATAATTTATAAGCAAATTGGTCGTCTGCATTAGAAACATATTTCATTTATCTAACCTATTTTTTTATGTTACAACGTTCATTGTAAGCGATAGTAATGAAGAAGAAATATGCCATAAAAACAATAAAATTAATTATCTTCACGCAATTTCCAATATAGGGGTAGACAGAGGTCTAGTCTAGACTATTATGTCCATTCGACCCACCTTCCACCGAATATATTTTCGGGACAACGTGACAGGTGGTGAGCCCGTCGCCGCCTTTATGTCCAAGCCAACGATATAATTCGTATATAAGTTTTTGAAAAACCCTTTGGTACGAGCTTGCCACCTGGGGATCGAACTCGTGTTTCTCGACTCGAAATTCCGTCCACCGAACCGTTATCGTGACTTTATTTTTATTTAGGCATTGGTACGAGCCTGCCATTGGTACGGGTCTCTTGACTGTCTCGAAATTCCGACCACCCAACCACTCGGCTATCGTGACTACAATTAAATTAATTAGCAGTCGCAAATCATTAAAATTGTACAGAAATAGGTAAAAACTTACATATTTGCCTTTGCACACAGCACCTTTCATATTTCTATTGTAATGTAGTAAAAAAAGTAGACAAAGATTAAATGTTAATTTAAACAAAATAAAAGCGGGACAAAAATAACTGTTCATATATAAACATCCATGAATACCAAAGTTCATTTTTATGAAAAGTCGCGATAGCCGAGTGGTTGGGTTGTCGGAATTTTGAGTCGAAAGACCCGAGTATGGGTTTTTCAAAAACTTATGTTCGAATTATATAATTAGCTTGGACATAAAGATGGTGTCGGGCTCACCACCTGTCACGTTGTCCCAAAAGTCTTCGGTGAAAGGTTGGTTGAAATAACTTAATTGTCTCGACCTCTATCTACCTCAGAATTGGGAATAGCGAGAAGATATTCTTCTAATATGAAAGTATAATTTACATAGTGATTTATAAAATTCAATTGGTCATAATAAATACTATACTAGTAACGCCATCTATCAGAAGATTACAACAAACAAATTTTTACGTTGCTCTCTAAACCTTCGCGAAAATAATAGTAACGCCCTCTATTGATATACAACAATAATGACACTAAAGCTAAGACAGTAAGACCCAAATCGGTTAGTTTTACTTCTTTTCCGTAACATACAATTGGCGTAAATTACTTGAAAACAAGAATTACTAATATTTATAGGTATAACTACATAAATGTCTTACTTACAAATGTTTAAACTACCATTCTTAAATTAAACTTGTATTGTTTATGAATTGAAACTAATTAAATGTACTTGTATATGTGAAAGTAATGAATATAAAAATTAAACAAAAAAATTAAAACAAAACACAAAAATATATAATAACTTTTTTTTCATTATAGCGGTACGGTATCGAATATTTGTTTCAATTAGTATACGAGTACGCGTCAGACTTAAAGTATTCGCATAAAAAGTCGATGCAACAAAAACATTACAACAAATTTCTGACTTCAAGATCAAATGTATAAAATTCTTGAACTGAGTTAATAAATTTAAATAATGTACAAGATAAATTGAACAGCAGATTCTAGGGTGAAAGATATCTTTCGCGTTCGCTAAGCCATGCTGGGTAATTATGGCAAATCCTCCACACGGGAGAGATTTATGTCCTGCAATATACTTGGTGTTAAGTAATTGTACGTGTACTCGTATTATATTTTTTTGACAAAGTGAAAATAAAATATCTTCACACAATTCCCAATACAGGGGTAGACAGAGGTGTAGACTGGACAATTAAGTCCCTTTGACCCACCTTCCACCGAAGGTATTTTCGGGACAACGTAACCGGTGGTGAGCCCATCGCCGTAAATAGAAAAATGTAACGCTACATCAGTTTTATAAACTCTACTACAGATGGTTGCCTCCCGGTGATATTTTTAAGAATTTAGGGAACTGTCATATTAGGGAACTCCCTTATGTTATTGCATCGGACGTTATAACAGCTTCAGAATCAACATATATCAGATGGATTCGTACTAAATGAACTTTGGTAAAAAGTATCATGATTAAACTAAATACATTTAGGTTTCTCTCTATACTTGTACACACACACAGGGTATAATAAACATAATAAATAAACTGTTTTTTTTTAGTTTGTTTGTTTAAGTTCCACCTACAACATGATTTTAATACCTAATTACATTTTTTTTCACGCATCATTGACTTGACTGACTTGACCTTACCTGATAAGAAAGAAAGACTACCTATCCAACTATCATTATATACTACTGTAGCTTCAACCAAATTTAAACACCTCCTGTATCGTGTTTTATTTGTTTTCATATCTTCACACAATTTTCCATACTGGAGCAGAGGTTTAGGCAATTCCTTTCCGCCCACATTTATCCTAAGCGCTTTCGTTTTTTGATTTACCTTTTTCCGCATAAGATTGTAGAGCGCTGAAACAAAGCAAAAAATTCTAAACAAAAATGTTGAATTACTACTAGGCCCACTTTTATCCTAAGCTAATTTAGGACAACCTAAGAAAATATTTATATATGACATTATATTATGTTATAGGTGGTAAGCCCAACACCGCTTTCGTTTTTTGAATTACCTTTTTCCGCATAAGATTGTAGAGCGCTGAAACAAAGCAAAAATTTCTAAACAAAAATGTCGAATTACTACTAGGCCTTCAACTTAATAAGCAGAATTGATTCTAAGATTATTTTTTTCTAAATAAACGTTACCCAGAAAGCTTTTTGTGATAAGGTAGGCAAATGCAATACTGACATTTCCCACATGTTTAATGAGCTCCCATTGCACAGTATAACGACGTGTGAATGCGCTTGTACCATTTGCTTTACTCCAGCGCTTCATTCAAATAAGCTGAGCTCCATTTCGTGTGTTCAAAGTTAGGAAGTTAAAACAAATAAGGCATTTGAATTTCCAACTTCACAAGGTTAGGAATAATTTGTGGAGTTGGTTAAAAATAGTTATGCGTATTTGTTTAGTATTTTATATAATGTAATTAGGTTATGTTTTGATTTTATTTTGATAAATTTACACTGTTTTTTTTATTTTTAAGACTGATTCAATAATTACAACTCTATTTTCAAAAGTATTTAGTAATAAAAGTCACGATAGCCGAGTTGTTAGGTGGTCGGAATTGCGAGTCGCGAGACCCCCAGTGAGTGAGAGTTCGATCCCCAGGTGGCAGTACCAATGAGTTTTTCAAAAAACTTATGTACCAATTTCATCGTTGGCTTGAACATAAAAGACAGCGACCGTCTCACCACCTGTCACGTTGTCCCGAAAATATCTTCGGTGGAAGGTGGGTCAAAGGGACTTAATTGTCTAGACTTGACCTCTGTCTGGGAATTGCATGAAGATATTTTATTTTTATTCATTTTTATTTTTAAAAGTCACAAAAGTAGTTGAGTGAACGGAATTCGAATCAAGAGACCCGACTGTGATCCTCAGGCTCGTACCAATGAGTTTTGTCTAAACTTATGTACGGTTTATATGGTTGGCTTAGACATAAAGATCATTTTTGGAAAGTTGTAAAAACATATTTTTTGAATGTATATTTTAATGAAATATTATTAACTACTTATAAGAATTTACGATTTAAACAAAAAAATTACAGCGGAGGATGTAATGCTCATTGACCGTATAGCTTCAAGCTTTGTGCGTTATTGAAACTGGGAAGGCTGGAGCTTTAAAAGTCAAAATTGATGACGTATCTCAGCGTAAGCGTAAGCGTAAGCGTAAGTGTTCTCTAGAAGAAAACGTACGTACCTGAAGTACGTTTTCTTATAGAGAAACCTGGTTTCCATGTGCGTCAGTTTTAGGTATCATTTTCTTACCATGTACACACTCCCACAAGCCACATACATGGCTGTAGTGAGTAACTTGTTTAGGAAATATTTATTACTAGGTCTAAAACTTAGAATAAACAAATTAATTGTGAAACTAAAATCATTGATTTACATTATTAATTCAGATTATTTGTGATTGAAGAGTCTTTGTATTTATTATAGACATAAGACGTCTTATATTGATTCGAGCATTGTAAGTGTTGGCAGACAACTAATTAGGAAGCAAATTATAACAAAGTTGTTGACTTGGTGCTTCCAGAGATATTAACAAAATAACAGACTTAGCGCCTGGCTTTCATATATGTATATATTAATGGCATAGGCATTAGGTTACACATAAACGGTAACGATTTGATTTGCAATAAACACATATTTACTATAGTAAAATTTAGTTTTAACTGGACAATAATTCACATATTTATATAGATGTTACCTTAAAGCTATTTTGCAATACACCGCATGCAAAAACCGATAAATAGCTTATGGTACCTGGTCCGAAGAGAAGAAGAACACCGCTCTACCTTATTTGATGCCTTTATAATGTTGAAGATATAAAAATCTAACAATGAGAGAAGAAGAATATTGAGATATTTTAATACCGGAATAAATCTTGTAATTAACCACAATATTTCTAATCTATTAAAGGACACAATACTTCACGTTATAATCGATTTTAATTGAATTTTACAAAGGCCTTTGTTCACCTTCACATAGTCAGATTTAAGGTAAACGAGACTTTAATGCGACCCTGTTCACAATAGACCGATGAGAATGGCATTTTAATGAATTGTGATAGAGCCTTTCTCATTTTAGTAAAGAAATCCTTTTGAATAAGGCACCTACGTCTCTTGAAAAGATGACTTTATATAGACGAAGAGAATGTATTGTTAAGCTGAATACTGGCCATTACCGGGAATATTTCAAAGAAAATATATCCTTAACGTTTTCCGCTTGCTAAGAAGGGAAAGAAAGCATCTCCAAACTTTAATTGAAAATCTTAATAAAACACAACTTACATTACTAACTGAAGAACTATTTATACTGGCATATACAATTAAAAATTAAATTTAACTTTGTAATACATTTTAAATCCAAATGGACAATTTAAGTTAGTACAAACAGGAAATTAAAACAAAATTTTAGACATAAAAAACACATATCTTATTGCTAAAAATACTCTCCTCTAAGCAACCTGTGTATTGAAAAACACATGAGTACATCCTGACCGTTGTTTTTAATAGAAGCAGGGTAGAAGCAGGGACCATAGGCCTTTAACCATTATACCATCTGAAAATGAATTAAACATGAAAAGAAGAATGTAACAGAGCCGTGTTCACCTCTGCGGATTAAGATGGAATGTCTTATTGCGTGAATACACACTCTTTATGCCCTTCTAACATGAAACAGTTGTTATGTTACCATTCACTAGGCTATTGACGCTTCAATAGCCGTAGATACGTTATTCAATTCAATACCTATTCGCTGGTCATTCTAGGTTCGAAATGCTTAACAACCACCGTGGACGAGTGGCGTAAACACCAGTTTTCAAGGTGTCTATCTCGAGGTCCCGGGTTCGATCCCCGGTCGGGACAAAGTAGAAAAACCACTTTTTCTACCTTTTTTCAGTCTGGGTGTTTGTGGTGCCTTCGTTGTTTCCGATTCCAAGCTTTAGCATCTTACATTGGGATTGGAGCAATGTATGTGATATTATCCCTATTTATCTATATATCTATATTCAAATATAGTCTTTTTTAAATGTTACAAATATTTGCGATCTGTACTTGCTTGATATATTTGCGATGAAATCCCGAAATAAGGAACGCAATCACGCCGTCTTGTAAGTTTTGAATTAAGTACAAAGAAACTTACACAGCTCATTGGTTTCAGGCTTACGAGAAATTCGATATGTATAAGCTTGTTACTTCTTTTTGTCTATCTTAATCTTAAGTTTATTTTTACTGAAGACGCTACTTTTGTAAGGTTTCCAATGAACTTTTCTGAATTCGCTTTGTATTTAGTGATTTGTTTCCTTTTGTATTTACTAATGCTAATGTCATGTAATGTAAATAATTTATGCATTTTCTATGGTTCTAGCATAACCTATGCTAGAATCATAGATAACACATAGAGTATGCGCTGAATTGAACAATAAAAGTGTACTGTGTGAATGTTAAATGCTATGCATATATCTGCAAATATTCGTTTGTACGCATTTCAATGGCAACTAGAATGTACATAAACACATACAATCGTTTCCTATCCGTTATTTTAGATTTATGCATGCATATTTGTAATAAAAGTCACGATAGCCGAGTGGTTCGGTGATCGGAATTTCGAGTTGAGAGACCCGAGTTCGATCCCCAAGTGGCAGGTTCGTACCAATGAGTTTTTCAAAAAATTATGTACGAATTATATCGTTGGCTTGGACATAAATGCGGTGACGGGCTCACCACCTATCACGTTGTCCCGAAAATATCTTCGGTGGAAGGTGGGTCAAAGGCACTTAATTGTCTAGACTAGACCTCTGTCTACCTCTGTATTGGGAATTGCGTGAAGATATTTATTTATTATTTTTTATTTATTTATTTTTGTAATAAATAAAAAAGTGGTAGTTTGCTTTATCACCCAGGACGATAATGAAATGCTTATATTATATAAAATATAAATAAATAAAAATATCTTCACACAATTCCCAATACAGGGGCAGACAGAGGTCTAGTCTAGACAATAAAGTCCCTTCGACCCAACTTCCACCGAAGATATTTTCGGTGCAACGTGACAGGTGGTGAGCCTGTCGCCGTCCAAGCCAACGTCCTCAATGTTCAAGCCAATGATGTAATTCGTACATAAGTTAAAAACCCTTTGGTACGAGCCTGCCACCTGGGATCGAACTCGGATCTCATGACTCGAAATTCCGACCATCCAACCATTTGGCTATCGTGACCTCCTTATATTATTTGTATAGCAAATATTATATAGCTTATAAAATATTGGCCACGACAGCCGAGTAATTAGACAAAAAAAATGTCTTCACGCCCTTGTCAATACAAGAGTAGACAGAGTAGAGTATAGACAATCAAGTCCTTCCGACCCACCTTCAACCGAAGACATTTTTAGGAGAACGTTACAGATGGTGGCTTACCACCTATCATGTCGCCGTCTTTATTTCAAGCCAACTACATAAATTGTACGTAAATTTTTGTTAAACCTTATTGGCACGAGCATACTACCTGGGAAACGAACTCGGGTCTTTTGACTCGTTCCGTTGGATGAAATCCGACAACTGGAAAATATCACATAACATGAAAACCGCTGTGTAACTGGTTTTCTTGATGTCGCCAGCTCTGAGAACCCAGGTTCTACTCTGGACCGGGTCAGTGTTTTCTGCATTTTCTCGGATCTGGGTGTTACTTAGTACCTTCGTTGTTTCTGATTCCATAATACAAGTGCTTAAGCTGCTTACTTTGGTATCAGAGCAATGTATATGATGTTCTCTCTGTCTTTGTATTTAAAAAGAAATACATATCAGTGAATAGAACATAATGTATACTATATTTTTATGCCATATAACGCCAGCGCACTTTTTTTTTGGACGATGCGTTTTGAAAAACAAATCGTACATAAGTTTAAAAAAAGCCGTGGCACGAGCATTCAAGGGGTTTCAACTCTGGTCTGTACCACATGTGTTCGATACACTTTAGTACTCATTGAACCCCATTTATCTAGCTTACTATATTATACTAGACTATATTTACATAGATTTCTACCTAGAAACTATCTACGACTATAGACGTTTTTATATGAAGATATTTTAGGTTAGTTACTTACGTTTTAATAACATTACTTGCACTAATTTTATAGCTTCACTAACCGAAAGTAGATGCCTCATAGCCTGGTCAATTTAATCGTGGCCTGTAGATTTAATGTCAGGATTTAGTATAAAGATTTTATTAGCCTATAAAATTCTTTTAGAACCAAGTCCGGCCGTTAATCTTTGTTTCAAATAAAGCTCTAGTACAAAGAGCTTGTTTACACAGAACATTTAATTGATTTGTTAAAGATGTTCTATTTAAAAATAAATAGTTTTCTACGATTTCAATGTATTTTATATAAGCTTCCAACAAATGCCCCCAGTTTCGTACACGTGAAAGTTTTTATCGCGCAAAATAATTTAAATTTAATTAGAAAAAAAAATACATTTTTTTCTGGAATAAAAAATGTCCTACGACCTGACGACTCGATAGCCGAGTTGGTAGTGACCCTGCTTTAGAAGCTGAGGGTAATAGGTTCGAATCCCGCTAAGATTAAATATTTGTGTGATAAACGAGAATGTTTGTCATTTATTACACTAGAATGAAGAAGTATATAAGAAACGAGAGAGAGAGAGAGAAGTATAAAAGTGAAGGGATTCAAAAAAGTATTAAAACAGCTACATTTATAAAAAAAACTAAATAATTTATGGAGTAACCAAATTAAGTAAATTATTATTTACGAGTAATTATTATTTAAGCGTTAATAGCCTAATGGGGCGGACTGCTAAATATAACGTTGCCAGTTCGAATCAAACCCAAAACACTCCAAACAAATGTATCGCAGTATGGAGTGGTTAAAAGGAATGTTAATAACAAAAATCATTAAGAATGTCAAATGTTGCTTTTAAAAATTTTAAATAAAACTATTACTTACTACTTTTGCCTTCATAAAAAAAGTCACGATAACCGTGTGGTTCGGTGGTCGGAATTTCGAGTCAAGAGACCCGCGTTCGATCCCCAAGTGGCAGGCTCGTACCAAAAAGTTTTTCAAAAACTTATGTACGAACCATATCGTTGGCTTGGACATAAAGACGGCGACGGGCTCACCACCGATTTCCCGTAAATATCTTCGGTGTTAGGTGGTTCGAAGGGACTTAATTGTCTAGACTAGACCTCTGTCTAACCCTGTATTGGGAATTGCGTGAAGAAATTTATTTATTTATTTTATTTTATCTAAATAAGAAAAGTAGGGTGGTGAAACCACGCAAGTACAATGTTAAAAAACTGAACGTATATTTCCTTAGACCTCATAAGATGCTGTAACATTACGTAATCATATCTAAGATTCACATAAGTGACAGTTATTCGAATAGAAATACAAATTTGAAAAATAATGGGACCAGTAGTGAACTGAAATCAAAGAAATCGACTTCAAATGTCTTGTTCAAAATTTCACGTCGAAAGCACACTGAAACATGAGCTTTCCGGCGGAAACAAGGCAATTCGTTACATATACGTTACTGACGTAACAAGTTCTGCCCATTGCATCTCCCCGTTTGTCAATCGTAAGTTTCAGTTGCATCGTGAATTGTGAACGTTAACGTGAATGAAGCTGTGATGATGAGTGTAAAGTAACGTGAATAAAAATATATATATATATATATATATATATATATATATATATATATATATATATATATATATATATATATATATATATATATATATATATATATATATATATATATATATATATATATATATATATATATATATATATATATATATATATATATATATATATATATATATATATATATATATATATATATATATATATATATATATATATATATATATATATATATATATATATATATATATATATATATATATATATATATATATATATATATATATATCTTTATATATATTATCATTCATTAGTCATTCTCTTAGTCCACAGGAATGACAAGCCTCCATGCAAAATGTTCCATCTGTTGTTGGAACATGCTATTAGAAGATACGACGTGCTGCAACCATTTATAGTTTTTATCTAATCCTAAAGAAAAAGTAAATTTAGAAGCCATTCTACCCTCATTTCCTAAATGCTGTTTTACTTGCATTTAGAGATAAACTAACCGCGCTATATGAGTAAGCGATTATGTATGGTTGAATGCGATGCATTGTTCACTCGGGCGCTTTTCAATATCAATAGACCCAAGGAAATTACTCGCCTCTGGATACGATTTTCATGCGATTTAGTTAATAAAGTACTATTTTTTTATATTTCATAAATATATACTAATTTTTCTTATAATATATAAAAAAATGATGCGTGTGATTCACACAAGTTAGAAGTAAAACTTCAATAAATCGACATAAGTAGGACAATTACAAAGCTTATTAATAAAATAGTATATATCTCATAAAAATAAAAAAATAGTATATATTTCTGTCTCATTCTTTGCAGGCTTCATGCTACACATTTTTGTATGTGTCTTTTAACTGTCGTTTTTTCCATCCGGTTTGAAATCACAACGATTCTAAAGAAGTTTCACTTCAAAATAAGAGAGCAGAATTATTTAGCTCACTATATCTCATATAAACAACCGTGATTCGCGTATAAAATTTCATTTCCATCGCATAAATGTTTGCCCTTACCGGGACCTGAACCAATTTGAATAAATAATCACTAATGAAATATATTACGGAGCATGTAAAGTTTTTAATCGTGTAACTTTTAGTATTAAAAATAAATAAATTTTAAAATTTATAAAATTTTTCATTTTTATAATTAATATTGCATTTTAGATATATTAAAGTCGGGCGACTGCGGGCGGATTTGTTTGTTTATTTATTTATATGATTAAGTAGTTGTGATAACATGGCTACAGCATTACGCTGATTCGGTGACCGTTTTGTTGCTGCAAACCAAAAATGTATTTACAAAATTATAGTTAAGTTTTTTTGTATTTTAGTTATTATATTTTATATAACTATACTTTGTATTTCAGTTTATAGCGATAAATAAACATCTTTCTTCTTTCTTTAATTGTCTAGATGATTGAATGTCCCAGTATTGGTAATAGCGAGAAGATACTCTTTAAACGTTTTTGCGTCATTGAGTAACAAACGTTCAAACATCTAAACTTTTACATTAATAATATTTTAGAATAGAATTTTAGAATTAAAAATATAAGAGTTGCTTTTTTAGGGATTTTATTATTTGAATACGTCTAACGATCCGTGCGAACCCAAATGCTACGAAAGCTTCTACAAATAAAATAAAATAAGGATTTGAAATTTACACCGTCGAAGTTTTCAATAGCTCGCGTGCAAATATTTTCGAAGAGGGGAACTTTTTTTATCATTTTGTACGATTGGTAAGTTTTCTTTAAAGAGCTCTATATAATGGGAAAAATATAGACCCTCGATAAAATTTTAAACGATTTCAGATCTTTGGTATAATGTTTTTGAAATGTTTAGAAAAATTCAAAATATATATTGAAATAACGATTAAATAATGAACTTAAGTGGTAGAGCCACGCATCAGCTTTTGTTGTTGCATGAATGGGCCAGCTTGACCGGGGAAGTACCATCACCTCACAGAATACCGGCGGGAAGTATAAGTCTAACAAACTTCTGCGTTTCGTCTGGCGAGTGCAGGTAACCGGAGGCCAATACACCCAACTCCCCCAGTGCTGGGGGAGGCACTCTAAGGCCGGCAACGCATCTGCTATGCCTCTGGTATTGCGGGTGTTCATGGGCTGCGGTAATCACTTACCATCACTTGAGCCAGCTACTCCCTTTTCTATAAAAAAAATGTAACATCACCTACAAAGTACTTTTTTTGTATTGATAGGTAAATACCTAATGAATACAAATCACTTTTTTTGTAGTGATGGGTAAATACCTAAGGTATACCCACCCCCGCAGGAGCAAGAATCCCAACCATTCTCATCGAGTACCAATTGATGGCCGCTCAAAACAGCCCCTCCTAGAGAGAGAAAGCATCCTCTCCCTCTCACTCTTGACTAGTCGCACCAGAACGCGGGCGTGTTAACCTCCTTGGCCTCCAAATCCTGCAACGAAGCAAAGTACGCCACCTGAAGGACATTGTCGCTCAAGAAGACGGGTGTTTGACTCGGTCAAGGTTCTGGACTTTCTGGCACTCCTCTCTCCCCGCGTCCCACCTCAATTCAATCAGCGCTGCGACCCCCGCCAGAGTTGCGGAGTAACCGAAATACTAATACTCTTCTTCCGCCGCGACTCCACCTAGGCTGTGAAGGGCAAAGGCATCGACTTGATTTGTCCATAACTGGCAAACAAATCTGGAAACATAGATATCGCCACATTCCTAGTCGCCTCGTACGACACAGACGGAAATAAAGGCAATTGCTTATTTTACATGTTAAAATCAAAGTTTTACAAATTCGTAAAACTATTTAAAATATTTATTTAAATGAAACATTAACTAATTTATAATTCCATTGCAATGCAAGGATGAGTGACGTCAGCCACAAAACGAATAGCACTTACGTCAGCGTCATACCCACAACCACAATGAAAATCGTTTGAAAATTTCCATTTGGAATACAATGGACCACTTGTCCATAATTTATGGTAAATCCCTTCTGCGAACGCAAATTAGAGCGTTATTATATTATGTTGTTTTACATCACTTCTAAAAGTGAAATTGCTATTTGTTATATCAATTTCACATATTCTGATTTTTAAATAGCCACGATAGCTGAGTGGTTAGGTTATTGGAATTTCTGTCAAGAAACTCAAGTTCGATTCACAGGTGGTGGTGGCTTGAACCAAAGGGTTTTTTCCAAAAACTTACCTAAGATTTACATCGTTGATTTGGACATAAAGACGGCGACAGGCTCACCACCTATTAGAAAGAAAAGAAAGGAAAAAAAGAAAGGTTTATTTGCCAAAATGACACCATGACAGATATTTGAAATTCAAATAATAATCAAAACATAAAATAAAAAAACTCATAATTTACAAATAATATTAGCTATACAATACAAGTTACATAATATTACGTATTACAAACTATACAATATTCCATTCTCGTATGTGTTAAGGCGTCACCTGGGAACAGGAGCACACTCAGCATAATGCTATGTTTTTTTTCCATGGCGCTAAGTTTCAGGGTATCCAACCAATGACTTACCGAAATCAGTGCTATATAATGTATACTCATTTTATTATCTTTCTTTGCCATCTTTGACAATGTCTCAAATAATATCTTCGGTGAAATGTGGGACGAAAGGCGTGAAGATATTTTTTATATTTTATATTGGTTTTTATACTTGCAGATAGTAAATAAAAGTGCAATTATTTTGCTATAAATTACTGAACAATTTGAAGTATTTATTCGTGTAGTAATTTATAAACTTCACTATTGTTAATCGTGTCTACATTGAAGATATCTGGGAGCCAATTGTTAGAAATGTGCAGCAGCGTCTAGTGCTTGACAAATCATTCTCCTTACGAGAGACGCCCATGCTCTGCAATAGACTTTTAACGATGCGCAAAGGAAGAAAGGATGCTAAATTCTCACAACGTGACCACACGCAAGCATGGGCATATGGAACTTTTTAATATAACTATCAATACACTTTATATGAATGAATATGTATGACATAAATTTTATTAAATTTTACAGTCTATGCTTTGTCGTTTCAATTAATGTTTTCTGACTATAATATTTTAAGTGTCCACTCTGACACAGTGAACACAGCTTGCAGTCTGTTGGTCGAAACTCGAGTTAAAAGAGTTCGATCCCCAGTAGAAAGGCTCCTATCGATGAGGTTTTTCTAAATTTAAGAACGATTTGTTGTTCACCATAAAGACGCGACAAGTTCACCTGTTACGTAAACCCAAATGAGCTTTGGTAAAATATTAATTTTACCTAAGCTCATTTGCTTCAATTAGAAAGGGATAAAATTTGAAAAATTTCAATTGTCTAGAGCTCTGACTACTGCAGTTTTGGGAAAGGAGTGAAGATAAAAAAATATTATCGCATACAAATGTTCAAAGCGTCACTGTCAAATTTAGCGTCAAATTACCTATGAGTTTACCCCTAGGTAACATGACGATATTAACTGTAGTGTGATTCGTCGCGCCACACGCCTTATCTTGTTAGTACCAAATTTGAATATTGGCCAATAGACGCATGACAACCAACATCATGAAGGGGACGTCTGGAAATACTTAACTTTGAGATGTTTTGCAAACATTTTTAGATGGAATTTCTTTTCTGCTTCTAGATACATATTGAAGTCTAATTTATTCTTTTGCTTAAGAAAAAAGGTTTTTCAGTTTGAAGAGTATACAATAGTATAGAAGACTAACTGACCCCGTAAACACCATATAAAAAGGGGTTCATCATAGAGTGGTAAAAATTTAGGGTTATATGTATGATGAAAAATAGATGTTCTTCGATTCTCAGACCTACCCAATATGCACACAAAATTTCATGAGAATCAGTCAAGCCGTTTCGGAGGAGTTTAAATACAAATACTAGGCCAGGAGAATTTTATATTATATTTAGATAGAAGCCAGTTATAGTCAAGAATTGTACTTACCAAATAATCGATACCAAATAATAATTAATACCAAAAAGACCGGTGTTCGATTCCATGAGAAGGAAGGCTCAATGAGTTTTCTCAAAACTTTTGCACGAATTGTATACTTAACCAAGCAGACAACAGATCTGTCATATTCTCTCAAATTAGATTAATTATAATATTATTAATTAAATGCATAAGCACAAGACGAAGACAGTACTACCTGCCTTTGTCTTGTGCTCATGCGTGTCTGCGAGAGAGTTAAGGAGTGTACGCATTTTTAAATTCAAAGAGAAAACCTCAAAGCGAGAATTAGACAAGACCGTGGACCCGAGTCTACTTTCAATGCAGTACAGGCTGCTGTATTTTCGAATCCATGATATTTCATGTGCAATTTAAAAATACTAATGACACCTCGTTAAAAAGTCAAAAGATCATATGCACCGAAGCGTAAATATCAGAAAAACGAGTACGTTAGCGGTACAAACACAATTCTTGCAAGTGGCTTCCACAAATAATTTGCATAATAGCCAATCACGCGACAGTACGGTGCCCTCGTGATATTGACATTTCCATTAAATTTTCCACCCATTAAGCAAATCCGTAAAAGGGTTAGAGTGTGCTTCAAAAATAAGCAGTTATTTGTGTTATGAAATTATCATAATTCTTATCTTTATTTAAATTTCGAACTAGCTCAATTCATTTTAATATTAAAGTTAAAATATTATTAAGCCGCGTGATATCAGCGTAAGAATATACCAGGCCTTTAACCGTGGTTAAAAAGGTAGTGGTGGTGGAGGCGGCTAAGGGCAACAACGCCATAAATATGCCGTTGGCTACGAAAAGATGGTGAAAGATTGTAAAGAAGCAGATCCGGTGAAGGGCAGAAGCGTCTAAGGTGCTTCTTGTCGGGTACTTTTTATGTACTTTCTTCATTTTATATACTTTTTTTTTGTTGTTATTTTCTTTCATCCTATTTCTTGTAATATCGGTTTTTAATTGTACTACATTTCAATCGAAGGCTCGATTAGGTGCAGGATAAAAACAAACTCTGGGTTGTTTTTATCCTGCACCTCAAACAAAGTTCATCAACATAATCAACAAAATGGTTTATTATGTTGATGAACTTTCCAGAAATAAGCTGAGACAGCCACTTTTGTCCTTTTAGATATTACAAATTACAATATAATGATTCAAATATATATAAGTCACGATAGCCGAGTGGTTGGGTGGTCGGATTTTCGAGTCAAGAGACCCGAGTTCGATCCCCAGGCAGGCAGTACCAAAGAGTTTTTCAAAAACTTATGTACGAACTACATCGTTGGCTTGGACATAAAGACGGCGACGGGCTCACCACCTGTTACGTTGTCCCGAAAATATCTTCGGTGGAAGGTGGGTAAAAGGGACTTAATTGTCTAGACTAAACCTCTGTCTACCCCTGTAATGGGAATTGCGTAAAAATATATTATAGGGGGTATTTATTTATTATATTTCTCGTCTGGTTTGGTTTTTATACATATAAAAATAAAAATACATAAAAGAAAATAAATAAAGTATTATAAAATACATATGTAATAAATACTAATACATAAGTATAATAAACCCAATATTAAGACCCAACCAGACGGAACACCTCGACAGGGAGACCAGACGGCCGAGGGTTAGGGCAACAGGGAGAAGAAGAAATATTATTATTAATAATAATATTATTACTATGATTCAAATATATGTATATCAATATATACATAAATGTATAACAATCTACATAATGTATAAAAGTAGCGATAAAAAGATTATATTATTATGATTTCTCCGATCGCCAATCCGCTTAACAAGTGTGAGGCGTATGCAGTGAACTTTTACAGTCCATTATGTAAGTGTAAGGTTGGTGGGGCCATGGATGGCAGTGGGTACTCCATTATTTATGTACTAGCTGGCTCTCGAAGCTTTAGCTGTACATAAAGCAGTTCATGATGAATATCTACGTCGCAAAATTAATAACTATGCAAAATTTCAAGTCAATCGGGTGAATAGTTTTAGAGATATCCATTTGAAGTCATTTACCTCCTGTAAATTCCTCCACGAGCTTCTCTATGCAAGTGTTTCTTAACAATTTATTTTTGGTTTATATAACGAGTCACGATAACCGAGTGGTTGGTTGATCGGTATTCGGAGTCATGAGACCCAAACCTTGGCTTGTACCAATATTTATTTATTTAATAATTATTATTTTACATTATTATTATGTGTAATATTTTTTATTAAATAAATAGACTTAAAATATTAAATTTAATGATTTCTTGTATTTACGCGAATATTACACATTTTAAATAAAACGATTGTCGGATTTTATCGCGTTTTTAATTAGTCCCCCCTTGACCACGGATACTATAAAGCATCCGAAACGTCGGGAAATAAAAATAGTTTGTAAAAACTAATGAAAAACGCGATAAAATCCGAAAATCGTTTTATTTAAAATATTAAATTTAAATTTATTTAAATTTACTTTTAAATTTATTAATTTTAAATTTATTTTGTGGTTTCTAAAAACAGACACATTTGCAAATATATCTTATGCTTCATTTGGAAAAGATATAATCGTATAACCGTGGAGAGTTTCGTGACGACTTTTAAATTAAACAAACGAGATTTTAGGCGCGAAGTAATGTTGTTTCATGCCACAAATTCTATTTTATTTCCCTCCTGGGTAAATGTAAAGAAGAATCATCAAGAACTTAGTTTCTTGTATAACAATTTATTTTATGTCTCTACTTAAACAAATATTTTAAAAAATATTCATTCTGACTTTCCATTTATATTTTTAACAATTTCACTTGGTAAAGTATTATCTTACCTCACAATAAAAACACTGTACCTAGATGACTAAGTGCCTGGTAGATGACTAAAATTAATTTTTCATTGATAATTCAAACTATCGTCTAGAGAGAGTGCGCAATTTAAATATTTAGGTACTTTTCTGTCAGAATACTGGGGAGAGCACTATAAAGGCAAAATCCAGCATAAAAATAGCTAGCAACCTTTTACAAAATGACAAAGGAATATCTCTAATAGGAGTAAATTAAAGAGAAAATGTGTAATAAGAGTAATAACACCTCTTTGCGCGCTCGATTACTCGATACACTGATATACGTTGTGTTTGATGAGGTTTATACGAAGCCTGGCTAGTGGAAGAAGATATTAGTAGATAGTTGACTGTCAACTTTCACTCAAAGTGGGCGATAAAGAAGCCTTGGATCGGATCGACCAAAAGCGTCAACTCTTGCTCACCACGAAGGCGAAAAAAGCCAAATACCGGGTGCTGAGAGGCTAAATATACAATCTCCTGCAATGTGAAATCCTGAAAACCAGCGCTGCAGTCTTACAGCAGAATTACACTGAACTGGGCCCCATTTTGAGTAGACGATTTCTTTTATTTATGTTTTTTAGTGATTAGTACATATGTGTGGGTGTGATTAATAAAGTAATAGCGTAGAAGAAATCCTGGCTGAGCGATATACGAGAGTGGACAGACTGGGATTTGCAAGCGCTATACTGCTGGTCCGCCTCGCGAAAGATAAGACAGAATATTCCAAGCTGACGATGAACCGTCAATCATTGGTCTGGCACACAAAGAAGAAGGAGTAAAAAAGGTTAAAATTCATGGTAGCCAGGTGGTTGGGTGATCGGAATTCGACTATAGAGACCCGATTTTAACCTAAGTAGGCTCGTAACAATAATTTTTTTCAAGAGAATATATACCAATTATATCTTTAGCATGGACGTAAAGACAACGAATCTCACCACCTATCACACTATCCCAAAATAAGCTCCAGTGAAATGTGAATCGAAAGGACTACATTGTCCAGACTTCTGGCTACCTATGGTATTGGGTAAATGTATGAAGGTACTCGTAAAAAAATATTTTCTACGAGGTTCCACCTACCTATCTAGATAAACTTCTAACGTAAAACGTGTTAACAAAACATCGTCTAACAACGTCTCTCGGAAAACAAAGTCTACAATAATTCTGTAAATGCCACGTAGTAAATTGAAAAACTCTCCGTATATTTTATGAATTTTTGAGCACCTAACTCACTGTAAGCTTCTTTAATAAAATATAATTCATTAATTGAAGTCCAATTCAATCACATTGCTTTAAAATGAAAACCCATATACAAAGATGCGTAATCTATTTATCGTAACTTTAAGATCTTGCCAATATCAGCTGAGATCCGATTTGAGCTAAATTGAGTTGCTGTCAACTTTTCCTATCTTAAAAAGAAAAATCCCTGTAAATATTATATTTAAAAAAAATTATAGACATATTGAAATTACATTTACTACAGACGACCCGAAATGCTTGTGCCCTGTTCTTCGAAACTAATGGTTGCTGGTTTGAATCCCGGTAGGGGCAAAGATTTGTCTTATTAATCTGAATGTTTGTATTCGAGTCACAAAAAAAAAGTCACGATAGCCGAGTTGTTGGGTGGCCGGAATTTCGAGTCGATAGACCCGAGTTCGATCCCCAGGTGGCAGTACCAATGAATTTTTCAAAAACTTATGTACGAATATCGTTGGCTTGGACATAAAGGCGGCGACGGGCTCACCACCTGTCACGTTGTTTTGAAAATATCTTCGGTGGAAGGTGGGTCAAAGGGACTTAATTGTCTAGACTTGACCTCTGTCTACCCCTGTATTGGGAATTGCGTGAAGATATTTTTTTTTTTTTTGTATTCGAGACTTGAATGTTTATGTAAATTTTTATCTATGTAAGTATCTGAATCTCGTATCGTTGTCTAGGTCTCGAGGCCGGAGACAGAGTACCTCTACGTTATCCCAAAAAAGATAAATGATGTTAAAATGTGGGTAGAAATTACTAAATTTACTTACTAATAGTAATGATAATTTCCCGAAAATAAAAAAAAAACATTTTTACAATAGTTGTTTACTTAGAGTAATTAGTAATTTTATCTGCATTGTTATTATTATAATACATACATACGAGTACATATCGACTAGATCACATACATTGCTCTGATCCCAAAGTCTTAAAGACTTGTAATATGGAATCAGAAACAACGAAGGTATCACAATCACCCAGACTCGATGAAATGTAGAAAAAGTGGTTGCTCTATATTAACCCGTACAGGAATCGAATCCGGGGTCTCAGAGAAAGCGACACCTTGAAAACCGGCCTGTACGCCACTCGTCCACACTCGTACACAGCGACAAAAATTTAACACTCATTGATGTCTCTTTTCCATAGTCTTCTCATTAAAGCTATATTCTTACAACGGTGCTAAAAAAGTTTTAATTTAAAAAAAAAACCTTTTTAGCTTTTAATTTTTTATACTGAAACATAAATTCCGCTTTCGTTCTTAAGAAAAAAAAGCAAACAAGTTTAGTTTAACTTAAATTGTAACAGAGGCAACTCTCGCAGTCTTTGTTGCGGCTTGTTACAAGTTTGCTTGTTAGGAGAGGCTTTGAGTCATTTGATATGTTTCTTTGATATGAGCTCGTCTCACAATACGTGTTATCGCGTTCCTTATGAATTGTGAACACATTCGCGATCGTATTTAAATTTTATTTAAGCTGACGCACAAGAAAAAATGATACAGCTTCGATTATTTTAAATTTTTAGGTCAGCAGCGAGATCGATTCCTGGACGAGTCAGTGTAGAATCTTTTTCTACAATATCTCTGGTCTGGGTCTTCGCGGTGCCTTCGTTGTTCTTTGATTCCATAACACAAGTGCTAATTGCATTGGGATCAGAGTATATGATTTTGTCCCTACCTATGCATTTATTTTAAAAAACTGTAATTATATCGTATTGTTTATACACGAGATAATTTTGTTCGTATGTACACATTGGTACTAGGTACTACTTGAACGATTTGTTCAGTATTTTGTATTTGTGCTGTATTTTTCGTTCCAAGACGGTGTGGTGAAAAGATATACTACCAACGGCGAAAGAATATACTCTCAACTTTCTTACGGGTGTCATAAGAGGCAACTAAAAGAAAAACCTTAAATGTGCAAATGGCTACATACTGATGACGGGATAAGCATCCCGAAAAATACGTGACCAAAATTCAGCACACTGGTCATGAGCAGCACTTGGTACTTCAATCGCTAATCCATGTGCCAGGCTTGACTATTTTAGCAATTCCTCTCTTACGTGATAGACCTATGTCCTGCAGTGGAATTTAATAAGACGTTACGATGTGGAACCATCGTAGTTTAACTATAAAGGTGTTAATGCGCAGATAATTCGTTTATACATATATATTTTAAATATCTGCAGCAAATCACCATAGCCGAGAAGAGATCTGTGTTTGATCCCCAGGTGAAAGGCTCTACCAACGAATGATAAAACTTATAAATTATATCTCGAAAAAAAAACTTATGTACGCTTGGACATAGAGCCAGGCTCACTACATATACTTGTATTGTATTGATTACAAAAGTAATACCAATAATATTACTTTTATAATCGATAGTATAAAAGTAATATTATGATAACGATTTAGGAGTTCAATTAAATTAGGTTTTGGTGGTCCCTGATCTAACAAAGATATTGATATTGAATTCTCATTCGAACGGAGCAACGGATGGATTAATCAAAATAATTGGTATTGCATGAATTGTTGATGCTGTTAATTACTGTACAAATTCAATAATTTAGTTCCATCATTTTGAATACTTTGTACATATTGAATCATTACTATGGCCCATGAAGTAGAACCTAATTAACCGAAATTAAAAGTATTCAAAGTTTTAACCATTTAAAAAAAACAGTACAAGCAATACCTATTATGTAGTATTAGTTATCATTCTTTTAACTAAGCTTTTATTTGTGTAATTCAGACGCAGATGGCAAAATAACAGACTTAAATAAAAAGGGGTCCTACCCTACACAGGTTCCTATACCTACAAATGTTCCTCACTACATTGACCTCTACCGAGCGTTCTCATAATAAATAAATAAAAAATAAAGTTTATTGTTACTTAAAATGGATAAAAACAAGGTGAAAAATTACTTAAATACTTTTTATTATTTGTGCCATAGATAATAATATCTGGACAGGGTTCTGTGTATATATGCAAAGTCATATTATAAACCGCATGATAAAAACTTGAACTTCCTTCGTGGGTTTCATTTAAATTTAAGAAAAAGAAATTAGTTTTTCGAAATTGTTAAAAAGACATTTTATTTTCGAATTTAGTGTACGAAAAACGATTGAAACTTCATTTGACTTTAAAATAAACCTTTACTAAACCTGCAACTAAGGTCATATCCAATATGACATCAAGATAATTTACAATTTTAGCCGAGGTTTTGATGTAATTTACAGATTTTAATTCAATAGCAGATATAATTATTCACGCTTCAATTCTGGCACTAGAAGCAGAACCATTCGGATTCACGTATTGTCTTTGCCAAGTAGGCCAGTAAGAACGGTCATAAGAGATATTTGTAAAGATATAAACAATTTTCCGATCCAAACGACTCTGTTATTAACTTCCAATCTATTAACGAATAGCCGTTAGGTAATAATTTCTTGTTATTATGTTCGCGCAAATTTTTGGAGCTATTTCTTATCAATATAAAATGATTGGCTGATATATCATCTGTTTTTTTAAGCAGATAAGTTATGTCATTGTTACACATACCTCACAATTATCCAGAGATGTAGACAATTTAAGTCTTCTAGTCTAGTCTCTTTCTCTAAATTTTACCGGATTTTTTTTGAAACAACGTGACAAAAGGTAAGCCTGACGCTGTCATTACGTCCAAGCCAACGATAAAAACGTATATAAGTTTTATCTTCACGCCTTTCCCAAGACAAGGGTAGACAGTGGTCTAGACAATTAAGTCCTTTCGACACACCTTCCTCCGAAGAATTTTTTTTGGGACGGCATGACAGGTGGTGATCTCGTCGCCATCTTTATGTCCAAGCCAACGATATAAATATTTAAGTTTTTGATAAAATTGATATGAGCCTTGGACCGAACTCGGGTCTCTTGACTCTTGAATTCCGATCATCCTACCACTCGGCTATCATGACTATTTAGTTTAGTACTTGTTTATTTGTTTTGAAAATACTTATTATTATACGAGCTTTCCTCGTCACCCAGCCACACAGATATCGTGACTTTCTCGTTATCGTCATTTATTCTTTATTACAATGCATAAGTAGTATATAATTGTATATGGATTATATCGCATTTTCATTTAGTTTTTTATATTTAAAATCAGGTCAGAGTTTCGAGTCAAGAGACCCGAGTTCGATCCTCAGGTGGCAGGTTCATACCTATGGTTCTTCAAAAACTTATGTACGATAATGATTTCTTGAATTTAAGCGAATATTAAACATTTGAAATAAAACAATTTTCGGATTTTATCGCGTTTTTAATTAGTTTTTACAAACTATTTTTATTCCCGACGTTTCGGATGCTTTACAGCATCCGTTGAGGGGCTCCCCGTTTACGGATGGGGAAGCCCCATGGCGGGATCACCACCTATCGCGTTGTCCTGAAAATATCTTCGGTGGAAGGTGGGTCGAAGGGACTTAAGTGTCTAGACTAGACCTCTGTCTACCCCTGTATTGGGAATTGCGTGAAGATATTTTTTTTTATTATTTTTAGTAATACAAAGCACGGTTCCAAGTTTCTGCGACGTCGGGACTGCAATATTATTAGTATACAATATTTTTTACAATGTTTATACACTAAAACTTTCATTCCAATGGTAATCAGTTCTGCAAGCTACGCGATTCATAAAAGTATGTTCTACGGTCGTAGAATATTCTCGTAGGCCTCGCTCATAAATAGGATTTGCTATTACCGCCCTGCTCGCCAAATTAACTGTTGGTCGCAGTACTTCAAGTAGATAAATGTCTCACACTTTAGGCGCTTCATTTTATTTTAATCCACTCTATTTTAATATGCTATTTTACGAGATTTTAACTATGAATGATTAGCTACACAATTACCAGCCACAGGCTTACTATCTGTCACTTTGTTCTAAATAGAATCCGGTGAAACTATGGTAGAAAGGATAAAATTTTATAGACCTCTGTCCATCCCTATATTGGGAAAATGTGTACAAAAGAAAAGAAAAATATTACCATCTTTATATTATGGGGATTATTGAAATTCATCACAAGAGAGTATTTCCAATCATTAAAGGCCATTCTATCCAAACGATTTCATCATCTTTTTTTTTAAATGAAAGGTATTGGTGAACAGATGTTTTACATCAACCAAAACCAAACCAAAAATCTACCTTTACAAGATTTCTTCCCATACATTTATTATATTAACACATCATCATGATTATAACACATCATCATATTATGATTCCGTCCGGCCAATAAATAATAATAAAAAAATATATGGATAGAATCCTAACTGTTTAGTTTTTATTATTATTTACATTAATATTATACAAATTAATTGTATTGAAAACCCCTTAACCTTGATGATAGGAGTCTCTTCTTTAGTTATGCTCAAGCGGGATCGCCTCCAGTATATTTCTTATATTTTCACATATTTCTTTCTCTATATCTACGTTTCTAAATGATGTGATTTTAAATTCATGCTTTTCCTAATACAGGGGTAGACAGACGTCTAGATAATTTAGTTCAAGCGAACCATAAAAATCGTACAAAGGTTGTTTATTTCAAAACACCGTTGTACGTGTCTACTTTCTGGGGATCGAACTCGGGTGCAATCAGCCACTCGTCTATTGCAATTTACCTTTTGCCCATTTAAAGGGATTGAAATGGAGGAAAGCTTAGTGAAATTCAAATTGAACATCTAGTAATATATAAAAACAATTAAAAATTTATTTTATCTTTAAACATAAAAATTTTGCATCCTTACTCGTATATTTGAGAGTACAAAACTCGAAAAGTAACTAGAGGATTTATTTAAATTCTAAACTATTGTTAAGGCTCTAATAAAATATCTTTTTTAAAATGTAGGCATCAATATTGATACCCTCAGACGAAAGAAATTTTTAAAAAAAGGTAAAAAAAACTTTTCCCGCCATTTTTGATTTATTAACCCTGAAGAAATTCGATTCACTTTGAAGTTACAAATAATGCCAAAATGAGGCACAAAAATGTGTAACATTTAGTGTCAGAAAGGGTAGCACAGAATCGGTTAAAGCATTTTTAGTTTTGTATTTTTTTTTCATAGTTCTTTATTTTTAATTTGTTTAAAAATATTGAAGAAATTCACTTTCTTATGTATATAAAATATTGTGCAATTTTTTATTGATTTTTAAAGCATATTTATGCTGAACTTAAGACACGGGCTGGATCCGAACCCGCGACCTTCGCTGATCCATGGCGACGCTCTTACCTCCGAGCCATCGTGTCTTAAACGCATCAGTTGAAATTTTAATTCTCTTTAATTTAATAATACATAAAATATGTTTTCTTCTACATAAAATATACTTTGTCTTATTTAAAGACGAGATTACAAAATAAGGAAGGCTTGTTTGTAAAAGAATTTCATTGGACCGTAAAACCTTCTTACTGAATCCTGTCATTAAAACTTCATGTATATTTTTAATCTGACCAGCCATGAATATTCTTTTCCATTATGTTTTTTTTATGAAATTATAGTGTTTTTGATTATATAGTACACCATAACTTTCTGAATTTCGAAAACTAGGTAAAAAAAAATCGAAAGAATAATTAAATAGATCTGGTAGTACCAAGAGACCTCAGGAACAAGCTACACTTAGCATCAATTGTTACGAATATGAATAATTAGTTTTATCCGTTCTGTAAAAAATTAGAAGTTCCTCAATGCAGTTGAATGTTTTCTTTACCTAAGAATTCCAACATATATATAACAATTTGAAAAAGTCTTTCTTGATACAGTTCCAAGTTGGTCACATCGTCATCAGGTCAGGGTCTGTTTATAGAATCCCACAAAGCTTTTCATTTTAAAATACTTTACATATTATTAAAAAATATATATCTTCATGCTATTGCCAAGACCGGGGAAAATCGAGGTCGAAAGGTGAGGGAGGTGGGACAAAAGGACTTAATTGTCTAAATTAAGTCCTTTCGTCCCACCTTCCACCGAAGACATTTTTTGGGGACAACTGGATGCGTAATGAGCCCGTCGTCGTTTTTACTCGTATGTCCAAGACAACGATGTAAATCATAAGTTTTTTGAAAAAACCCATTGGTACATATCCACCAACTGGGGATCGAACTCGGTTCTTTTAATTCGAATTCCGAACACCCTCTCGGCTATCGTGACTACAAAATAATTTGTTAACAGAAAATATTGACCAAATCGTTAGAGTGTTTTCCGAGATGCCATTGTATAAAATAATATACGTTTAAAAGCATAGCATAGCTCGTTTAGAAAGATGTAAAGACAAATAAATGAACCATATTTAAAAACAAAATAATTTCATATTCATTGTTCTTTTTTTCAATATTGTTTTGTGTATAAGAATAAATATAAGGAAAGCGAAAGTTTTGTGACGAAATGCGATTCATCTTACGTTTATCGTTAACTCTTTTTATGTAAATTCAACTGCCAAGTAAATTGAACGTATTTTCTCTCGCTTTTGTTGAAATTTTTGTATCACCAGTTTTCATATTACGGTATTAAAGATTTTAAAATTTAAACGGATATTTTTAGTTTTTAAAAAAATCGTTTTCACTTATTGATTGGATTCTTTTATTGTATACATAAGTGGTATCAGAAATCTTAAAATCAAATCAAATAATTTATTTCTTTTACAAGTGTATTCTTTAACAATCGTCTATGGCAGAAGTCTACTTTTAAGAAAGAAATGCCAGTCCCAGATGACTCCAGGTATCAAGTGTGTAACCCTTGCCGTAGCAGGTAAAGAACAGTTGATGATCGGGCTGGCGCGTACTTAAATGTATTCCGTCAATGCGTAGATAGAAACATGGGAACGTTAATTGTCACATACACCACGACCACGTGCGAAAGCGCACTGGACAACCTAGCCCTACCTCGGGAGAGGACGCAGTTCCACGGCTAATACTCAATTTAATTTTCAATATTGATCGCTAAATAATTCATACGTGAGTTTTTCTAAAACTTACGTATGAATTATATCGTTGGCTTGGACATAAAGACGGCGACGGGCTCACCACCTATCACGTTGTCCAGAAAATATCTTCGGTGGAAGGCGGGTCAAGGGACTTAATTGTCTAGACTAGACCTCTGTCTACTCCTGTATTGGGAATTGGGTGAACATATTTATTTAATATTGATCGCCTTGCGGATTGGTGATTGCAGTGCAAGACACCGCACACCTTTGACACTACTGCCCGTTACCGCGAAATTTGAATTTCGATCACGGATGGCAGGGAGCCTACATGCCTAAGCCAGAGTCGCGAACTTTGCTTCAGTCGCCACTCCTTCTGTTAAAATTTCCACACTCACCAAACATGTGAGGCAACTAGAACTACGTGAAGGACCGCTCCGAGCACAAAAGGCGGGCTCAAGGCTCCGTGGACGGTACGCTCGATACTGTCCGTACCGTCCGCCGGCTTATCTTTATCTTCTTCTTCTTCTTCTTTACGGCCAATCATGAGTCCACTGCTGAACATAGGCCTCCTCCAAAGCTTTCCACAACTGACGGTCCCACCTGCATCCTCCATTTCGTGGGGTCATCCTACACTACGTTTGCCTATACGAGGTTGAAAACATCAACGAAGACATCCGCAGCAGAAATAAGGTAACTGATATAGCCGTAAAGACCAACGCGCTGAAGTGGCAAAGGCCCGGCCGCATAACTTGACGAACTGATAACTATTGGGGAAAAAAGGTTCCCGAGTAGCTTCTCTTATTAGTACTGGAGAAGTAACGAGTTCGAATCCTATTCGTGTCAGTTGTTTTCAAATATTTTCATTTAATTTAGATATCTTCACGCCATTCCCAATACTGAGGTTCGAATGAAGACCTTTCAACCCACCTTCCACCGAAGATATTTTTGGGACAGCATGACAGGTGGTGAGCCTGTCGCCGTCTTCATGTTCAAGCCAATGATATAAATCGTACATAGGTTTTGGGATAGCCGTTGGTACGAGCCTGCCACCTTTGGATCGAACTCCAGTCTCTCGACTCGAATTCAGATCACCCAACCACACGGTTATCTTGATTTAATTTAATATACCTATATTTTTATTTCTGAACCACCCAAACGAGAACATAAATAAATATCCCACTATAATAATAATTCTAAACTAAGTAACATTAAATTCAATGATTACTAAGTTTCTGGGAAAAATGCGAAGAATTAGCATCACAAGCCCTCTTGTATGGGGGTGAACGGATGTGCTCAACATGCCGTTGTACCAAATAAATGACAAGGGTAAGGGACGATTATTATGATTATCTTACGACCTCTTTCAAAGTGTATTCGGCCTTTTCCAGTAAATTACTGCCCGAACCCGTATTAAGCCTGTTCTTTGCCATTGCAAAAAGAAAAATGTAGTGAGATGACGTCTTAATAAAATATAGCACTCGATTTCATGTTGTATACATAAGTAGTCAATCATTATTATTATAAATGCAAACCAATGACATATCTATTAAAAACCTCATAAAATTCTATACATAGCCGTCTCCACGCATCTCTTATTATTTTTTTATAACTCTACGGTGGCGTAGGAGCAATCAAGTTAAGTTAAAACATTCTGGATACATAATAATTACAAAAATAAAACATTTTGAATCATAAATTTAAATTATAATAAATAATAAAAATACTTAAGTTTCACAAAAAAGGTTTTCTATTAAATATCTCTCAAACTTGTTCAACCCCTGTGAAATGTAGCGTGAAAACTATTCACTTTATTTATTGCTTGAAGGAGCCTTAAGATAATTTATAAAAGGTCTGACGTTCTATTTTAGTGAGAATACTTATCAAAAAAACTCTGTCTTATAGTTATTCGTCATATAAAATAAAGGCTTCGTCATATGAAAAATTTATAAAATGTTACATTAAATTTTCCAAAACCGAAATGTCCCGAAAATATCTTCGGTGGGAGGTGGGTCGAAGGGACTTAATTGTCTAGACTATACCTCTGTCTACCCCTGTATTGGGAATTGCGTGAACATATTTATTTAATATTGATCGCCTTGCGGATTGGTGATTGCAGTGCAAGACACCGCACACCTTTGACACTACTGCCCGTTACCGCGAAATTTGAATTTCGATCACGGATGGCAGGGAGCCTACATGCCTAAGCCAGAGTCGCGAACTTTGCTTCAGTCGCCACTCCTTCTGTTAAAATTTCCACACTCACCAAACATGTGAGGCAACTAGAACTACGTGAAGGACCGCTCCGAGCACAAAAGGCGGGCTCAAGGCTCCGTGGACGGTACGCTCGATACTGTCCGTACCGTCCGCCGGCTTATCGTTATCTTCTTCTTCTTCTTCTTCTTCTTCTTCTTCTTCTTCTTCTTCTTCTTTACGGCCAATCATGAGTCCACTGCTGAACATAGGCCTCCTCCAAAGCTTTCCACAACTGACGGTCCCACCTGCATCCTCCATTTCGTGGGGGGGGGGGGGTCATCCTACACTACGTTTGCCTATACGAGGTTGAAAACATCAACGAAGACATCCGCAGCAGAAATAAGGTAACTGATATAGCCGTAAAGACCAACGCGCTGAAGTGGCAAAGGCCCGGCCGCATAACTTGACGAACTGATAACTATTGGGGAAAAAAGGTTCCCGAGTAGCTTCTCTTATTAGTACTGGAGAAGTAACGAGTTCGAATCCTATTCGTGTCAGTTGTTTTCAAATATTTTCATTTAATTTAGATATCTTCACGCCATTCCCAATACTGAGGTTCGAATGAAGACCTTTCAACCCACCTTCCACCGAAGATATTTTTGGGACAGCATGACAGGTGGTGAGCCTGTCGCCGTCTTCATGTTCAAGCAAATGATATAAATCGTACATAGGTTTTGGAATAGCCGTTGGTACGAGCCTGCCACCTTTGGATCGAACTCCAGTCTCTCGACTCGAATTCAGATCACCCAACCACACGGTTATCTTGATTTAATTTAATATACCTATATTTTTATTTCTGAACCACCCAAACGAGAACATAAATAAATATCCCACTATAATAATAATTTTAAACTAAGTAACATTAAATTCAATGATTACTAAGTTTCTGGGAAAAATGCGAAGAATTAGCATCACAAGCCCTCTTGTATGGGGGTGAACGGATGTGCTCAACATGCCGTTGTACCAAATAAATGACAAGGGTAAGGGACGATTATTATGATTATCTTACGACCTCTTTCAAAGTGTATTCGGCCTTTTCCAGTAAATTACTGCCCGAACCCGTATTAAGCCTGTTCTTTGCCATTGCAAAAAGAAAAATGTAGTGAGATGACGTCTTAATAAAATATAGCACTCGATTTCATGTTGTATACATAAGTAGTCAATCATTATTATTATAAATGCAAACCAATGATATAAATCGTACATAGGTTTTGGGATAGCCGTTGGTACGAGCCTGCCACCTTTGGATCGAACTCCAGTCTCTCGACTCGAATTCAGATCACCCAACCACACGGTTATCTTGATTTAATTTAATATACCTATATTTTTATTTCTGAACCACCCAAACGAGAACATAAATAAATATCCCACTATAATAATAATTCTAAACTAAGTAACATTAAATTCAATGATTACTAAGTTTCTGGGAAAAATGCGAAGAATTAGCATCACAAGCCCTCTTGTATGGGGGTGAACGGATGTGCTCAACATGCCGTTGTACCAAATAAATGACAAGGGTAAGGGACGATTATTATGATTATCTTACGACCTCTTTCAAAGTGTATTCGGCCTTTTCCAGTAAATTACTGCCCGAACCCGTATTAAGCCTGTTCTTTGCCATTGCAAAAGAAAAATGTAGTGTGATGACGTCTTAAGCAGTCTTCAACAGCAAATGGAGCTTCTCGCTCGGAATATTGACCAACTTGAGATGCGCAGTCGCTGGAAGATGCTGCTGATCCACGGAGTGCCAGAAGAAACTAAAGAGGAGCCTGTCACAGTTGTCGTCAAAGTGTTAAACAACCAGCTTAAATTCAGCGCCTTTTCGGCTAATGATATAAAACGACGTCATCGCTTGGGCCGAGCAGCTGCGCATAAGACTAGACCAATCTTGGTGAAACTACATGATGTTGTTCTTCGCGACAAAATTTGGTATTCTAAATCTACACTTAAGGGTTCAGGTATTACACTATCGGAGTTTCTTACTAAACAAAGACATGATGCATTCATGGCCGCCCGTGATATCCAACTGTTGGACTAAAGAAGGATATGTGTTCGTTGCAAAATCTGATGGTTCCCGTCAACACATCTTCTGCGTCAACGAGGTCAGCAAAATGGATTACCAATTGACTACGGTGAAAACTGGTGTCGTGAAGACTAATATGGGTAAGGCCAAACGCGATGCTACCATCAAAAAATGATTGTCTTATTTATTTATATATATATATATACATATATATATATATATACATATATATATATATATACATATATATATATATATATATATATATATATATATATATATATATATATATATATATATATATATATATATATATATATATATATATATATATATATATATATATATATATATATATATGTATATATATATATATATATGTATATATATATATATATATATGTATATATATATATATATATATATATATATATATATATATATATATATATATATATATATATATATATATATATATATATATATATATATATATATATATATATATATATATATATATATATATATATATATATATATATATATATATATATATATATATATACATATATATATATATATACATATATATATATATATATACATTGTGGGTAGTTGTGAAAGCAATTATAACGATTACCTCTTCAATTTTTTGTAAATTAAATTGATTATTTTCTGTCTTACTAAATGTCAATGAGTTTAACGATAATCTTATATTAATTTAACTACCAGTGAGTGTTTTTTCAAGAATCCTATCTCAGTTTGTTCGACACTACACCTTATACCATTTCACTAATCATGGAGGCATCACTAACAAATAGTTTATCGGATTTAATGGATGTATTTAACAAGAGAATGGCGAATTTCGAAGAAGAGTTGCGTAAGGCTCCTAGTTCTCCCACAAACACTGAATCTTTAGCTGCAGACTATGCTTCCTTTAAGAAATTCATTGTGGACGTCTTAAGCAGTCTTCAACAGCAAATGGAGCTTCTCGCTCGGAATGTTGACCAACTTGAGATGCGCAGTCGCTGGAAGATGCTGCTGATCCACGGAGTGCCAGAAGAAACTAAAGAGGAGCCTGTCACAGTTGTCGTCAAAGTGTTAAACAACCAGCTTAAATTCAGCGCCTTTTCGGCTAATGATATAAAACGACGTCATCGCTTGGGCCGAGCAGCTGCGCATAAGACTAGACCAATCTTGGTGAAACTACATGATGTTGTTCTTCGCGACAAAATTTGGTATTCTAAATCTACACTTAAGGGTTCAGGTATTACACTATCGGAGTTTCTTACTAAACAAAGACATGATGCATTCATGGCCGCCCGTGATATCCAACTGTTGGACTAAAGAAGGATATGTGTTCGTTGCAAAATCTGATGGTTCCCGTCAACACATCTTCTGCGTCAACGAGGTCAGCAAAATGGATTACCAATTGACTACGGTGAAAACTGGTGTCGTGAAGACTAATATGGGTAAGGCCAAACGCGATGCTACCATCAAAAAATGATTGTCTTATTTATTTATATATATCTTGCTAATATGCTTATTAAATATAAGTAAATAAGTGAATATTTGAATATTGAATAGTTACTTCTTCACTAAATTTGTCATCGAAATTTTACTTAACTACAATTTGTTTTTTATATAAGGAAAAGTGTTTTAAATTTATTGTTTTGCACTCATCATTTTTTATTTTTGCTGTTTGATAGTATTAAGTATTAAGTTTATTCTGTTTTAATCTGAGGGTTGTATAACAAAACTACTAGGTAACTTTAGAACCTTAAGTCAATGTCAAATGACATGAATGAAATGTATGTCAACTGACAATGTCAAATGTCAAATATCAAATGCTACTTTTTTAGTGTGTTATACTAATTGCGTTCCATTCTATCTACTTACTTATTTTATATGTATATTTTATTTT